>VZRU01015895.1:220872-282051 GCA_013398155.1 Pedionomus torquatus | reverse complement strand
CTTGATTTTGACATTCTAAAATTTTTTTTGTTAGGAAACAAATGTTGTAGCCAAGTAGTATTTCTCTTCTTGTGGGATTTGAGTTCCCAATGCAAGTCGCAACTTGTACCCTGAGTGGGCTGGTCCCACCAGTTCAGGTGGCTCTATTCCCGCTTCCCTGGGTTTTTCTTGCTTTGTCTTCACCTCCAACACTTTGGTACTTGCTGTCGAAAGAGGAAAAAAAATATATTTATTTTTGATGCCACAGAAGCCACATGCATTAACCCTTTTTTGGAGAGTGACCCATTTCAGAGGCAAAATATGAAGCTACGTTTTCCCCAGCAGCTCATTTTAAAAATGACACATGCAGGCTATTAGTTGTGGGGTTTGTCTCCTTGCTGTTGAGACATAGGTCTTGGTGTAGCACATGCTGGCATGGAAAGCCTGGTGGCATGCATTTATGGAGCTTGGTCCTTCCTGGGAGTTCCTGCTCAGGCTGGGCATCCCCTTGTAGAAATGACTGGTTTTCAGCAGAGCTCTTAAGCATGTGCTGAACTAGCAGTGAATGCTTGGAGGTTCAGCTGAGCCAGGTGGAATGCTGTGGCAGTGCTGTTCCCATCAACTCTGCTTTCTGCAATAATTAAAAAGACTTTCCCAATTAGTAGCTAATGGCTTCCGTGGTATTTCTGTAACGTTTCACAACCATATGATGATTTTTCCTGTATGAAGATGTGCATCGACTGTGGTGGGCTAGAAGAGGTGCCTCAGCAGAACAGCGATTAAGGGAAACTGCCTGGGTTGTTGCTCTGAAAACAATCTGGACTTTATGGCAAGGTTGTGTGTCTTCTCTAAATATGATTGAATGGCCTTTTTCTTTTAGTAGATATTACGAGGTACTACTGGTCTCATTTCCCCAGGTACCTACACAATGTTCCCATCAGTGTTGGAAATCCTACTGCCCGCGTCTTACCCTTGCCATTGTCTGTCAGTCTCTGTTCCTCCCGTTGTTTCTTCTTTTTTTAAAAGATGCAGACATAATGCTGTGAACTGAAATAAATTATTTATACAATGAAAGGGCCTGATAAAAAAAAAAAAAAGTGTTTTTCTGCTTATTTCTCAGTATCAGTGCTCCATTTTACAGTTTGTTCTTGTGTGTTACAAAGGAGGCTGCTTCTGCCTCCCCAGAGAGAGGAGATGTGGGCATGGGGACAGAGAAGTGACCTGTTCAGGATCACTCTGTACCAAGCAGCATGCTGGCAGGGGTCTGTCGCATGGTAGCCCTCTCTGCAGCACGTCCCTCTAGGATGTGGGGAACGTTGATAATTTTGCAGTTAATGAAATCTGAGATCTTTTGCAGGTTAATTAATTTCTCTGCTGTTTGTGGAAGGGGAGAATACTGCTTTACTGTGGGTATTTTATTCCTTCAATTCTTTTTATTTTAAGATTATGTGAAGGAGGCCATTAGCCTGTGCACAGCTCTTAAAGAAGTGAGCGAGAAAGTCTTGGGTTTTGCTCGGTGTGGCTTTTTTCGTGCGTGGCCTCAGGCAAGCTGTTAGAGTGGCAGAGAGCCAGGTCTGCAGGGTTTACAGTACCAGGCGGGCAGTTGGGAACAGGATGCTGCAGAGCTGGAGGCTGTCTCTGCTCCTGGGTGGCTGCTGACATAGGAAACACGGGGTGACATTTCAGAGGGGAGAGCTGGAACTGAGTTGTAAATGACTTTTTCTTTCTTTTTAAAAATGGAGACATGGCAGCCAGAGAGGAAATGATGGGCCCGGTTGGTGAAGGCAGGGTTTGTGAGCTGTTATCCTGCTCAAGGTTTGTGCTGGGCTCCTCTCTGCTTCCCACCCGGGCCTCCTATTTCCAGGGTGCACAGTGGCTGGGTGAGAGGACATGCTATCTGCTTTGCAAGATCAGGGCTATGGGGCTCTGAAGGATTGAGCGACCTGGAAATGAACCTAAAGGCCTACCTGGTGGTACAGTTACTGAGCTCCTATCAAGGCTGCCCATGTGTGCCCAGAAATCACTTGGAGCAGAGCTGAACAGTGGTCTGTGGCATTCAAGGATCAAGTTGCTGAGTGCTCAGCTGCCGATCTCAGAGAGCCTCTGAAGGGTCCAGTTCCCCCCTGGCTCCTTCCTTGCATGGAGCATCACTGAGAGGTTCCCATCTCTGCAATGCTGGTGGAATGGTGGGCAGCATGTGAGGCATCATACATTTCTCCTGACCTGCATTTCACGGATCTGAAAGCCCAAGAGTGGACGCTGCAATGTCTGCACCTTCCTTAGCATGAAGGGCCTCATCCTCACTGATCCCATCTGGCAGAAGCTGATTTAGGGGGGATTTCTGCTGGCATGGAGTTATGCATGCTGGTGGTGTGTCCCTGTACAGTCTTATCTGTGCCCAAGGGAGCCCGGACTTGCTTGCTTTGGGCACACAGAGTGGTCTGCTGTGTCCCACATGGAGCTGGAGCTTTCTTCCTCCTGGTTTAATGGAGGGAATCATCCCTGTCCCTGCAGTGGGGAAAAAAACCCCAGCCAGAATGGTTTGGGCTGTAGATTTTTTTACGTGTGTGTAATAGTGCAACTGGATCTGTCCCCCTCAAGCCCTGTGACTGGGGGTGAGGGCTGAGATGGGATGTCTCAGTTTATGTTAGTGTGAAAGCCACTGGCTTGCGGCAAGAGGAGTTGTGTCTTCTTGCAAGCAAAGTTCCTTGTGCCTCAAGCTGCAAGGACAGACATCCTCCTTCAAGCCACACAGCCTCTCCTCCTGGCTGGAGAGTGCTTTTGTCAGCAGGGGGTTTTGTGTGTTTAGGCCAGTTGTCATGAAAACATTGCACAAGGGCCTTGCTGACCTTGTGGTACCCTAAAGCAGTGTGCTGGCTGTGATTTATGCTGCTGTAACATCTCTCTGAGCAGGCAGTTCAGTGAAACAGACAGCAATGCTGGAGCCATGGTCCCCAGCCTGATGTTTGGAGACCCTTGTGGCTTGTGGCACCCAGGCCACCAGGCAGTGCCCCAGGATGCTGCCTCTGCATGGGACCGGTTGGGAGAAAAAGCAATGAAGTAGCAATTGGGCTGTCACCTGCATTAGATCTCTCTAAGCTCGGGCTAGGAGCAGGTAAGAAGGACCTGCAACCTTTCAAATGGCAGAAAAAGGCAAAAAGAGAAGGGCTGGGATCCAAATGGGAGCAGCAGGAGATGGGGTTGGGACAGAAATACGCAGAGATGAACTACTAGCATGATGTCCTTCTGCAGGCCCCTGACATACACTCTGAAGTCCACCAAAGGAGGGCTGCTGAGCAATCTCCACTTGCTCTTATGGACAAGGGTGCTTCAAACACTCTTCTAATGGCTTGGCATCTCCCACACTTTCATGCGTGTAGCGTCATGACTTCTACTTTAATCCCAGAGCCCTGCAGCCCTTCTGCAAGTTTTCCCTCTGCCTTGTCACTTGGTATCTCAGCTACACAGGCCCTTCTGCCTCTCTTTCCCTGGTTTGCCCTGTTAAGCTAAATCCCTCTGCTTTATTTCAAATGGGATTTACATCCCAAGCAAGTATCTTTAAAAGGATCATCTTGCTTAATGTAATTCATAGGGTGCTGAATCCTCAAAGCGCAGTGTAATGCAGAGAGAGCTATTTCTTTGCATAGCACATGGTACTTTCAGTTGAAGCTTGGGTAGGGTGAGGGTGACTATCTCTTTAAAATGGACTAGAAACTATTACAAGAAGAAAAAAATATCCCATGCTGATTAAATTTGGACCATGTTTGCTTTGTCTTCATTCAATCAGCTCCATCCTAGAGTTTCTTCAATGTGCATTACCCCGTATCACATGTACTTTTTGTCTGAGCAGCAAAAACCCACTGCTCTGAGTTGGGTCTGCAAGGGCACTAGGCAGTTTGCACACACATGCAAAAAAAAAAAAAAAAAGAGCAAAATTGAGACACTTCATCAGAAGCATATACTTATTGAGGATAGTTCATGATGACTAGGGAATACAGAGAGCTCAGCCTGGGAATATTTGCTCTAATAGACCATTCTGTTTATTTCAGCTTAGCTTGTGTTTGCTTCCCTCAGATATCCGAGTGAGATTTAAGGGAGGAGAGCTTACGAAAAAGAGCAACTCTCCAGCATCTATATTAAAATACTGGTGGAAGGTGAATTATAAAACCTATAAATCCCCCAGGTGTTCACACTGGAGCTATACCCAGCTGACAAGTGCCCAGAAATAATGCCACGTGCCTAATGATCTCCCTTGGCATCCCTCTCTGACAGCTTTGACTAATGACATCTTCTGGCTTGCAAAAATGCTGCAGCAGGAAGGGAGTTTGTGAGAAGGCTGCTGAGCCCATGGCTACAGGTTGGTGGGGGAGAAGGATGACAGCCTGCTTGCAGACACTGGGGAATGGGAGGCAAAGATCATCTCAGCCACAGATTTTATTTTAATACTGTTATTATTATTTCACCCCAGTGGTACCCAGATTTGGCAGCTGTAGTCAGCTACTGGCAGCTTACAAAGTTTCTTGTGATCCCTGGTGCTGGGGATGGAGCATTCTCAAAAGCTGGTGTCTGGGAAGACAGGTGCACCTGAAGATCCTCATCCCATCTGGCATTGGTTTCAAGTTTGTATTGTGCTGCTGTAAAGAGAGCAGGAAGCAAAGTTGGGTCTCAACACAGTTTCTCAGTCTCTGCCACCAGTTCCTGCCTAACCCTGGTCACATCACTTTAGGTGCCCCCAGGCTTCTTTTCCACAAGTATAAAAGATTGCCAGCATTTTTTCTTACTCTCAAGGCTTAAAAAAAAATTGGTGGTGCTGGTGTGATATTCTGTACTAAAAATGCTAAATGTGCACGATTATACCCTATGTGGTGGGGAAAGGTGTTGACTGGTGTTTGGGTTGGAGGAGATTGCTGCAGGTCCAGGTACTCCTGCTTGCACTGCAGGCAGAGGAGCTGTATCAGGGCTGAGTGCCTCTGTTCAGCGCCCAGCTGAATTTTATTTTATGAGCTGTGACTCTCTCTAACCTGTCAGTCATATCCTCTAGGTTATGGCTGTAAGAGGGAAGTTAATAATCTGTTTTAAGCCCCCAACTCCATACTTGTGGGCTCGCCTGCAGCCACAGGGACAGTAATGAAGTCCTGCAGGCAGAAGGGATGGCATGGAAGCTCCTGTCACTGGCACTGTGGTGGACCAGCCATATCTCCAGAGCTGGAGGCAGCCCAGGACCCTACAGATCCACCCACGCAGAGGTGAAAGCAGAGTGGCAAGGGGAAATGGGAACACAGGGCAATTGTTGTGCTGGTTAATGTTTAAATAGCTCTCAAAGCCCCCTCCCTTGCTGCTTGCACTCTCTAACAAGGGGCCCCTTTCAACTCTTTGGCAATTTCCCCGTCCTTTGGCTTCTGCTGCTTCTTTAAAATGTCCACAGGCAGGAGGGGGGATGTCAATGCTGTGGTTTTGCAATGCATTCTTACCCACCGCATCCTCCCATGATGGACCATGCTCTTTCCCAGCCACCCTTAGAAACTGCCTGATTACTTAGGTGGAGGGATCTAGTAAAGCTGGTTGGTGTCACTATGACAATGAGTTATGGGGGAAAAAAGGAAAAAATAACCCACTACCCACACACCATTCTTGGAGTGTTCCCCATCCAACCTAGCTAGTGACAGCCACATCTCCTTTAGCCTTCCCCATACATGGTTCTATGTCTCCTGTGCATGGCCAAGACTGGCCATGGCATTCGGTGGTCCCAGAGAAATGGGGAGACCTTGCTGCCGTCTCTCCAGAAACCTCAGCCCAGCAATGGGACGTGCTGCATTTCTAGGACTTCCAGCAGCCCTGGAGCATCTTAGACTGGGAATGGAGCAAGGGTGGTTTAAATTCTTCCCTTGCCAGTTTTGCCTGCAGCTTCTAGCACCAAACACAGCCATTTTCCCACCCATCCCAACATACACACATGTGCCTGTGTGTGTTTAAACTGTTTATTAAACCTCAGCATCATAATTTCTTTTCAGCCTGGCTGCTCTGTGACACTGGTAACTGCCAGAGTGTAATGGGTGAAAACCAAAATGTGATTGTAGGTGAGGAAGTCCTGGTGTGACAATGTGTTTAAAGAGAGCAGTGGAGCGTGAGGAAGCCATAAACCCCTTGGGAGGTCACTGAAGAGGCTGACTTGGGAAAAGTGAGCCCTGTTGGAGTTTTATCACTGTGGCATGACGGTTTATAACCTCCAAGGATGCTCTGAGCTGAGCAGAGCTTGTACTGGCCTATTTCAAGCTAAAAATTGGCTTAACCATGGATGAAGAACAACCTGGGAGAAGAGGGCTTGGGGTCCATGAGCATCTCCTACCTCCTCCCCATGCCAACCTTGCTGCAGGCCTGGAGCCCAGGTGCCTCTTGAGGCAGCAAATGCACAGACAAATGCAGGCTGCAGCTCCCCACCCCTGTTCATGAATTGCTAACACCAAGACTTGATGTTTATCATGTAGTTGCCCATGGGTGACTTGGGTGCCCAGCACTTCTTTATTTTTATCTAGACAACGGAAAGTGACACATACTGCAGATATTTCATTACCTTTTGTGTCACCGGAACCTCATTTTCCCCAGGGTTTCAGTCCTGGCAGGCAACCATGTACTACTGTCCCAGCAGGGACAACTGGCTAGCATGACAGCCTGAGCATATGTCGGGTGATAAAAACTTTGGGCTGATTTTTAACATAAGTTGGAGTTGGAAGAGCCTCATCTTTGCTAATGCCCAAAGAACCTTGGCCATTACCTTGGCTACCTTGATGGTAGCTGCTTTCCCCCATTGCAGGCAAGTATGTGACTGATGGCCCAGAGCACTGGGATGAAGTAGGGAGCAAGCTGGTGGGACTGCAGTCTGACATGGGGCTTGCCAACTCTAAGCCCTTCAAGAAGGCTTCTTGCCTACTGGCTGAGCCATGGCTCTGTCTGCCCGTCTTCAAGAGAATATGTCCTCTGGTGACTGGGAGCCTTCTAATTTCCAGCCCACAACTTTTTCCAGCTACTTTGTGCCCCCATTCCAGAGTTATCCCTTAGCCTAAACAGCTCTCCTCTTTGCTGGGCATGGACATATTCATAGAGGCAATCAGGTCTCGGAGCTGTGGAATGGGGAAGAACGTCTCAATGTCCCCACTAAACTGGATTCTATTTCTGCTGTGGTATCAGGGAAGATGGAAGGGGAAAATTCAAAGAGATAAGAAACCCAGAGTGTCCTCCAGGCTTAGGCTGAGGGTACATCAGAGAACTGGAGGTGGCAGGGATGCTTTTGATGGGCTGGGCAAGGTGAGGTATCTTTTAGGGCCTGTTTATCTGTGCAGATGGAAATAGACTGAAATTTCCACTAAGGCCTGAACTGGGAGTGCTGCAGTGGAGCTGCCCACAGAGGCGGCACAGGGGTGGCCATCCAGACCCTGTCATTGCCTGCTCCTGGACAGACTCAACCCTGCAATGTCATGTCTTGGTGATCAATAAACCAGAGTGAGAGAGACCCTGTACAAAATGTTGGCATCTGTAATGGAGCTGCTTGAAAACCATCCAGTGCTCCTCTTCCCTTGCCATCCAAAACCAAGAATTTATAAAAGATGAGCTGGAAATGCTGATGGCAAAATGCCACTGTGGGAAGAAGAAAAGAAACGCTGCAGTCAGTGACCTTGAGCATTTGGATAATGCTGAAACAACTTTTCTGAAATGGATCATGTTTGCTTTGAGATGGCTCTTATTGGAAAAATTTTAAGGCATGATCTGTTACTAAATATATATACTAAAATCCACCTTGGAATCTGAGCAGCACACAAGGGGAGCACCACTGTTCCTCCCAGCAGAGTGATGCTCCCCAAGAGCATCCTATGCTGACACATGTGGCCTCACTGGGAGGTCCTTCCATCTTTTCCATGATGTGGCTTCTTTTTTCTAGCTGAGTATCCAGGAATCTCTGGTGTCAGTAGTTCAAAAATCTAAGGAAACTCCCAGGAGCAGAAATTGCAGCAGAAGAAATCCTATCCCTTTTTACCCTGCTCCCAACTTCTTGCCCTGTTAGAGCTTCTTTTATCATGAAAGATGCAGAAAGTTGTTGGGTTTCTAATGATCTGAACTCCTTCAGTCAAGACAAGACTCATCTTGCAAAGAATGTGAATTATTTATGTGTAGATAATAATGAGAGGGAGAGCATGAGGAAGCAGGAGTTTGCCTTTCATTCCCCTCAGTGCTGCTCCCAAGGCTTTGCCCTACCCAGAATAGCTATTCCTGATTATGCCAGGTAGACTAATTCGCATGGGGACCTTCCTCTGATTCCGTAAGCAGAACCCTCCTTTTTGCTTTAGTGCAATCCACTGTGGATGCAATTGCTAAATGGGGGTGTGGGGAGAAAACTTTTGTCCCCATATTCATCCTAAACCTGTATTGTTTTTCATCCTTGCATATTCTAGCCTAACTCGTCTCTGTCAGCAGGTCCCCTGGAACAGCTCAGAAATTCAGCTTCCAGCTCCAGCACCAGCCTGGCAAATGCAGTGTCTCACTTGGTCATTGTGCTGGTATAAGACAGAAGTCCTGGCATTGGAGTTTTTTGTTGTTGTTGGTTTTGTTTTGTTTTGTTTTGAGAAACCATAGCGAGGGCAAATATAGAGCTTGTGAAAAACTGTTATGGCTGACAAACAGCTTCAATAAACAGATTTAATATATGAAACGTCAGGAGATTTTGGAAAATGCCTGGGAACCTTACACTGTGTGATGTAACTTCAAGAGGGAGATTGAGTTCTTAGTTCTGTATAAAGTCCTACAATGCTTAAATGTAGCAAAAGCAAAAAATAATTGAAGATCTACAGCTCAGCTCCTCTTTGCAGCAGGGGGAAATGTTGAAAAGGAAGGGGAAGGTGTTTAGAAGTAGGAAACAGAGACTCGAGTGCATTTCTCCTCTTGATGTGAGCTCCCAGGACATTGCTAAGGGCAGTTCATGAAAAGTCTACTCCTGCTGTCAAAACACAGATGAAGGCAAGGGGGCCAGTGGTAGTTAGAGCTGAAAGGGTAGATTCGCTTAAAAACATGCCCTTTTTGGTTAACAGAATATTGGCAGCTTTAAGTCTGATTCAGAAAATAATGCAAGGAAATGCTCAGACTCCCANCCCCCCGCCCCCGGCTCCATCTCAAAAGATCTCAAAAGGGACTGATCTGTTTCTTTTCAAAGCAAAGAGAGGTTAATCCTAAATTTGAATTTCTCACTCCTTTGGCATGTTGCTTTTTTTTCTTGTTCTGTCTTGACTTTGCTGTTGATTGGGTCACTCAGAAGAAAAAATGAGACACACAGATCTTCTCTCCTTCCCATCCTCAACAACTGTCATTAACAGAGATGGGAACAGGATGGAAGTGAGGTCAGTTTACTGTCTTTGCTTGAAATCACCCCTTTAGCCAGGATACATTATGTCACATTAATGACAAAAAGGTGTAAGCATTATGTTTTGATTGTGTGAAAGAGGACAGAGAGGAAGCCTTGCAAAGGTGGCACCTAGTTAAGTTGATCAAGTTGCTTGATGCACATATGAACTAAAAATAGTGGAAAGTGACATTCTGATTAGAAAAGATACTACTTTGTTGAAACAGGGTCAGTCACACATGCACAGGTGGATGCCTCTTCCCTCCTTCCCTTGGTGCTGCTGGGGCAGGTGCAGATGGGACTGTTCTAGACGGCTTCCCAAGGGACATCCCATGCACACAGCCAGGATAACAGAGAGGGCAAGCAGAGCCAACAGTGATGCATGTCTCAGCCCACCCCAGGTCTTTCCCCTCAACTTCAGCCCTTGCTTGGGCAAGCTGTCGTGGGGCAGCCAACAGCACAGGGCTGTGCAGGGCAGGCCTGAACAACACGCCTGCGGATAATGTGCCTTTAATTACTATTGATTACTTAATCGTGCTCTCCATGGCTCTGCTTAAGACAACCATGTTAATTACTCACAAACAGGCTCTGCATATGAACAAGCTCTGGATGTGTACAAGCTAAAACAGAGCCATCGAGTCATTGAAATCCTGTCCCCTGCAGGTTTGTCCCAATGTTATCTTCCTTTTGACCTGCCACAGAAGACAGTTTCTTGTGATTCCCAGGGTTTGCTTTTGTTAAGTTTCCCAGGTGATTTCTGGGTTGACCTGTTTTGCTTTGGGGTGCTCTCATCTCCTTGGGGACTATTAAGGCATGAAAGATCATTTACAGCAGGGGGACATCTCAAGCTCTGGCTCTCAAGAACAGCAGGGACAGGGGAGTCCCTTTGCTACCCTGGTGCTTCTCTTTCAGCTCAGATGAGACATTTCTCAACAGTCACGAGGAGAAATGGGAAATAAAAGCAGGAAATGAAACCCCAGGATCCTTGCAGAGCCCTGGCTGGGCTGCAGCAAAGACCCCAAGCTGGGCTGGATCAAGCAAGCTCTGTGAGACAAGAACAGTGTGGGACAGAGTGAAAAAATGAGTTCTAAGCCTAGAGAGCTCAGACTAGGCCTAACATAGGGAAAGCAGCAGATCTTATTGTGGAAGAATTAAGAAGAATTCGACTTACAAAACACAACACTACCAGAATCTCAAATCGACATGGCCTCCAGGCAACAAAATCAACCACAATCACATTTTCTAGGCCATGCTGGTCATCAGGCATGATCTTAGAGCAGGGTGGAATGAGGAGGAAAAAATACAATCTTGAATTCATACAGGTAAACCCAAGAAAATCTATGGTAACAGCATCAAGAATTGCATCAGCCAAAACATAGGGAAGCCACATGGCAACCATTCCCAAGGTGAGAAAGGAAGACCTTGATCAAGCTTCTTGGTCCAGTCACTCTGGGCTTTATTCCAGTAGAGTTTTCTGGGCTTTGCCAAAATGCTACTGTGCTGTAGGTAATTTTACACCCCATCAACTGATCTCCCTGCCAGAGGACTGGAAAACACATCACTTCACCAAGACTCCTTTAGCCCCTTCATCATCCACCATCATTGCCCTTCCCATCAACAACAGGACAGCCAGGAGGAGCTAAAAGGTGTTTCACCTCCATCACGAGGGTTATTGCATCAGCATCCAAATTAGAGACATGTTTGAATCAGTCTGATCATTCTCATGTCTTCAGAAAATTAGCTCTATTAAAAGAAAACAAAGGCAGAAATGCCTCACAGTCTGGGCAACCTGATGGCTTTAGAGCCAGCCCTTCTCAGGAGCTCCTCTCTCTTGTCATAGAATAGTTTTGGTTGGAAGGGACCATAAAGATCGTCTAGTTCCAGCACAGGGTGCAGGCAGTGAGGAGCGGATCTGGCAGGGAGTGTACAGGGGCGCAAGTGTGCCTGTCTGTGTGTATCACACCTGTTTCACAACTCTCAGTTGATGGTGGTATTCTCATAATATTGACTCAATCATCCCCAATTATAAACAAAGCTAGCAAAAGACTCCTTCCTATGAAAGAAAAATGGTTGGTGGGGGGTGTGTTTCCCCAAGCCTACATTGGCTCCAAAATCATGTCAGACACTAATTAATCACTTCAGGGTATTTGCTGATATGTAATTATGTGGAGTGAAAGGTTTGGCAATAGAGTTTGCTATCAATCATCACTGCGTATCAGTCATGTACGCTGGGTCATCTCATAACCTGGCTGCCAGCTATTCCAAATGCTAAAGTTTCAGGTAAAATCTAAACCCTCAGATTCAATTTCCAGCATTCTAAGTGTTTCATGTCACATTCCTGTCCTAAACACCTCCAGCAAGATCCTCTCCTGACCAGCCACACAGGAGATTGATTCATGGAGTGAAGATTTCCAGAACTGCACTTGACAAAATACGATGTCTTTATGGGCAGATGCAGGAGGGTGTTTTCTCTCGGGGCTCTGCAGACATTTTGTGGCCCCCACATCCTTGGCCATAAGTTTACAATGGCTTTACAGAATGCACCCTGGCTCCACACATGCTGTGCAGCAGTCAGTGCTTTTGCAGGACTCTGCCACTTTACCTTCCTTTACAAGTAATACCAGCTCATTTACACGATGGTAGTTTTATCAGGACCTGTGTTGTATTTAGTAGTTTAGTAAAAGCTCCACATCCTGGGGGTAACTTCTCACATGGATGTCAGAAGGAAAGGGGAATTTGCCTCATGGGTGAGATAGCAGGTGAAAAGAAACAAGTACTTAAGCATTAAACAAAAACAACCCTAAAAAATAACTTATGAGTAACCTATGAGGATTTTGCAACAGGGCTGACTCATTTTATTTATTTATTTTAAAGCTCAGGATTTAAAGGACCCCCTTCTACCCGTACATTTTTGCTGCAGTTACAGCCCTATTTTCCAGAAAAATGAACTTCCCGGCTTTCCTGCAAGCCGTGGCATGGCCTTTGGTCTGCACCCGTTGCTGAACAGAGATGCAGAAGCTCAGCAGTTTGCCAGCGTTTGGCTGCACAGCAAGCTGCTCTCTATTACCAGCATGCCCCTTCTGGCCCCTGACACAACGTGTCCTTGTGGATTTGGCTGTCCTGCCAGATGACACAGGAGATTTTAACTCCCTCTGGGAGACTCCAACTTGTTTAACTCTGCCTGCTGGAAGTGGTTTTTCCCTTTTAACAGTCATTTATGCAGAAGTTGCATGCAAAGCCTTTCTGACATTGTATATGATTAAAGCTAGGGAAGTCATCTTGAGAAAACAGAGAACGATAGCAGTGACCAAGCCCCAGAAGGCTGAGGTTTTCCAACCATGAGTCAAACAACAAGCCACTCGCACAGCTGGAGATAAAACTCAGCTCTCCCAAAAGTTTGATCCCGTCCCTCTCCTCAGGCCCCCTGCTTTTGAATGCAAAGAGATGCACCCCAAGACTATGTCTGTAATGAATAATTATAATCAGTCTTGAGGGTGGGACAGAGAGCCATGAAAGTCCAAAAGTGCCAAGTTAATACTGCAGAGTCAATTATCATGTCACATGTTCTCCCTTTCCTTTTAAAAGGAAAAAAGGAGTCTAACCCCTTAAACAACACTGAGCACGGGAGGCTGGCTGGAATCCCATGTTAGATGGATCTGGTAAGATCCATCCCAGCCAACCTACAAACTTGGACTGCTCATTTACAGCATCAGAGACATCAGACATGCCTTTGGCTCTAAAGCTTCATCTTGGATAGAAGTGCACAGTAACAAAGCCGAGATGCAATACTACAGCATAAGCCTTGGGCCCCTGTGTCCCCATCAGCTCATCAGTTTACCTCACTGGTTGTAAGCACTGCAGCGAGGTGTTGGGGAGTGATGGGGGCTCTTCCACCACCTGCAGACCTTAATTAAACCTCCAACAACCATTTCACTCTCATCTGGGACACTTCGATTGAAGTGCAATTTCTGTAGACAACACACAGAGATGAGCTTCCCTCCTTGGTCACCCTCAGCCCATCAGCTACTGCTTCTGGCCCAGTATTGTTGGAGGGAAGGGGAAGCAGAGGCAGGACTGATTCACCCATGGCCCAGCTTCAGCCTAAACCCTTGCTGATACCTCCTTGGGGATGTGTGCCCGGCAGCAAGACACCAGGGGAGGGATAATCCTTGTCGCTGCACAGGATGCAAGAATCACGGGTGCAGGTTGCATGGTGGCTTGGTGCAGGGGTGGCCAGAGCATCCCTAGGGGAGGAGGAGAGGCAGCCAGCTGGATCTGGGAAGTCATCAAGGGACCTGTGTCTGATCCACCTCTGAAATGGTTCCTTTTTGTAACACAGGGGGTGAACTGTGGCTGAAGGGAGCATGTCAGAAGTGGGGCTTGTTTACTCTCCCCTGTTATGAACAGTGAGAGAAGGATCCTGACCAAGCAAGAGCTGCCAACACACTGATAAGCAGGACTGCTCTCAGGAGTTTGGGATATTCTCCAGCCCCCTGTTGTCTAAGTAGCCCTGCCTCTGCCAGGCATAACGATTGATATGGTCCCCATGTTCAATTGTTCAGGCATAACAATTGATATGGTCCCCATGTTCAGCATCACTGTACCTGTTTAGATCCCGCTGGAAAAGGAAAAAGAAGACCTAACAAGACCAGTAAAACTGTCAGTCCAATAAAAGATTTCTGTCTCAGTGTCAGGGGGATGGCCTCTCCCTAGCCCTATCACATGTGCTAGCCGAGGAGGTCCAGCACCCAGCTTCAGGAAGGAAGGGAGAAGGTTTTGAGGTAAGATGGACAGGAGGAGCAGCATGTTCCCAGGGCAGGGGCAGACCCCACTGTTGGTTTCTCTACCCTGCGGATCGCAAGCTCAAAGACGGAACCTCCTCCTCCCTGGAGATCTACAGTCACCTGGTCTTTGTCCAGGGCAAGCACTTGGGACAGAGAAAGTGTAGGGCTGGGTGCCAGCATGGATGGATATGGCTGAGGGACCCCATTGAAAAAGCCTTCCCTGGTGGCCCATGGCTCCCCCAGAGGAATGTGAGCTATGCAGAGACCAGAGTTCACTGCAACCAGGCACAGTTGAAGGGTAGCTGCTGTAAAAGGGAAAGATAAATCCAATAAATCAGGCTGTGGGAAAAGGAGGTGGGCACAAGTGCACAGAGCCGCCGGAGGATGGTACAAGGCAGCCCCTCCGCTCCCCAGGGGAAGGGAGGGGGGATGTGGGGGTTAACCTGAACTACTGAGCCACAAACCAGCCCAGAGATGGGGGATGCAGAGCACAAGTAGCAGGGTCACAGAAGCAGAATTGGCAGGGATGGGAAGACCTGTAATCCTGCCCAGGGTAAAGGGAGCATGGGCGGCAGTGGGAGGGGGGGAGGTCTTCTCAGTCTCAGTAAAAGCCTTCTGTTTTACCTCTGAAAGTACAAAAAGAAAAAAATGAAGGAGAACACTTGGAAAAAAACAGAAGCAGTGGATTAGGTACAGATGGAAAAAACCCCCAGAATACTATTTTGCCCTCACTCTTACTTGCACTTTATTTTATATTATTTCCATAATGGGAGATGGCAGTCTGTATTCATTGGTGAAGCAGAAGACAACGCTGTCCTTGGAGAAAGTTACAAATGGATATGATGTATTTTAAAACCTGTCACTTTTTTCTCTTTAATGGGAGACTTCCCTTAGGCTGAAACCTCCTTTGTGCAAGCATTCATTCCTGCAGCACCAGGTCTGTACATGACACTACAAAACTAAGGCTTAGGGGAGATGGATGGACATCTTGGAGACTTAGCTGGTGACCTGCTTCGCTTTCTTGAGCCCTCCAGGTGAAAACAGGTATCCAGACACATATTTTGGGAACACAGAAGTGATCAGGTAGCTATACTTGCTTCCTCAGAGTGCAGAATAAGCCCTTGGTTAAAATTTCTGTTGATCCACATCCATTCTGTGTAAGCAAGAGAGCTGTAATAAACCCATACCAGGTTCTCTGGATCTCATCCCACCTGATATGGTCAGAGCTGATGCACCCTGGAGGAGACAGTGCCAATGTAATTCCAGCTTCCACAGTGAAATACTGAGAACCCAGCTCCAGTGCAAACTGAGAAACAAAATGTTAGCTTGCTCATCTGTGGAGCAGCAGATGGGAAATGTGACCCTTGATACCTCCAAAAATAAAGGGTGAACTGTGTCCTCCTGTGGCTTTTAGCCTGTTTTGTTAATATGCAAGGTTTGTGCAATGAGGACCTCACATGCCCCCAGCCAGTCCACCACCCTGGTCCTGAGAAACTTTTGAACCCTTTGGCCAGTCTCCCCAGATTTGGCAGAGGAGCTGAAGTCTTACTGACATGAAGCGCCTACGAGAATTGCGAAAATAGGTGACTTGCTCAAGAAGAAAGAAGAAAGCTATAAATATCTTGAGTGAGGGAAGAATTCATCACTCTCTCAGCTCTTCTTATACATCAGAGAAAGCTGTTATAAAAACCCCTGCCACAAGGAAAGGCCTAAGGATGAATCACTCCTTATGAGATATCAACCACAGTGGCGAAATCCAAATGGACCCAGTCATCCTTGGTGTCTCTGCTCCAGACCATGTATTCATACTGATTGCCTGGCCTGTGGCCTTGCAGTGGGCACCCTGTCTCTTTGGGAAAGATCTCCTGGGGGCAAAGACCATCTGTTTGAAAGCAGATAACATCTCCCTTTGAAAATGCTGCCTACAAAGGGCACCTTTAGAAGATTGAAGGGTAGCAACTACGCAAGCCTGTCTGCCATCCAGAGCCTGAGTGCACTCCATAAAAGATCAGGAAAAATGGTTTTTAGTATGCATAAAATAGAAAAGAGGGGAATCAGCATCACAAGCCCATCTTTCTTCTTCCAGGGGCTCTCGCTATATCTCATGGGACTAATATCCCTTGGCTGGATTTCAGCAAGCTAGGGACTGGGACCTGCAGGTAAGGATAACAATTGCAAGTCCCATCTGGGCTTCAAGGACAACTTTCTTTTCAAAAACTATCTTTTCAACTATCTTTGCAACTATCTTTTCAAAGCCCATCCCCACAGACAGCCCATTCCTTCCAGCTTTTGTAAGCTGTTAAAAAAAATTCACTCTGAATGTTGTGCTCTGCTTTTGTGATAATTTAACATGCGAAAGGAAACTCTTACATCACTTTTCAGTGACTGCAGTGAAATCAAGTGAGATGCATTGGGGCAGAGACTGCATGTGATGGAGAGGAGAAAAGGAGCAGTTAAAAGTTAAAGTTTGAAGGCTATGGGGATGAAACCAGTTGTCCATGATCCAGGATCATAGAGAGGGCTGGATACTGAATACCTAGATAACGTAGATGCCTAGAATAACCTAAATATCCTAGATAAGCCCTAGTCTGGGGTATGGCATATCCATCCATCACTGGACTGGAGCCACAGAGCCTGCTAAGACCTGACTCAAGTCTTCATATACTGTAGGAGCAACTCTGCGTTACAGATCCCAGGGTTGCTCAATGCATGGTCAAGGTCTTCAAATCTGCCACAGGGCAAAGGGTGATGGGATCTGAGACTGTTGACTCTGACCTGTACTGGAGGGCTCTGCTGAATCAAACAAGTCCACCCTGAAGGAGTAACAACAGGCTTATGGTAGGTAGGGGTGAAATAGATTCAGATGAATATTGCACAAAGGCAGGCATGCCAAGAGGAAGGATTGGAAGTTGATAGTGGGTCACTAGTGCTGCACAAGGCCACGGGGAAGTTTCTGTGCTCAAGAGAGTGACACACACTGAACCTGTGGGGCGCTGCTGTCTAAAAGGTATAAGGTCAGGCATAGGCCCATAGAGGGGTGTGTTTTGATGGATTTGTTCCACCTGATGAGCTCACAACTTGGCAACTGCAGATGACAGGAAGCTTAGCAGCTTATTTTTCAGCCTCTCCCCATCCATGCCTCAAGCAATGATGCCCAGTCTTTTGCTTGTGGTAGAAGCGACAGTGAGAGCTTTTTCCAAGTCTTGCTTGTTTTTCAGCTCCACCTTATTTTCTTTTCTGTTCTCTCACTTCTCCAAAGTCCTGTGAGTGCTGTAGCTAAGTCACCTCATTCACCAAAAGGTCAACCTATTCCCCAGCATAATCTTGGTAGCTATCTGCTCAAACTGAAGCCGAAGCCCCACATTTCCCTTCCCCAGGAATTCCTGAGGGTGGGGAGCCCTGGGAAAGGAGGGGAGCTCTCCCAACATGACAGGGGAGATGGATGGAAAGGGCAAAATGGATCAGAAGTGCATTTGCTTATTGTGGGTTCTTTGTAACAAAAGCACCGCATTACACAGCAGGTGCACACAGGTGGCGACAGGAGCCAGTAAGCTCTGTCTCAGTTGTCACTCCTCCCAAAAACAGCAGTTCCCAGCACTGGAAACTTAAACTGGGCTTCCCTCCTAAATTGCCTTGATGACATTTAGGTGTAAGTAGTTTCCAGGTTGGATGTTTTGGAGGTTATTTTCAAATTTCATCCTGTGCCATTCTTCAGATGGAGCACTTGAGTCCTCAGAACCTCTGTCTCTGACACCCCTGGGAGGTGCCATCAGCCCTACTCCATCAGGAACAATCAGTCTTAGTGGGGTGTTGTGCCCTGGTGCTCTGCACAACATGCACATTGGGTTGATGCTTTGAGAGACTGTTGCCTTGTTAACAGCAGACCACAGCACCTAGTTTCCTCTCCTAGATTAGTCATTCTTCCCAAATTTCCTTCTTTTGTGTGGGGATTCCCTCTGTTTCCTGCTAAAGGCTTCATTTTCTGTGCATTATAAGCACTTGGAAGTATTTGTACCGTCAGAGACCAGCTCATCTGTTTGATTATTTTTACTCCTCTTGCCATGCCATCTTGAGAATTGTTTTTCCAGAATAATCTCTGGAGGTCAGGAAGAGAAAGAAATCATGTCAGATACAATCAAATGGATTGAAGGCAATTTCCTACACAACAGGACCTCATAATCCTTCTGGAGTCTTTAATATTGACGCTTCGGTTAGAAGGAAATTCAAATCAGAGGCATGCTCTTTAAGCAGTGCCTTCAGCATAACATCAGATGCCCTCGTCACACCTGGGTGCTGAAGGTACCAGTCCATTGGGAGAATTGTGGGGAGGCTCATTCCATTGTGCTACTGGGAACAAAAGAATTTTAGTTTCTTTCCAGACTAATAAACTTCAACAGAGCATCCTCCAAAAATTGCTTTTGCCATCAGCACACTGAGCCATATCTGGTACCTAGAAATGTACAAAGACTCTGCAAATATGAATTCATTGAAAAAAGGCAATAAAAATATTTCCAGGTTCGGCTCATGCTTCATGATGGCATTAGCATCTGGGAAGCCAGGTTCCCTCCTGCTCCTTTTTGAAGGCAGAATAGCCATGCTGTAGCAAACCCAGTCTTGCCCACCAGTATGGTATGTGTGGAGCATCCTTTGTACATGGCTGCTGTGCGTGTGGGCACATGCAGACACTGGCTTGGAAAGCGTGGGCCCTGCTGTTTAAGAAATGCTGCTCCACATCAGTAACAGGCTGCTTCTGACAAGGCTGTGCAAAAGAGACTAAACTTTGCCAGCTTCTTCAGCCTGGCTCTTACAACCAGGGGCGATCCATGCTGGCACTCCTCTGGTCCCAGCAAGCCCTGACACAGCTGTGTCAGCCGTCCTCCAGCTCATGCTTCACATGGGTGCCACAAGGATCAGCCTACACCTGGTGGGTAATTACACAGGGTGCAAGTCTAAACTAGAGCATCCTTCAGAATTACATTTGTGGATACTTCTAATGTGAAACTATATTGAGCCAAAATGCCAAACCCCACTCTCTTCATTACATTAAACTAGAACTCTCCACATTCATTCCTTTTAATCGCAAATAGCACATCTGGATCAGCTGCTCTGCAACTAAGATTTAGGAATGGCATAAAACATTTGGAGTTTCTTTAGACCACAACAGCATTTTCAGAGTATCATTGATGAAATTTTTTTGTGGGATACATCTGAAGGTCTACGAGTGCCTTAAACAATTCAAGCTTTCAAAATGTTTTATTTTGCCACAAGGAGGCTGTTCTGGGACCTTTGGAGGATGGCATATTCTAAAGCTTCTCTAAACACCATGAAGTTTAAAACTGAGTCTTTTGTTCTCAAGCGTGTGAGTACGCTGAAGCTGTTGTTTCAAATCAATGGTTCTAGCATCCATTGGTCAATGACCCTCAGCCACCATGTGGCCTGTTCTCCCCAATTTGACAGTGCTGCTGATGCTGCCAGACGTGGTGTGATTTTGTGCTCTACCTGCAGCTTCTTCTTGGATCATGTTCTCAGTTCCCAGTGAGCAACTGCTCCCTTGCCAATGGTCTTGTCAACTTTGATGGTATCAATGTCTCTGCTGAATCTCTCCTCCCACCTACGGCACATCACAGTCAGGTCTCAACTTGTACCAGCCTCAGTTTAGCTTCTGGCACTGAAGCAAGCAGCTGTCATCTCCCTCTGCTTCACACACAACACAGCATCCCTCACAACACTGTGATGCAAAACTGCTTTGGGTGACTATGCTGCAAGAAGAGCTGGCCCCAGACATGGCCAGAGGGAGTGGGGCTGTATATGCTCCCTTTCAGCCCTGGTAAAGCCACAGTTTTATAACCATAATTCCCAGGCCCTCAAAACCTGCTGGCTTGGCTATTCCTTCTGCTCTGTGACAGGCTCCCCTTCGTGGAGTGCACCAGTGCTTTGACTGGAGCTGCTCCTGGCTTGGGAGCTGAAGCACAAGGCTAGGTGCAAATCACCTTGAGGGACAACCCTGTTTAATTGACGAAATAAACATAATCATGGGCATGAAGTTGTTCCTGAGATGCAGTGGAGGCTTTTGACCACAGCCATCAGCACCTTGCATGCTCTTTGTTATCTTTTAATGGCATGTCACAATACTGATGACACAAAGCTGGGAGGGGTCGCTGACACACCAGAAAACTGTGCTGCCATACAAGGGAGACATGGACAGGAGACATGGAGAGTTTGGCGGAGATTAAACTAGAGAAAGTTCAACAAGAGAAAGTGTAGAGTGTTGGCACATGGGGAGGAATAACCCCATGCGTCAATACAGGTTAGCAGTTGACCTGTGGAAAAAAAGTCCTGGGAGTCCTGGAGTCCTGGATGACCATGAGCCCTTCTGGGAGCAATGTACCCTTGTGGCCAAGAAAGGCAATGGCATCCTGAGGTACAACCCTGGCCAGCAGGTTCAGGGAGATCATCTTCCCCCTCTACTCTGCTCTGGTGAGGCTGCACCTGGAGTACTTTGTCCAGTTTGGGCTCCCTGGTTCAAGCAGGACAGGGAAATGCTGGAGAGAGTACAGCAGAGGACTACAAAGATGATTAGGGGCCTAGAACATCTCCCTTATGAGGAAAGGCTTAGGGACATGGGTCTTTTTAGCCTAGAGAAGACTGAGGGGGAACCTCATCAAATGCTTCTAAATACTTAAAAAGTGGGTGTCAAGAGGAAAGGGACAGTCTTTTTCCAGTAGTGCTCAGTGACAGAACAAGAGGTAACAGACACAGACTTGAACACAAGAAGTTCCATCTAAACATGAGGAAGCACTTCTTTACTTTGAGGGTGTTAGAGCACTGGAACAGGCTGTCCAGAGAGGTGGTAGAGTCTCTTTCTATGGAGACATTCGCAATCAACCTGGATATGTTCCTGTGCAACCTGCTCTTGGTGACCCTGCTCTGCCAGGGGGTTTGGACTAGATGATCTCCAGATGTCCCTTACAACCCCTATCATTCTGTGATTGTGTAGTTGTTTAAATCCCCTTAGTGCTCCCCATCCAGAGACGTGACCAGCTTTTCTAGGGCCCTTTCCCCCATGTTGTTATGGTGAGGAGCTCACAATTAATATCTTCCTTCCATCAGGCCTACACCTTCCCTTTGGGCACATCACAAAACCCTCTGGAGCCACACTGTGGTTCAGCTCTGGGTTCTCACATGTGCACCACCATATATCTTGCTGGCATGCTGCATGGGAAACCCAATGAACAGTCTGTCCACAGTTTTCTGTTAATCCTCCTCTGGCATCTTCTCTATTGAGGCATCTTTTAAAATATTACACAGCCCTGCTGTTGACTTTGCTAGCCTTTGATCATTTATTCACAGGCTGGACAGATTCTCTCCGTTATGAATTACAGGGCTTTAATTGGATTGAAAGCTAAGCCTGTACCTTCCCCTGTAATTTAGCTTTAATTAATGCCCATTTGTTATTAACTGTTATCAGTTGGGTTTAGGCTTAATGTCATCTGGTTATTATCCAGAGACCATCATGGATTGTTTACACCTCCTTTATTACCCATTTCAATAATTTCCCCACGCACGCTATAGATAGATGCACACAAAGCTGTGCATGTCAGCATAAGGGATCACTGCCAAGAAACAATGGGTCTTTCAAAGCTGCTGAAGCCAAAGAAACATCTCCCCATGTCTCTAGGTCAGTACCCAGGTGAGTGTGGATAAAGCAAAGTGCTCCTGTATATCTACAGGAGATATACAGGTTACTTTTATTTTGTTTCCTAAGGCACAAAATCTGTAATTGAGAGTGGAAATCAGTGAGAAGCTATTTTGAAAGAATTGGGACACTTTCATGTTCTTTTATATTTTCCATTTTCTCATTTCTGGCTTTCAGAAAAAAAAAAAAAAAAAAAAGAACAGAAAAAGAAACCTTTCCTTCCTCTTCTCTTTATCACATTTCCCCCCCAAAATAGCAGCAGTGAAAGTACCATAAAACAAAGCCAAGAAAACAAAATCCAAGTGCTCAGGAGAGGGCTTCAGATCTTGGTTTAAAAAATAGAGAGCTGAAAAAGAAAAAAGTCTGCCTTGCCTCCAGCCTGCACCCATTTTCCATTCTGCAAAACCATTCCATAAGGTCTACTGAGAGTCCTCCAGCAAAGCCAGAGGCTTCAAAGCCAATGCAACCATGCACCAAACTATTTCTCCTGCCCCTCTTTGACCTCCTCTGCAAGTGGAGCCTGTTGAAAGCTTTCCCATCAGATCCATGGGAGCAATGATGGCTCTAAAAGCACCCTGAGATGATGCCAGGGTGTTCAGGGTTGCTATGCAGGAACCAGGCATTACTTTCACCTCCTCTCACACTCAATTCATGGATGCTCCCATCAGATACGTGGAGACTTATCAAGAGCCCCCCAGGGTTTTCTGCTTGATGAGGCCTTTATGCACTGGGAAACACACCCTCCTTCAACTCCATTGCTAGAGCCAGGCTGCAAACAGAGCACTGCCCACCAGCCTGGCTCCTGACTCCCTGAGGTGGATTATCGGCAGCAGAATTGTGCAGGCTTTTTGACCTACGCCCTTACAAGGCCGGAGGATTTGGACTGAAGCATCTGGAAACCAGTTCAAAAGGATTAGCTGCCCCCACTGGGGATCAGACCCACTGTAGCCATTTCATGTTAAAAGAAGTCAATTCTGGGCTTCACAAGAAGGCAACAGTTAATCTAGGAGCTAGAGCTCACTTTGATGCCCAATGCTTAGGGCAGTGAGCTTTCAGCTTCTACACACTGTCCCTCCCCAAAGCATTACTCTGGCCAACTTGGCCAAGAATATCGAATGTGCAGAGGAGTGATAAAAAGCAGTGCATCAGAGCTCCTAGTGTGCTGGGGTCTCAGTATATGGCACCAAAACACAAGGAAATAGCTTTACTACATATGGCGACAATGGCAATATCTGAGGGAAAGCAACAGTGGCAAAGCCAAGACGTGAGGCCCTTTCTTTCTCATCTGAGGCCCCTTTCACCTCTCACCAGAGTCAGGAACTGACTCTTAAAGGTCGGAGGAACAGAAACATCCCCAAGGAGAGATGCAACATCTGACTTCCAGGTCAAAGAGCAGTGATAATTACTTTGGTTTGACTTTTCCCCCATCCTTAGGGAATATTTCAGTTCAATATTTCTTGATAGTTGTTGGGACACTGGCAGTTCTTGCCCCATTTCGTACTTTCTTCTCCTTGCTTTGCCCTGGGTCAGCTTGCAGACCTGTCCTGCATGAAGTTCTGCAATTGCAAAGTTGGCTTCTGTTTTTGATGAGTAAAGAAATCAAGTCAAAGTTTTCAGTGTCAGAAGGACTCCAAATCCCACTTTGCTCCCAAATGCATTCACCTTGCCTTGGGTGCAGAGGAACACTGAATCTCCCTGGTTCTAGTTCAGCTACTTGCCATTTAAATCCACTGTAACAGCCAGAAAATTTCTAACACTGATGTTCTGAACATCCTGCAAGCTCTGATCTTGAGGGCAGAGGAGCTTACTCATACACCTCAGACACTGGGGATGGGAGGAACAGCTAGTTGGGGCTGGGGGAAAGCTAGCTACTGCCTCAAAATACTGTGTCCTCTCTGCAAGTCAGGTCTTTGTCTGCAGATCCCTTAGGAGTTTTGCGCTTGGAGTCACAGACCTCTTCCAAAGGTATTTGATTATATGATTGCAGCATAACTTGCACAGTTAGGTATTTCTTTGTTGTCTTTCCTCAACTCGCGGGGTGTGAGTCCACAAAGTCCCCAAGTCCAGAAATGTGCAATATTGGGCTTGCTCAGAGAGCAAGCTTTGACTCTGGACCAAGATTTCAATCCATGCTGTAGAAGTGCAGCTGCTGGCTGTGGCCACTGAACATTGAGGTGTCCTGCACCAGGAGCCACAGAGATGTTAGCCTCTATTAAATGTGTAGCTTTCTATTTAAATTGCATTAAATCTCTGTGTGGCTATGCTTAAGAAGGATGTGATAGCTGTGATTCAAATTAAGGTAAACTGGATCAAATTAGCACCAGTAATTCTGAGTGAGACCAGGCAGGCACAGGTAGAAGTCACAAACTAGAGTGTACACTGAAAGCATGTCATGATGACAGGGGATATCCCAGGTGCATGCTGCTACCTCACAGCAAATTGAAAGGAGAGAGGTTTTTGGTGACAGTGGCAAATCATCTCATCCCCACCACAGTGTGAGAGATGCCCTGAGACAATTATTCTGAAATAAGTGCATCATCTATCCAGGGGTTCTTTCCCACCACAATTTCATTTGGTTTAATTACTCTAATTTGGAAGTCAATTCAGATCAGATTTCCTGAGGATGCCTGCGTACAGGCACCCTCGAGGAACTTAAAAATAACTGAAACCATTTTCAGTTGCATATCAGATCCCTCAGGCTTGACAAAAATATGGTAAATACATCAACAAAACACTTTCAAAGATGCTTTCCTAACTTGCTCTTTACCCAGACTTCCAGTACTGTCAACTTCCAAGCCCTCAAGGTTGGAAAAAATCCTACCCAAGGAAGAAATACCTAGTACAGGTAGAGTCTGGCCTATTTTTCAGGAGCATGATGGGTGGAAGAGGGTACATATCCCCAGCCAGTGGGTCCCCACAGCTTTTTATCACTGAGTAATACAGCTGGTGAACAAGCAAGGTGGAGAGATGTCTGTATCCACTGCTGTCCCTGGGAGAAGTGATGAGAAAGAAATTTATCTGTGTACTGAAACTGAGCCACTAAAGAGCTACAAGGCGTACACCTGCATGATGGTTGTGCTTCGGCAAGGTCCCCAGCAGGAGATGCCCAGGTGACATGGCTATTTAATGTGCTGTGACCGGCCCGCTATTACAGTTGGATTTACTAGCAAGCTCCCACAGAGCACTGCAAATAAGCATCTCTCTTCAGCCATCTGAGTCAGCTGCTTCCTCCACAGATATGCAGTCTGTTCAAAGAGCACATCGCAGGCAAAGATGTCACCAACAGGAGTGGCACAGGAGCATCACTCATTGTTGGTCCAGTCAACAGGTCACTGAAATATTGGTCAAAGAAAGGGGAACGTGTTCATCCTCTGCAAAAGGAGCACACAGCAATTGCATGGTGCCATGTTGATTTTCCAAGCAAGGCCTTACTCCAGCTTGCACAGAAAGTCATACAACAGAAAACACAAATATTGGATGCTGCCAGTCCCAAGGACTTTTTGTTAGCCAGGACCAGCAATGAAGTCTGGCTGGCAGTCCAGCATGTTTTTGTCCATGGCAGCCATGTGGGCAGCACAGGCTACCAAATCAAGAGCTGTGTGGCCACAACAGTTTATTCTGAGAGATCTGGAAGGCTTCACTTTGGGTTTGCCTCCTTACAGGCAGCATGCACACCTGGCTGATGCAGGAGCAAGGTTTGGAAAGGAACAGCATACTGGCATGAAAGCTTTCTCAAATATTTTCTAGCTCTCACTAATAAAAAAAGGCTGATGTTTCATTGAAATGTCGCTTCATTTGAAAAGAAAATCAAGAGCAAAATATACTATCTTCTCTTCTCTGCTGCCTTCCTCAAATTCCTTCAGAGTAGGAGCTGTGATCTGTGGCTCTCCCAGGTATAAAATCATCAGATTTCAGCCACTTCTAAGTCAGACTAAAAATAATCTCTGTGTGGCTTCATACATGACCCAGAAACAAACAGCAAAGCAGGGTTTGTATCACAGCTTTTAAATACTGGCTTTTCTCCTGCCACCAGCAACTGTCACCAGCTGATAACAACCAAAGTGCTTGATATGGCACTGTTTTCCAGTGTGGTAATCCACACAGATTGCCAGTGTGCATCACTTGGGTTTGTTTGCAGAACTCCTGGCTGCCATGTCCAAGCCTTCTCCTGGCACGATAAGATGTATTCTGACAGTTTTCCTGCAAAGCAGAAACTTTGCATCAGATTTCTGCAGGCCCCTTTTCCCCCTTTAGGTGAGCTGTGGTTTGTATTTGCTGTTCCCACATGACATGAACGCATGCAGTCCCCTGGCCAAGCTGGTACTGTTGTTCCAATGGCAGGGTTGGAGTCTGGGGACTCAGTATCGCTGGGAAGCCAACTGCAGGGAGCTGGAAACATGTGTCAGGGTGCTGCATCACTGTCTGCAAAACCTTCTCCCACGCTTCTCAGGAAACAGCATGCCCGAGGCACAATTTCTCACATCACCAGCTTGCATCCCCAGGGAAGGAAAAGGCGCATACCACAGCCGGTGCAGGTTGAGGAGGGGTGGTTGATGAGTGCCTGGCTGATGGGAAGCTCCTAGCTGGTTGAGCAGCACTATCCCAATCCCTGCCAGAACCTGGTGCTCCTAGCAGCAAGACAACTCAGCACATGGCACTGTGCTCATCTCAGAGAAGAGAAACTGTCCAGCATGGCTCCTCCTCAGACAAGCCATGTGCATCTCTGGCCAAGATTAACAATGAAGACTGGAGCCTGTTGGCAGACTGGGCTATGGCAAACAAGTCAATGCCTGTAATGCTGATACCTGCCAGCCAGCTACAGGAATGGGTACCAATGCTGCCCAGCCCACAGTGTGGCATCTCCTGGTGCCACAGTGCAGTTGGGGGCTGGTGGTGGCCTGGGCACCAGATAGACCCAGAACCAAGCTTTTCAGGCTGGGGAAGGGAAAGGCTGGGTACATCCTCCTGTGAGGCCATAATTCATGCTAGCCTTTTGTCCTCACTCCATTTGCTAGTTAATTGTTTCTGGCAGCCAGCAGTAAGAGCGTAAAGCACCGGCACAAGTCTGTACAGCTGGAAGAGCCCCAGTGCAGGTATGGACAGCTTGCTACTGACAGCCCTCTGCAAACAGTGGTTTTTCTCTTTCTTACCACTCCCAGCCCCTCACAGAGACTTCCTTAGTGCATTTTCCAAGGGGGTAACAAACCCCTCTGGGTTCAGAATATGGAAACAGTAGTCTGCTCCTATATCAGAGGCAGTGCAATAAAGCAAGCAAAGCAGCAAACAAACCCCAGCTATTTTGACACAAAGGAAAGCTAGGATGAAGACCTGTCCTCAAAACTTTCCACTTGTTCCTCTTCTTCAAAGCAGGTGTTGTTTCATATTCTGCTCCCTCCCTGCACTTCTGCCCTAGTGCAGGGAGAGCTCCTGAAATAGCTACTTCTAGCCACCTTATTTTGGATGCAAATCATTGGTATTCTGCAAGATGAGCTCTCGCTTGGAGACTTATCCTGCCAGACCCGTTCCAGCTGATTTCCTCATGGAGCTGAATCCCTTCTTATGAAAACCTTTGGCTGCAAACTGAGCAATCAGCCAGGGTTTGCCTCCTTTCTTCTTTCTCATTCCAAACCCGTCCCCTCCTCATTTTGTTTCCTTTTATTTCCCTTTCTTCACAGCTGCATTACTGCAGAGTGCTGTTGATAAGATTTATGGCTAAATATTATCTAGCATACAGGTAATTTAATATTCACTTGCTGGTCCGGTTGGAAAAGCAAACAGCTTCTCTCACCACTCTGCTTTCGCCTCAGGTACCTTAATTGCCCGTGACATATCATGCACAGGGTAAATATTTGGTTCTGGCTCTGAAGGTTGAAGGCTCCTCTCCTGCTTTCTGTGTGTGGATCGGGATCTGAGCAGCATTAGGATATGCCGCTTCCCACATCAGGGTTAGTGATTCATTCATGAACTGAATGATTGCTGAGTACCAACAGGGTGGAGAAAGGGGAGCAACATGGCTCTGTAGGAGATAGGAATCACGATTTAAAAAAAGAGCTGGGAGTCTTGGTGGACAACAGGATGACCATATGCCGTTGTGGCCAAGAAGGCCAATGGCATCCTGGGGTGCATCAAGAACAGTGTGACCAGCAGGTCGAGTGAGGTTATCCTACCCCTTTATTCTGCCCTGGTGAAGCCCTACCTACAGTACTCTATCCATTTCTGGGCTCCCTAGTTCAAGAATGACTGGCAACTGCTGGAGAGTGTACAGCAGAGGACCACCAAGATGATTAGGGGTCAGTCTTTTATCAGTGATGCCCAGTAAGAGGACAAGAGGAACAGGCACAAACTTGAACATAAGAACTTCCATCTAAACATGGTGAAAAACTTCTTTACTTTGAGGGTGGCAGAGCCCTGGAACAGGCTGCCCAGAGAGGTGGTGAAGTCTCCATTGCTGGAGACATTCAAAACCCGCCTGGACAAGTTTCTGTGCAACCTGCTCTAGGTGGACCTGTTCTGGCAGGGAGTTGGACTAGGTGATCTGCAGAGGTCCCTTCCAACCTCATATTATTGATTCCGTCACCAGAGTAATTTAGTTTGAAAGAACCTCTGGAGACCACTGGTCCAAACTCCTCCTCCAGGCAGGTCCAGCCAGATCCAGCTGCACATTGCTATGTCCAATTGTGGTTTGATTATCTCCAAGGATGAAGTCAATTTTTGGGATGATGTTTCTTTTTAGGCAGGATTTTCCCCTTTTACTCAACTCTACAAAAGCAGGAAAGATTGAGAGCTTGTCTAGGAGAGAAGGCAGTACATTAACAGTAAGGCCTCCAGCCAAGAAGAAGACGGAATAAAATGACTTCTCCAAGAGTAATTATGCAGCTCAGTGATTGAATGGGGGAGACAGCTGACGTTAAATTCATGCCATGGACCCTGTGGCAGCAGTGCTACCAAGATCTTTTATGGGCTTACACACTGAACAATGAGCAAAGGAAACATGAGTTTTATCTTCTCCAATGACCCAGCCAAAATGGCTGTGTTCAGTCAGCAACAGGGGAAAATGCCACATTGGAAAGGGCACAAGAAATTTGGCACCTGCCTTGCAAAGAAATAGCCACTTGCTCACACTGTAAGGCCCCCGCAGTCCTTCCCTCCAGCTGGGTTGCATCCAGAATGCAGCATCAATGACACTGTTCCTCTACTTAGTCCTCACCAGGACCATGCTTTCCAGCACAGGAGGTGCATTCATGACCTGATCACCTACACTTCTCCTGGTGAAAGATGTTGGCTTTAACTAAAGTTCATGTCTAATAAGTAACGAGTGCAGATGGACCACTGTGTAGGAAAGTCCACACTTTTCTGCACATGGGCCATGCCAAAGGCATCTTCACCAAGGTGCAGGTTACCCAGCTCCCCAAAGTGTGAGGAGTGAGGAGGAAGGAGAGGAACCTTTCCTTCAGTGCCGGGTGACCCTGGCAACTTCTGTGTGAAGCAACAGAAGAAAAAACAGTACCAAAGTGTAAGCTGAGAAACTGCCCAAAGCCCTAATCACCAAGTGCAGCCTAGCAAGAGGTCTGCCCTGGGACAGGGAATTCATATCATCTGTCAATAAGAACTACACACAACAAAAGCAAATGCAAGGAACTCTGTTTTGCATCTCAAGGCTTCTTCTTTCTATGGCTGCTGTGACGTATTTTTTGAGATTTGCTGTGTTTCCTACAGGGTAAATACTTGTTTCCAGCTCCACTGGCTGGTCATACCCCTGTGCATTCTTCTCTTCCCTTCCCATCAGTTGCAGACCTTGTGGTATTTATAGACCCTCTTGCACAGCAAGTCCTTGGTCCTCTCCAGACTGCTGGGTTTGTGAATTTTCTTCTCTGCGCTAGCTGACCCTTTGCATGGTGCTCAGGCCCTGGGCAGACTTGTACGGAGCTAAGAGCCACAAGAAGAGGATTATTGCTCTCAAAAGCTTTGTGAAAGGCCCACAGAGGAAGACCAGAGAAAAATGGAGGACACATACGAATGACAACACTCCAGACAGCCCATCTGCAATGCAGTGCAATCAAGGAGTGACTCTGTGGCAGCCTCAACTCTCTTGATGAGCCCGTGCAGAGCGCTGCACAGGCAGTTTTCCCTTTAATGAAGGGCACTCCCTTGGAACAAGCACTTGGCACCAGATGAGTGGGGAATGAGATGGCTCTAATCCCGTAATTTAATTAGAGCTGCATAGAGCTGCCTAACGAAAAGACCGTTTCCTGAGCAGGCTGCAGCACTCGGTGTCTGGCTGCTCTCTCTGGTCTGGCAGCCTGGACCCTCTTGCTCCTGCTCTGCCACAGAAAGGCAGTGCAGTGCTTTTCCACTCTTGTTCCGTCTTGTTTTTCCTTTTCATGGGTTTTAGTCAAAGGAGCATGGGCTGGGACTCCCCCTAGGCTGTACACCCTCATATTTGTCAACTACCTGGTGCTCTCTGGTCAGGAGGGGAAAGGCAGGAGCTCTGATTTTATCCTGCAGAGACAGGAGGTGGCACTGAAAACCTAGGGTCCAGGTCTCCTTCTATGTGGAGGAAGTTCTAAGTCTCCACCTATTTTTCATCCAAGCAAAAATGTTGACCAAGATAGGGATCTACTCAAGGAATGTGCTGCGGATGGTCAGGTCCCATCCTGCACTGACAAAGGGGTCATGGCACCCCTGATTTTACCATCTCATGAGCAGAGGGCTCACCGTAAGTTTTCAAGATCACCCCAGCAGCACTGAAGAGTCCCCCAGATTATGAAATGGAATAGCCCATATATCCATTCCCATATACATTGCAGGACAAGCTGGGGTGGAATGGGGTGGGCATCATTTTGGAGCACAATCAGTCCCTCTTGCAGCTGGCCTTAGAGCTCAGTGTCCCCTTTGTGGCTCATGCATGTTCAGGATGGAGCAAAAGGACCTGAGGATGAGGGAGCCGCAGCTTGAGGGACCAGCTTGAAAGGGCAGTGATGCATAACCCCAACACTTCAAAGATGAGAGCAGCCTGGACTGATGCCTCATCTCTGTCTCAGGGAAAACATGCAGGGTAGACCTGGCCTGAAATCTGAGTGTGATCCTCTCATCATGAGGTTTTCGTCTGAGCCTTTCTGGCTTGACCCTGACCCAAGCATGCCTGGGGTACAGCTCAGCAGCCTCTCAGACTTCAGCCAGCCTCTCAGACCTCAGCCAGCTACAAAGCTACCTTGGTGCAAACAAATTCCTGCATAGCAGCAAAAGCCCAGGCTAGCCAACAGCAACATAACTAATTAACCATAATTGGCTCCCTACCACATCTCCCAGGCCCAAGCTTGTACCCACCCCAGTAATTGCTGCTCCATTATGTTTTCCGGATGCTCCAAGGTGAAAGGGATCTTTGTGCCAGAACCCCAGGTGAGCCTGGGATGCAGAAAGCTGGTGAGCAGTTGCTCGTGCATAAAGTCCTGACACTGGGGCAAAGGCAGGGCTGGGGCATCCTGTTATGCTCCTCAAAACCTCAGCAAGAACTCCCAACCACAAGGGAGAAGCGGGAGAAAGCAATTCTGGCATCTCACTAAGAATCCTGGCCTGTGTATGCCTGGCCATACACTGCTTGGTGCTTCTTACACAGGACACACCCCATAGAAACGTCCCCAAGAGGTACCACTGTCCCAGTGGTACCACCAAACCAGGGGAAGGGACTGCTGTCTGCAATAAATACAGGTGCAATGGACCATCCTGCTACCCTGGCAAGGAAAGAGCCTCACAGAATCAGTGATACAGCACTGCCTAGAGCTGTGGCTCTGCGGTCCTGCTGCTGGAGGTCCCCTCCCTGCCCCAGCTAGTGATCACCCAGGTTCTGAGAAAGGTCCTCTGCAGGCAGCCTCCAACAGCAGCTTCATTTGAAGGAAATCCCCAGCACTGGGGAATTTCCTGCCTCTTCTTGTAAATTGAAGGCTGCTGGAAAGCTGCACCCAGATAAAAGACCATGAATTTTGTTGCTGGTCCCACAACCTTCTTCTAAGCCTGTTGCATAATGAGAGCAGCTGGGGCTCAGCCTGGGTGGAGCTTTCCTTTGTGCCCCCCCTTGGGGAATCCCACACACAGCACTGCCTGTCTGTGGTTAAACTGGGATTTCCCTACTACAGAGACCACCTTTTGCTCACAAACAGACCTATAGGGAGGTATCAGAGCAGCTCCGAAGAGCAGGGAAAAATCACAGCAGATCAGACATCTTCAGAGGAGGAAGACAACAGGCAGGTACAGAAGCTGAAGGGAGTTGGAAAAACTCAGTTTTAAAAACTGCTCCTTGTTTGCAAACAGGAACAATAATAAAGGTTTATAAATCTGGGGCCTCCTGGCTGCAAGGCATTGTATTCATTTGGTTCAGGTGTCATTATACTCTTTGGATACATGTGAACTATCTGGCCTCCTGCAACCCAATCCTGCCCTAGCTTGTCCCCACACCCCAGGCAAGAGAAAATCAGCACCAAGCACAGTCAGGCTCTGCTACTCCAGGACAAAGCCTGGAACAGTTACTGTCATGCCATCTTCCTAACTTGCTGGTTCTTCCTGGAGGACCATTATTATTTACAGCACACTTTGCTACTGCCTTCCCCAAAGGACTTTCAGAATATTTAGGCAAAGGTTGAAGCATGGTACTTCATAACCCAAGAAAAAGAAAATTGCCCTGATTTAACTCTCAACCATGATGAATGCAGTGCCTTGATCTCAGAAGCAAAGCAAGCCCACCCTGCCCACTGCATCTGTAGGAAACCATCTCAATATGTTTATGCTCCCTCTGCCACTACCCAAGGGAGGCCTGGTTAAGAAGACACTCACTGAGTTGGTCACCAGGCAAGGTTCTTCCCACCGGTTTCCTTTTTTACAGAGAACTTGCACGTGCAGTTACACCCCGCAGAAACAGATCAGCAGGAAGTTCCCAGCTCCAAAATTCCACATTCACCCTGCAAGCAAGTTTTGTTCCTGTAAATGTCTTCCCTCTGCTTCCTCTGCCATCACACATGCTGCAGCATTTCTGGCTTTCCTAGAAGACCCACTCTACCCAAACACATCTGTGAACCCCTCCACCACTGCTCTACATCACAGGTGTTGCCACACAACTGGTTGCCTTCTGCTGTAGTCTCACCTACTCCCAACTCCAATGTGTCCCAGATTTCCATTGCCCCTTCCTTTGAACTCAAAAGAAGGCTCTCTGCATACCCAGCCAGTCTTGCGATTGGCCACCTTCTCGCTGAGACATGTGGCACTGCACTGGGCTGTAATTACTCTCCTCATCCTTTTTCCTGCCATGAATCAAGCAGCAGAAGTGCGGGGTGTGGGATTTCCTGCTATTGCCTGTCCAAATGCCCCACAGTCACGTTCTTTCTTCACGCACACTCAGTGTGCCTTCTGGGCTGAGAAGCGCTGGGCTACCAGTCTAATAGTGCTGGACTTGTTGCTCTTCTTGAGACACTTTGACCCAACACATTCCTCCATATACCCTCTTCTGCTATGAGAGACATGATATGCTACGAGGTGAGGAAAAGGTTATGGCACCAGCTGGGGATAAGAAACTGAGATTTATCCCCCTGCTCTGGTTCAGGCTTTGTATGAATCATGAGTGACTCAATCACTTTGAAACCAAGGGGAGACACGTCTCTAAATGGCACAAAAGGCTGAGGTGAATTGGGCACTTAATATTCTGAATATTGTCCCCTGATGGTAACAAGGATGTGGAGTATCTCCCAACATGCCAGGGTGGCCAGTGAGGTTCCCCCTGAAGGCCAGCAGTCACTCCAGTAGCCTGCAGTAGCCATGAGATGGACCTGAGCTCACAGTTATCTGTGCCTGGGGAAGGCAATTGCTGAAAGCAAGCTGTGCCATTTGAGCCTGCAGCACCTAATTATAAGGGAAGCTGAGAAGAAAGAGGAAAAAAAAAACAAAACAAAACATCAGTAAAACAAAAGACATTTCTGAGCAATGACTGGTTTACCACAACTGCATTTCTACCAGGTCTCCAAAAATTTTGGAACAATCCCACTCCTACATCATTTTATATAGTTTCTGAGGCTAAACAACTGCTTTTCAGAGGGATACTGCACTATCATCCTCCAAGAAACCAAAACATTGGATTTCTTCTTCCCTTTTCTTCAGGAGGGACAGTCTGACGGTTTCTGGCAGCTATGAGGAGGTATTTACACCAACTGATGCACACATTTGCAAGGCCCTTCTAGTCCAGGGAGAAATCAGACCTGCAGGCTGGGAGGGATGACTGCCAGGAAGGGAACTCACAAGTCTGTGAGATTCAACAGGGGAATCAAAAAGATAAAATGAGAAATCAAAGGAGGGCAAGGAAAGAGAAAGGAAAAGTTGCAGCTACAGAAGGAATATCAAAACATAAACACTGCAGGAGAAAAATGGAGGCAGGAAAGGGGGGATGTCAGAACCAAGTAAAGCAGGCAGTGACATGGTAATTGGTCTGACTTTCTCAGTAGAAAGGTGTTTACATGGAGAGGATTTTTCTCCTGGCATAACTCAGGGACAGGACAAAGCATTCATGTGGGCCTGGTGCTCCTAACCAATACTCCCAGCATACAGGGGCAGGCTGGGCCACCGGGGAGGGTGCATGGGTGATGAGGGTCCATCTCTCTGACCTGCCACAGATTTTCTGCAGAAAGCTGTATAGCACCTAAGGGAGGGGACAAGGGCAGTGAGTCAGCCCACCTCATCAGGTGTCATGCAGAAACACAGTCCTGTTTTTACAAGAAATATCCAAAGGTTTCCAAGCTTGTCTGAAAGACTTCAGTGAGGGGTGTCTGGAGCCATATTATTACACTTTAGTCTTCAGAAGCCATCTTCCTCCACCACCATGCCTTACCTCAGGATAGGCAGTGACTATGGCTACTCACTCAGGATGACTACTAAAGCAGACAGCCTGGGGTTTCATCCAGCTTTTCATAGCCCAGTATTGCACTCATACCATGTTTCTGCTCCAAGGAAAGGGTCTGGGAGTTGCTTTTTGCTGGTACATAGAATCATAGAATCATCCAGGCCAGAAGGGACCTCCAAAGGTCATCTAGTCCAACCTCACTGCAGCTGCAGGGATAACCCCCAACTAGACCAGGTTGCCCAGGGCCTCATCCAGCCTCACCTTGAATATCTCCAGGGACAGAGCCTCAACCACCTCCCTGGGCAACCTGTTCCAGTGTTCCACCACCCTCATAGTAAAGAATTTGTTTCTAATATCCAATCTAAATCTGCTTTTCTCCAACTTAAAGTCATTGCTCCGCATCCTATCACTTTGTAAACAGACTCTCCCCAGCCTTCCTGTAGGCCCCCTTCAGGTACTGGAAGGCTGTGATTAGGTCTCCTCTGAGCCTATTCTTCTCCAGGCTGAACAGCCCCAGTTCCCTCAGCCTATCTTCATAGCAGAGGTGCTCCAGCCAGATCATTTTCATGGCCCTCCTCTGGACCTGCTCCATCAGGTCCATGTCCTTCCTATATTGAGGGCTCCAGACCTGCACACAGTACTCCAGGTGGGGTCTCACCAGAGCAAAGCAGCAGAATCACCTCTCTGGATCTGCTGGCAACACTTCTTTTGATGCAGCCCAGGATGTGATTGGCCTTCTGGGCTGCAAGTGCACACTGCCTGCTCATGTCTAGTCTTTCGTCCATGAGCACTCCCAAGTCCCTTTCTTCAGTGCTGCTTTCTAATACCTCATCCCCCAGTCTGTATTGATAACCAGGATTGTTCCGGCCCAGGTACAGAATCCTGCACTTGCTCATGTTGAACCTCATGAGGTTCATCTAGGCCCATCTCTTCAGACTATCCAGGTCCCTCTGGATGATGTCACATCCCCCTGGTGTATCTACAACACCACACAGCTTGGTGTCATCTGCAAACTTGCTAATGGAGCATTTGATCCCTCTGTCTATATAATTGATAAAAATGTTGAACAGTACCGGTCCCAGCATGGACCCTTGAGGAACACCACTTGTGACTGCTCTCCAACTGGATTTCAGGCCATTGAGCATCACATCTTACCCCAAATCAAAGGCAGTTACTACAGTGACACCCATGCAAAAATTCATCCTGTTTTATACCATTACAACATTCCTGTACAGACAAGTTTATGTTTTTATCTTTGAATGTAGCCCTCCCATCATGAGAAGTTGCACCACATTGTTTCATAAAGTTACTGTAAAGATGAACTATTACATCAACGTCTCATCTAATGTGTCAGAGAGGGACAGAGATGGCCCTAAATTAAGGTGCCCAGCAACAGCTCTCTCATCAGCAGGAACAAGGAAATAGGCACCTTGATTTCCAGTGTTCCCCTTGGGCTTAAATGCCCTCCATAAACACCTGAAAATGCTTTTTAATTGACAGTGCTGGCACTGGGAAAGATGACTGGTTATGTATCAGATCTGCAAGGAGAATTTGGAGAATTCAGCTCGTTCCCAGCTGAATTTTCACTTCATAAAAGTTACAGTCCTCAACGAGTTAACTTTAAGTTATAATGGAACAAGCTTGGGCATAAAGAAAAGATAGTAAATAAAACCCTGTATAATTTGTCCACTGACAAAGAAAAACATCTAGCAAAAGCTTAGCATGATTGATGGAGTCCTTAATGATAGACAGGAAGTATTAAGGAAAATAGCTACTAATATACACCCAGCTTGGATACCAGCAGGGTCTGATGTGTCCTCCACAGACTCTTTTGACTTTGTGGTAGACTTTCAAAGTAAGACAGCAGTGGCTGCATTTCACACTGCACATTAACATGACACTTGGAAAGCGAAGCTTGTGAAAGATTTGGCTTGATGGCAACTAGACTGAGCTGCTCTTCATCTACCAGGACCTGGGATAAAAATGTAAGGTCATTTCCCATGGCTTACTGGTGGTTCAGGAGATGAGAAAGGCTTTTGAGCACCAGGTTTTCTCAGCTCTCACCTCCATGAGCTATGTCTTACATCTGCCAAGCCAGCCAACATGGGAGTGCTGCCCATGGCTGTTGGGTAATCTCCACTTAATGCTTAGGACTGGTCTGGTTACCTCTGGGAACTAGTGTGCGGTGGAGAGGACAACACTGCACTAAAACATTCCCTTTGCATGTACAGGCAGTAAAAGAGTCTAGGTATACTGGTCTAGGCAATGTGCACTGAATGCAGGCAGGTCAGGACCAGCCTAATAGCCAGCAAGCTCCTACTTGGAAGCCTGCTTCATAAAAGGAAGTCAGGAAGAACTTGCGTCAGACTAAGCCAGAAGTGTCTACATGCATGACTGAAGGAAGAGGCTCCTAGCTTGTGACAGGAGGCCAAGTGACTCAGTTGTGGTGGGTGGGGGCAACAAGAGAGAAGGGGATGTGGTTAGGGAACAGGGTATGAGTCACCAAGGAAGCACAAATGCTGATAACAGCTGGACAAATTCAAGGCAGAGACATGAGGTCTGTTCAGGAGAAACTCCCAGCTGTCCTGGAAGACAAAACCTGAAGACAGCAATCCCAAGGGCTGGTTCAATAGAGAGCTATAAGTGTCTAGCACAGGCTTTTCCTGTTTTGCAGCTCAGCAAGGGTTGCAGGATGAACATCTTAAAACAGACAAGATGTGACCGTGGTGTTGGCCATGTTCTTGTCTCACGTACTGTGATTTCAGCATTCATCTGAGGTTGGAGGAAGCCTTATTCACAGATATGAGTGGAGTCCTCTCCATTATAGTCCTGCAACCTCATGTCACCATGAGAGGATAGACACTTCCATCGCACAGGGCACAAACCCTGCATGCTCCTATTTGGGTGCTCAGTTTCCTTCAGGCATGCTCTTGGGTGAAGAGCATGACCATGGCTGAGACGGAACAGTGTAAGTCGACCTGTAATCTGCTACTGCTTCCTCTCTTCCATTGATCTCGGAAGCTCAACTAAGTGGAAGTAGCTTCAGACAGTCTGAGATCAAACTGATGAAAATGATGATGAGCGAAGATGTGCTGGAGTTCATTGGTCAGTGCTGAAAGCCCCAGCAGGGAAGTTGTATGGGTGCCAGAGGAAATACACAGGAATTATTCACCCCCTCACCCTCCTCCACTGAGCTTACCAAATATTCCACCCCAAAGCTCAGCATGGATCCGTTGTCGTTATCTAGAAAGGCACAAATGAACCGCTTTCACCCAGTGTGAATGACACAGGGTGCAAGCAATGGGCCCTCCCAAAGCTTCTTGGATGCATCAGAGCACGGATTTGCAGTGACACTTGCAGTTTTGCTCCACCTGCTCTAGTGCCTGCCATAACCATTTGACTTGGGATGGTGTCACTGGAAAAAAACTGCCTGCCAAAGGGTTTTTGCACTGCAGGAAGCCTAGAAATGAGCTATAGGTCTCAGAAATGCCTATGGCACTGATCCTGCAACTGCTGGGGAACTTCAGGTAGGTAAGTGGTCCAGCATGTTCACTGAGACAAGGAAACCAAGACTACAAATGTAACTACCAAGTCACAGGGACATCAGGAGCATCGTTTATTCCTCCATGTTTTGTTGAGCTCAGAAGCCTGAGAAGCCCCAGAGCAGCTCATGCTGGGGACAGGACTCTTGCTGGGTCCTTTGCAATGCATTAGTCACTACCCTGCAGAGTACATACAGCTGGAAGACAGTGGGTGGGATGGTCCTCCCTCTCCTAATCTCTGCTTTCCCACTGATGCTGACTAGCTCCCAGCTCCCCTCAACACCTTCTTCCCATGTCTAAAATCTCTCTGAAAACCTATCCTCCCTCTCTTCCTCCCTGGGAGCAAGGTCAGCTTCAGCCTGCCCATTCAGTTTGACCTGCTTTCCCTTTCTGTCTCTCCAGCAAATATTTAGAGGCATATGCTCATCAACTCTGCCAATTTGAAACATGAGAGAATTGATGCTGATGAACAAGAAATGTGTTACAGTCACAAGTTTGCCGCTCTGCATCCACCAACCAGTGGCACTTCCCCTTTGGCAGGGAAATGGAATGTGGCACAGGAGAAGAGCAGAGCCAGCCTGATCAGGGAAGAGACATCTGCCTAGAAACTACAGCTTTATTCCTCCATGACCTTCCAGTCTCATCCAGACTCCACTGCTGCCCATATCTCTGCCAATGCCAGACTCATCTATGTCTTGCTGAGAGAGGGCAGCAGATCATCAAAGGCTCAGGACACTGCAGCACACACCAATGTTTTCCATGCCTTTCCTGAACAGAGCAATCAACATGTGACTTGGAGCAGTGTGTCATTTAGCCACCTATTTTAATGGACAGCAACCACCCACTTGCTTCCAGAAGAAGCCACTTCTTTGGAAGAGTAAACCACTTCCTAAAATCTGCAACAGAGCAGGAGCCAGGTTCTAATATAATAAGTTTCTCCTCTCCCTTCAAGAACTGTAGGAGTGAAGAGCTCTCAGCTGTGCCTGTGCAGGGATCACCTCTCATTCATCCAGACACAGCGCAGGGTTTGGGAGAGATGCTACCCCTGCATTCCTCAGGCACAGTGGCCATGCAGCCAGCTGAGGTCATTGGTCCAAGACACCTCACTTGTCCACTTAAGGCTATTATGTTCCCACCATCCATCAGCCACACTAACCAACTGCCCGCTTGTTGCATTCCTGAAAAATCAGCTCAGTTTAGGCAAAAGGAGGTTTGATTACTCTGAAGAATCACAGAATATATGGAGTTAGAAGGGACTTCTGGAGATCATCTAGTCGAACCCCCCCGCCAGAGCAGGTCCACCTAGAGCAGGTAGACAGGAATACGTCCAAGCATGCTTTGAATGTCTCCAGCAATGGGAACTCCACCACCTCTCTGGGTGGCCTGGGCTCTGCCACCCTCAAAATAAAGAAGTTCTTCCTAATGTTTAGATGGAACTTCCTGTGTTTCAGCTTGTGCCCATTGTCCTGTCACCAGGCACAACCCCATCCTCTTGACACCCATCTTGTAAGTATTTATAAGCATTGAATAATCACATTAAATGATACACACCAGGGGTGAATTACTTTGTATCATGCCTCTATTTGCCAACGTTTGCTGTAAATGAATGTTTGACTATGTTAAAAACCCCAGTGGATAGGAGAGTTGTATGTTACTGCCCTTGAACTGAAAACAATATCTGGTGCCCGCATGTTGCGAAAAATAGACCCTCTCTCCAACCACTCAGAAGCATCAGGAGCTACAGTTCTGCCTTGTGGGCCCTCAGCAAGGGCTGGTTTAGTTTTACCAAGAAAAAACATTTCTTTATAGATTCAGTAACTAGTGTCTGCCTCTAGGGGGTTTCACAAGCACATCAAGGATGCCTTTCCTTACCAGTGTTAACCTTGGTTGCTGCAGGTGAGATATGAGGCCTAAACACAAAAATCTCTGAGGGTGTGCCAAAGAGTAATGCCAGTTAGAATGCCTTGTTCCAGGGCAGATCAGCCTCCCTGGAAATCCAAGATGTGCTCTGTGTGTTCTTCTAGGTCCAAAGAGCTTATTGATTTGCTACAGAAAGTCACCTGCACTCAGAGCTTGATGTCCAGATGGAGCCCTATGCTAGGGCACATCCTGGACTGGTTTCAGAAAACCCCATGGGGCAGAGGGACTTGCAAAGATGAAAGTACACCTTTTCCAAGCAGGCGGCCGTCTGAGAGTGCACTTCTTACCCTATTCCTATCCACTCCTTCCCAAAGACAAAAAGAGTTACTGCTAAGCAGCTCCAAGAATAAACCTCCTATGGAGGGCAATTTAAAAAGTGCAGTGATGGTAGGACATTAGACCAAAAACGTGCCTACTTATTGGCAGTGGGAGTATTCACATTAAGTTACATGAGTTAATTACTCCAGTATTACTCACTCCACACTACGTAGGATCATTGTCTTGCCCAGATAGCCTTAATGATGCTCCTGTGCAGCACCTAACAGAGGTAGGGTTAGAGAGGCTAGAAATGCAGTCAACAAAGACTGTTAGAGAAGATATACATGCAGGCAGACAAGTGCATGCATGCAGGCATAGATATCACATTGGTAAAGGGAAACCATAAGGATGCTTCTCTTTTCTTCTCTTTGCCAGTCTTCAGTCTGCCTCGGGTATGTCTTTATACCACGATAGTAGATTTTCTGAATGGGAATAGCTATACAGAGGTATAGAACTTTCATGGCAACATTAATGTCCTTACTAGGGGGACGGGAAAGAGACTACCAAGTTCCCAGCCCATGCCTGCTCCATATCTGGCCCATGCTCACCTATCCTGTGGTACAGCCTCCTAATATACTCACCTTTGCAAGGGCAGGCGAAAGAGGTGAACCCATATTCAGTTTTCTATTTCCACAATCTTATTGTTTGGCATCCCCTTCTAGGACAGGATCTCCAGTGCCTGCCCCTCCACATCACTTCTACTGGCAGTTTGCTCTTTCTGCTCTAAGCAAAATGCTGGACAAGGTCTAATCAAAGCCTTGCATGGAGGCCGTAATACTTCCCTCTCTGCTAAATACATCTTGTAGGATTGTACTAGCAAGATCCACCTGTGCCTATAGTCATCCTGCAATTAGTTACTACCCTGCTTCCTCTTCCTCTGGTAATTAACATAGATGAGGGTCTAGCAAATGGGAGAAGTTTTATTAATAGATCCAAAGATACTACCTGTGTTGCAATATCTCACACTTCTTCTAATACTCCTGAAGGTTGCTGCATCCTTCCTGTGTGACACGGAGATCCGCTTCCATGTTGGCAATGCTTTCAGCTGTCTCATCTGCAGAAGTGATCCATATACTCCTCCATGAGTGCTTAACTCATTAGGAAAGATATTAACGAAGACAGGTTGCAAAATCAACCCCTGAGCAGTGCTGTTCACTTCTGAACACATCCTGTTGACTCTTTTTCTTCCTTTCTCCCACCCACTGAAAATTTCTGTAGTAATGCTCAGGCTTGCTCACTTCATCAGAAAGAAAAATCTACTTGTCCATGAAGGTGATAACTTTGGCTTCATGTGTTTAAGCTTGCAATGTCACTTAGAGGTTCAGCTAAGCCGTTCACATGAGGTCAAAATATTGCCATATCTTAGCTTGTCTAAAATCAGTCCTTCCATCTAAGGAGTCCTGACAGTAGATCAGAGGATCTAGATACAGGGGACTAGGCCTCAAACAGGACAGCTGTCCATGGCTTAGACTGTGGAGTTGAGTGGAATGAACTCTACAGAATGATGCTTCAAATTTTGAGGAAGAAAATTCTACGTGAATGAGCTCCTTGCTTTTGAAAGACAAACATGCAGCTGGGTCTATAAATGGAAAGGAAATTAATGGGTCCCATTGCTTTGGCACAAATGCCCAATGACGCATTCCTGTGTGAAGAACATCTCTGGCAGAGTCAATGTCATCTAGTCCAAATTAGAACAGGTCCAAAACTCAGCTAAAAATCTGAAGTGAAAATTAAATCAAATCTGGCTCAGGCTAGTGATATCAGTGATGAGCAGTAACATAGACTGCTGTTTCAGGAAAACTAACACTGGTTTGCAAGGACAGGAGAGTGACATGTTTTAGGGAGCGAAGCAGAACCTTGGCTGCTTGCAAGTCAACAGCACCACTGCTTTCCACAGAACCAGAATCCTCCACCCCAAACTCCCCAAAACTGAAATAGTGACATCTGATAGAGGCTTTTCTCTAAGGCCACAGGTACTTAGAGTAAAGCCCGCAGGCAGCTACACAGTGCAAAACAAAGCTAAGCAAGGTGTTCAGTTTAAGAGTTCACACCATCCACCCATCATCAGCATACAGCTGCTAGCCTCCCCTCTGACCGTGTGAGAACATGGGACTACTGCAGACATCCCTTTGAAAAGGGGGAGGAAGAGAACATTGCAGGACTGGAAGTTTCACACAAAAGCAAGCAAATGCAAGACATCAGCATTCTTGCAGAGTGATAATTTCCCAGGAATGCGTCACAGGAAATGGATGCTGTAACACCACTGTCACTCCAATAGCATCTATGCATCTTAAAAGGGTCGCCGCTAGGTCCTTCCTCAGGCATCGCTTACTGCTCTTTACTGATCATTCACAGCTCTCAGCGGGAGTGCCTGCTAGATGGAGAGATGGAAACTCAGTATATTAGAGACAAAAAAAAAGGCATTGACCCTCTAAAAGTGCATGCACCAATTTGCATGAGCTTTCTGGGACATATATGATTGCTGTGCTCTATGTAAGGCAATGCAGATGAAGGACTGAGAGCGTTTTCTGCCTCACACATCCCACAGACTAACAGCACATGTACATCCTACTGCTGTGATTCAGTTATGCTCAGTAACCTGTGAAGATGAAGTAACTTCCAAGCACTGCCTAACTGTGCCCCAGTGTCAGACAACACTGGAAATAATTTCTGGAGACAGGGAAGGAATTGCCCTAGGCAAACTTCAGTGCATTAAATGTCTGGTGAAGCCACAAGAGTCAGAAGCCAAATCAAGTCAAAGGTTGATGTCCTCATTAGCTTTTTAGGAAGTTCCACCAACCTGCATGAGGAAAAGACTATGTCTTCTCGGGAAGCAATACAAAAGAGTCAGCACAGAGGGAAGAGCCTAAAAAGTCAGAACTTGAGAGAGGAAAAGCAACTTCCTCTGCCCTGTACAAGGGTTTCAAAGATGAACAGGTATCATGCAAGCACTAAAGCAATGCCCAAACCAGGATGTTTTCCTCTATCCTTCTGCATTTTGTACAGGTAGTAGCAAGATACAGGAGGGTAATTCCAGCAGTGCATTGCCAGCCTTGGCAGTTTTTCCCTGGGGCTTGATGCAAAGAAGCCACTTGAGTTCAAGACACATAGAGAACCAAGGTTACATTTTACAAAGCAGCCATCTCACATGGTGTCACATTTTGAAGAGTTGAAACGCACACTCCCTTGATGTGCACACTCCCACACACACCTTGATGCCTTCTAGAGCACAACTCCAGCATGGAAGAAAATCTACAGGCTGACAAAGGATTAGCCCCATTCACATGTATGCTCTTGTAGCACACGTATGAAGTCAGGGAAAGCATGGCAGCCAGTCTGGCAGCTCCAAACTATGCCCGCTGGGGAACACAGTGAGCGGCCATGCTCTAGAAGCACCCTCTTCCACTGTGGTACTTCAAGTGGTGAGGGCTGCAGTGGATTTGCTGCCAGCACTTCCTTGCATTCCCACTTGACTCAACAGCTTCAGGAGGTTGGATAGGTCCTCCTGCCATGATGGGAATGCTAAACAAGATTTGCCGTGTCTCATCACAAGCACAACAGGGTGAATACTGACTCAGTCCCTAGCCTGAGTTAATAGGGTCAATCTGCAAATGGAGAACTAGGAACCCTGGGACCCAGTTCCTGCAAATCTATGGCAAAAGGACAGGTGACAGTGGAGAGGATGCAGCCACCATGTTCCAAATTTCTACTCGACAGTCCTACACTCAGTCTGAGCCTCCAAAGTCAATTTTCAAAAATGAACTCCGAAGTCATGTTTGCTTATTTGGAGAGTTCCTTTCATTGCAGCTTAGGCTTACACAAAACCACAGCTTGGGCTTGCAGGAGACTGAGGGGTGGTGGATACCAGAGGTATCTGCAAGCTAATCCTGAGCTGTTTCCCTCGGGAAACACTGAGGCCTGGCAGTGGGACTCCCACACAACCTAAGGCAGCAGCGAGGAACCCATGGCAGGCAGCTGTGACCTATGCTCCTGCTACCTACCAGCACTCACCACAAACCCACAGCATCTCACCAAGAGGTTCTGACCTTCCAGGGATGTGTGGGTTTTTTCCTGCTTCCAGAAAAGCTGTTGCTATAGTAACAAAATTGTTTGCATTTTTAAATGCTTCCTCAAGGACATCCATTAAAGAGGCTGATCACTGGGAGAACAGAGGGATGAGATGCAGCATGATGACCCCAGAACATGACAAGCAGCTTTGGACCAAGCCCAGGTGTGCATCCATTTAATGCATGAACATGCTGGAGCACAAGTGCCTCCTCTTCATGCTTCCTCTGCAGAGATGGTTGCTTGCAAGTGCATTGCGGCAGAGAAGATACAGAGAGGAAAGCTCTGTTACTGGCAGCTTGTCACAGTCGGGAAAAAACAACTACACAGTCTCACAACACCCACCCCCCACTCTACCAGCCCTTTTTCCAGAAGGTATTAAAATTGAATCCTCTGTTCTCATTTAAATGGACAAGGACATTCAGGCAGCATGTGCCAAGTTTCCTTCCCAAAGGAGATTTAGAGAAAGTCCTCTAAGGGATAATTAACTGACAGGAAGTAAGGATAAAAATAAGTGGAATATTTCTGCCATGGAAGATAATCTATGAGATCTATCCTTGTGATTGCACAGCTCATTACAGAGTTACTCACAAGAAAGCCACTCAAATGTGTGTTTGGATGCCCAGTCACCACCAGATAAGGGAGAGCTCCTAAGTCCAACATGTCATCTGCTGGGAAGAGATTCATCTGAGCTGCTGTTTGGAATGGTGACCAGTTCCCTGTCTCCAGCTCGGCCTCAGTTTCCATGTCCTACCCACAGGACAAGAGCAGCATACACACCATGGCAGGTGGAAACCTCCCAGTGAAAGGGGAACAAAGTCATCTGGAGACACCTGAAATGGTCTGGGAGGGGCTTTTCAGGAGGAGTCTCTGCTACCCCCTACCCAGCAGGACAGAAAACAAAACACTCACTGTCAGCTTACAGTGTTTTGAAGTTTCAAGGAGGTTTTGCTGGCTCTGTGCCTTAACTAGGGGAGGATCCAGTTCACAGAAGGTGTGTGGCTAAAGGCTATAAAGAAAGGCAACATGGATTTCAAATGGCTCCTATGAGCAACGAGCAGCTGGAGCAGAGCAGTGATTTTTCTGAAGGCTGTGAATATTAATAATATGACTGCAAAGCACAGACACTGGTGTGCCCTTATTACACCACCAAGTAAAATTGCCTGACTAGCCTTAGGCTTGACATCATCCATTCCCATCCAAAGGAGCCATGTAGGAATGACATTACAGGATCTTAATGACAGATAGCACAGCAGGACTAAGGGCAAGAACGAGCAATCTCAGGGTGGGTCCCTCCACCTTGACAGCATTTTGGGGAGAAAAGGGCTGTGTTTCTGATGAGTGCAACCCAATCTTCCTTCTCAAAAAGCAAAATTCACTTGGTTGTCTTTGCAATGCAGAGTTGGCAGTGAAGTTCTCCCTCAGCAAAGGGCCAAAAGCACAAAGGAAAACATGTTACTGGAGGAGTCAGCCTTATAAAATGCATGGTCCAGTGGGACATGGAGCTCAGAGAAGTACTGAACCCCCCAATCTTAGGTAGACAAGAGCTGGAGCTCCATGTCCTACATGTAGCTCAGAAAAATACTGCACTTAACTGCTTCTTCCCTTGCAAAGAAGGACTTCCTTATGTGTTGCTTGGATGATGACTGCAGTCCCTTTGGGCCCATCATCCCAGAACCTGACACTGCTTTTATGTGCAGAGTTCACAGGGATCTGATGAGGGACATGAACAAGTCTCCTTGCTGCCCCTGTAACCGAGATGATTCTGGAGATAAGCACCCACTTTCACTACATGCCGCCACCACAGCTGAGCCACTGCATCCCTGGATGCCAGATTGGTTTGGCATCCCTTTCTCCTCCCTTCTGTTTGCTTAGTGGGTGATGTAGCAGCTACTCACACTAGAACCTCCTGGAGCCAGGATGTGAGGAAAAAGAAACAGTCCCTGGCACACATCAAATTACTGAGCTAAAACCAATGATAACCCTTCTGCCTTCACTAGGGCAGTCCAGTCCCTGTAGCCACCTGGCTTGCTTCATCATCTCCACACTTCACCCCAGACTGAAGTAACCAAGCCAACACATGCAGCTTATACACACTTCCAATAAACTTGAAGATATCTTCCATCATCTGCTCTTTTTTTCTGTCATATTTCCTTTCCAAGAAGGACAGGGAACTGCTGGAGAGGCTACAGCAGAGGATCACAAAGATGATTAGGGGCCTGGAGCATCAATCTTACAAGGGAAGGCTAAGGGACTTGGGTCTTTTTAGCCTGGAGAAGACTGAGGGGTGATCCAATCAATGCCTATAAATAATTAAAGAGTGAGTGTCAAATAATTAAAGAGTGAGTGTCAAGAGGTAGGAGCCAGCCTTTTTTCAGTGGTGCCTAGTGAGAGGACAAGAGGAACGGGCACATACTTGAACATAAGAAGTTCCACCTAATCATGAGGAAAAACGTCTTTACTTTGAGGGTGGCAGAGCCCTGGAACAGGCTGCCCAGAGAGGTGGTGGAGTCTCCATTGCTGGAGACATTCGAAATTGGACTGGACAAGTTTCTGTGCAACCTGCTCTAGGTGGACCTGCTCTGGCAGGGTGGTTGGACTAAGTGCTCTGCAGAGGTCCCTTACAACCCCGTATGATTCTGTGGTATACCACCAGATGTACAATTTACCAACAGCACAATTTCCACTTGCGGGTGTCTGCCAAGAGTCCTACCAGAGATGGTCAATTTATAGCCGAGGACATCACAGTGCCTCCTTCTCCAGCTACCAAACCACTCATTGAAACTCTCACACTGCTTTAACCAAACACCATTAGGGACAAAAGAGGAAGAAACCTACTCAGTCCCACAAATTTAGATTCAGCTAGACCTCCCCTGAAGTTCAAGCACTCTCCTATAATCATAATAGCCACTAATGAGTTGGTCAGCAGCACAGAAAGCCACTGAGTCCTTTGGCAGGACCACAACAGTCCACATACACAGGGTACAGTTTCAGAGTCTCTGCACCAGCTCAGCTCGATTCAAGAGCCAGTAAGCCCAGGAAATCATGCCAAAAAGCTCTGGCCTTGAAGAGACTGGGACTGCTGAGAAAAGGAGAAGTCACTTCAAGTTGTCAGCAGTGTGTAAGAAACATCCCCAGAAAGCCCAACGTAGGGCAAATCTGCCAACAGCAGCTGCAGAGGCTAGTCACCAGGTTAAAGAGAAGAGCAAGTATTTCCAGTGGAAATAACCTACAACAAAAAGCACGTCCAAATAGGGCTGGGCAATGCCCTATCTGCAGCACGAGCAGGTCATTAGAAAGGAATCCACTGCTTGGCATGCTGCCAGGCTGGGGTAAGTGTGTGAGAAGACAACAAAAGAGCTGCCAGTCAGGAGCATCTCTGAGCATCAGAGGCAGGCAGGCAGGGGTCAGATGCAGGCTGTGGGACAGGCAGAGGCAGTTGTACCCAGCAGCATCAGGCAGCCAGTGCCAGGCCAGGGTTTGCACAGAGCAGCACATGGGCAACCTACGCTGTTTGTATCCAACCTGTGCATGTACACGCTTGAGTGAGTAATTCTCAGCTGAGCACTAGGTGAGGGACACACATATGTTCATTATGCTGTGGGAATTTAAAAACAATTAGCAGCACAAATATTGGTTTGAAGCCTACTAGGTTGTTGGGTTGTTGTCTTGGGTGGTTTTTTTTCTTGTTGTTTGTTGTTTTGTTTTGTTTTTTTTTTTCCCCATCCATCATAGTGTCCAGTAAGACATTTCTTAAAAGTCTTTCTTCTGGGCCTGAAGCTGGGATCACACACAGCCCTTGCCCACATATTAATCATCATCCTTGTCACTCTCCATCTGGACCTCTGTTATCTGCCTGGCTGGAGTCTCTACCTTTCTAATGTGCTTCCTCCCCTTTCCCTGCTGCAGCTCATTCACAAAGCATGGTCCTGCTCACTGGCCTGTGTTGCAAGAGGTGCTCCATCTCAGAGGTGTTCAGAAATGAAATAGGCACCATGAAGATGATCAGAGGGCTGGATCCCCTCTCCTGTGAAGACAGGCTGAGAGAGCTGGGCTTGTTCAGCTCCAGGGAGACCTTATAACACCTTCCAGTATCTGAAGGGTGCCTATAGGAAAGCTGGAGAGGGACTTTTTACAAGGACATGTAGTGATAGGATGAGGGATAACGGCTACAAACTGGAAGAGGGTAGATTTAGATTAGATCTCAGGAAGAAATTTTTCACTGAGGGTGGTGAGGCACTGGAACAGCTTGTCCAAAGAAGTTATGGATGCCCCATGCCTAAAACTGTTTAAAACTAGGCTGGATGGAGCTTTGAGGAACCTAGTCTAGCAGAAGATGTCCTTGCCCATGGAAGGGGGCTTGGAACTAGATGATCTTTAAGGTCCCTTCCAATCTAAACCCCTCTATGATTATATCAGAGGGAAAAGACGGACACGGAGCCACATGTATTGGAAACTGCATGTTAGCGTGATGCAAAGTGACACTGTGGGAGAGCTTGATGCAGAGCTGGTTGCATGGGTGCCAATCCTGCCTTGAGAGCTGCAGCAGTGCCAAAGCACCTGGGAAGGGACAGTGCCAAGAGCAGAGATTCTGGGTTGTTATCATGTCAGTGATGAAACCCTGGCCATGCTAGGATAGGTGTGCAGGACTGCTGAACCTACAGCAGGAAAAGCACTGTCTGGGCACTGTGGTCTGCTTGAAGGAACCACAAGCAACCAGGTGCATTTGCTGTGTCAGTCTTGGGGATGGTAAGCTAGAGAAACAGGCATTTGTGTGGCTCCTGTGCACAGCCCGGAGCTTGAGCCATGGGGCAGGGCAGGTACAAGGAAGCAAACGGGTGTGCTGCCATGAATAAGTGTCAGTGTGCAGTAAGAAAAGCAAAGCCTATAGGGAGAAGAAGATATTAGCTGGGCTTTTATAAGGTAGATAATTAGTACATTCCTCCATGAGAGGAGGGATCTGTGAGATCCCCAGCTCCACTGAATCATGCTAGCAAAGGGGAAGAGGCTGCAGTGGGAGATCTCTAGGAGCTGCTCGTCACCTTCATCACCCCAGCAGCAGCAGAGCTGTGCCCCAGCGAACAGGCTGTTAAAACCAGGCTGCACTTGCTGGCTGCTTCCAGTGCTCACATAAACCAAGATGATTTTTATAGGCACAAAGAATGATGGGTTTTGGAGTGAGAAAAGGGAAGGGGACCGGAGGCAAGCTTTTATCTGTCGCAGCTCGCATGCAGTGATTGAGATGGTGATGTTTCATTCAACAGCTCTAGCAGCTGTGGTTTGGAGTTGTGATCCTGCCAGCTACATGCATTCAAGCATTGTGAATGTCCCCAAAAGACAGGTGGCTTCTTGGAGGGTTTTTTTAATTGTTCACAGTTGTTTGTTTCCTTCTGTCTTCTGGTCTTTCATGGTTTTAAAGCTTCCTTCTTGACCAGTAGGGTCTGTCACAAACCTTTTTGAAAAAGACCCTTGTGAAAAAAGAAAAGCAGATATTCTTATGCAATTATACAATTTCAGAGCTGAGATTTTAAGAAAGAAACAGAAAAAAAAAACAGCAAACCAAACAGAATGAGCTATTGCTATAGAGTGTTAGCAATTCTGGGGTTTGGTTCTGGAAGGGGCCTAGTATAAAGAAGAAATCTTCCTCTGCCAAGTGAAATCTCAGTTGCTACAAATACGCAAATTCCATCAGTCAGCCTCCAAAATTCCAAGCCTGCAAACATGCGTGTTACTTGCTGCCCTGCTGCAAAGCTCAGCATCTTCCCTCCTCCTACCCACCAGCTGGTATATCTCCCATCCTTTCTTCTGAGCCCACTGCAGTGGAGGATGCTCTTCCTCCAAAAGCGCTTTCCTCAAGCACTCTCCTCCTCTCTGCTAAGAAAGCTACTCTTTCCAAAACTCTTGGTCTCCAGACTCCTATTTTCACTCAGTCCTGGATCAAGCTGCCTTTTCTTCTCCATAGGCAGAGAGATATACTTGAGAAAACTTTTGTCAGCCAGTCCGGTTTCTCCCTGCGTTGGTAACCCCATGCCAACAAGGTTAGTGGAGATGCAAGGATTAAGACAGGCATATTAATGAAAACACTGGGGACAAAAGCAATGGATTTGTTATATTAAACAGAAAATCCTACTATTTCCACTCCTGCTTTTGCTGGAAAACAGTTGTCTACTCTCCTCCCACCCTGTAGAAAATTAAACCATTTAAATAATTTTTCTCTTGTTGCAATAGTTTCTAACAGGTCAAAACACTCTTTGGCCAGCGACAGCCGCTTCCTTCCCTCCTCCACATCTGACATGACAGAGTTTTACCCTGTATCCTTGATAAAGGTTTTTCTCCCTCTTCTCGGATACGCCTCAGCTTCTCCACCATTAGAAATGCATTTTACCACCAGCCTACTGCCCGATATAGTTGAGGCAGAGCAAAAGCCTGGATAATATTAATAGGGAATTCTTGCATTCCCTGTGGCTCATTCTCCCAGGGTTCTCTGAAATTACTTTGCCAACTCCTGTGACTCCCACAGGCCATGAAATTTTTCAAGTACTTGCTGGAGAAAAATTACAAAGTTCATTTTAAAGGAAAAGCAGTGGGGAGGGCTCACTCCCTGTGTGCAGAAGAAGCCATACGGCAGTGCTTAGCTGCACTTACTGTGCTGGAATTACTCAGCCTTCTCACTTTCTTCTCTGAGACTGCCCAACTGTGCAATTGCCATCAAGCTGCCACCTGCCTGCCTGGCAAGGGCTGCCCCATGCCCTGGGCTCAAACTACCTACAGACAGCTCCATTTCTGGGTAGCTGCAGCCTCTGAAAGCACTGCCTTCACCTCACCTCAGATTTTACTGATCTTACCTCTGTGTGCATTAACCTCATCAATATTTAGGCTCGCCTAATGTCCCTGAGGATCCTAGACCCAGAGCCAAATTTGGTCACAGCACCACACAAAAACTCTTAAAACTATCTTTGCCTGTACTTGCTGCTGTGCGGCTTGCAAGTTTTGCAATGCCTGTTTTGTCATTGCTTTCAGATGTGAAGACACAGGTGCTAGGGAAGGTAATTGGGACAAGTCTGTCAGCAAAACATCCAGCATGTGTGCTGAAGTTCTGCTGTAGGTGAACCAGGGCTCAGTGAGGGCTTGGGTAGCTCCTAGTGCAAAAGCCACATGGTGTCACAGAATCATAGAATCATAGAATGGTTAGAGTTGGAAAGGATCTTAAAGGTCATTGAGTTCCGACCCCCCTGCCATGGGCAGGGACACCTCCCACTAGACCAGGTTGCTCAAAGCCCCATCCAGCCTGACCTTAAACACCTCCAGGGATGGAGCATCCACAACATCCCTGGGCAACCCGTTCCAGTGCCTCACAACCCTCACAGGAAAGAATGTCTTCCTAATATCCAATCTAAATTGCCCTTCTTCTAGTTTAAAACCATTACCCCTTGTCCTATCACTACAATTCCTGACACAGAGTCCCTCTCCTGCTCTCCTGTAGGCTCCCTTCAGATACTGGAAGGCTGCTATAAGGTCTCCCCAGGACCATCTCTTCTCCAGGCTGAACAGCCCCAGCTGTTCAGCCTGTCCTCATAGGAGAGGTGCTCCATCCCTTTAATCATCTTCGTGGCCCTCAGCTGGACCCTTTCCAGCAAGCCCATGTCCTTTCTACGTTGAGGACTCCAGAGCTCGACACAGTTCTCCAAGTGGAGTCTCACGAGCACAGAGTAGAGGGGGAGAATCACCTCCCACAACCTGCTGGTGGTCATGACTACTGGGAAGCTCGGGAATATTTTTAACGGGCTACAGCCCTTTTTGAACCTTTAGTGTGGCTTAGCTTTGTGTGACCTTCCCCAGGGCCACTAGGTAGGCAGGCACGTTGCTGCTGGTATTCCCTAGCCGTCCCCGTAAGCAGTTCTGTAAAGCAGCATTCTGGGCCAGCTGCTTCTTGTCCTTTTCAGCCCCATCATCCTTAGTGGTACTCTTGTGTACCATTTGGGACAGCAGGCTTGGGAATGATTTTTCCCCTATGTCTGTGGCATTTAGTCTCTCCAAGCTGAATGAAGTCACAGGTGGAAAAAGTCAAAACAAAAAGCCAACAAACCTGACCATGAGTTTAAGGGAACATCGATGTCTCTTGCTGCCACATCACATTGTGTCACGCCTAATGCTCACACTCTAACTCAAACTTTCCTATGGGAAGAAATAATGACTTAAGAAAAACATCCCTCCCTGTAGCCAGAAGCACTCCTTTGAATATGAGCTCTCGCTAGATGTGAAGTTTTGATTCTCAGGGCTCACTTTGTGTGGCAGGACACCGGCAGAGCCCACATGCACCCCAAGTACTCCCCATCTCCTCCCAGCATGACAATGACATTCCCACATAGCCCTGCCAGTCTGATGAGTAACACAGTGCTTTGTTGTGGGCTGAATGCCACGCTTGTCTGTGCCAGGAGGATGTCAAAATGTCCACAGGGTTCCTGGCAGTCCTGGTTAGCAGCTAGTCAGCAAGAAACTGCTCTTCTCATTTAGGTCACTTCTTGAAGCCAGGTATAATGAGAGGAGAGATGATGGAGGACCAGCTTCAGCACCTGCCCCTCTTCTGGCCTCTCCAGCAGAGCCATGTGAAGAACACCTAGATCCAACAGAGTGATGTTTGTAAGCCTCAGCAGTTGGAAACCACAGGAAAAGAGAGCCTGATTTGCTTTGAAAATAAATGTAAAACCAGAAAACATTGTGAGGGAAGCCCAACTGGTGTTCAGTCACAACAGCAGGTATCTGCCTTATGATCTTATTCACCACAATGTTAACAATAAAGTCAAGATTTCTGCTTTCACATCACAGACAAGAAAGTGGGCAGGCTATTCAGCATTACAACCTAAGCAGGGAACAAGATCTGTAAGGGAAAGGAGGAGCCACTGCCTGGGGATGCTACTGCCCAGCTTTCCAAAGAGGTGGTGTTTCAGCAATGTTGAGCAGAATTTATGACAAATGATGACAGCACACAGCATGTCACAGGATCGGGGTCTGGTTCATAGACGATGCAAAAGGAGCACCCATTAACTTGACTTGCTTTGCAAAAAAGTTTTATTTTTAGTGCTTGTGAGCAGTACCAGATTGGCAGCATTATAAATAGAAGACTTCTATTTATCCTGCAGTCTAGGTACCGCAGTGCTAAGTCAGTTTTATGACCTCAATAAATCCAGATTAGGTGCTCTCAAAGATGCGTCACCATAGAAATAACATTTCCTCTTCACATTCCTATGTGCAGCTAGGAGGATGGATTATGCCAAGGAGAGGCGCTGCCCTCATAAACCAGGCTGATGCTTTCTGATTTATCATGGTTTGATACAGGCTGACAGACATTCAAACAAGACTTCATATCTCTGAGTCCTGTCGAAAAGGTGATTACATGCCTTGTGTTTTGGGGTAAAAAACCTATGGCAATGCTGGCAGACAAGGGTCTGCCTGGTTGCATAAGACAGGGAGCATCACACTGTCCCTGAACAATGGCCAGCCGCTGCTCTGTGCAATGTTCAGCTGGCTCTTGAAATTGCAGTGTCCTTCCCCACACTGGCTGCACAGAAAAGCAGGGCTAGGAGTGAGAATAGATCACTGCTCTGCAAAGGTGGAAGAAAGGGAGACAGCAGGAGAAAGAGTCCTACTTGGTAGAATAACTTATGGCATATTGCTAAGATGTTGCTTTTCTACTAAGCTGACTGCCAATAACTATTAAGATGCTGAAATAATTCTTTCCCCCTTAAAAAAAAAACAGGAGAAAGTAACCCCCTTCCATTTCTTTTTTCCATTCACCAACTGATGCTGCTTCATTAAATCTGTAGCAATGTGTCAATTCCCATCAATGACAAGCACTTTCTAGTGGTCACACACCTCCTTCTCTGAACAGGCTGTGCTGCTCCAGGAGACAGGATGCCGAGCAGCTCAGCAGTAGGTAAATGCACTTCCTGCAAGACTAGCATTGTAGGATTTCTGCTCCAAGAAGTACCACCTAACTCCTTATGCACTTATTTGTGCCTCCACCTTCCTGGAAAAGCAGACATGCTGCTACACTACTGGTCTTTCTCTAGGATGTCCTCTGCTGCCTACCACCAGCAGTCAGGGAAGGGCAAGGGGGAAAGGCTCAGTAGCCTTCAGTTACCCTGAAATAGTTCCTTTTCTGGGAACTGTCCCGTCAGTCACCTTTGGTCTCTGGACCCCCCACCTCGGGAAGCCCAGAGAGCAAATACACTGGAGAAGCGGTGCATCAAAGACCATATGAATTAGAGCAGCTGTAGGATTCTGGTTGTTTCATGCTTTGTGAGCTTTTTATAAACTGGAAGCCTGGATGAGTACAAGCTGCTTGGCTCAGATGCAACATTTTGTCTAGTCAGCTTCTTGGCAGGAGGAGGTAGGGTGCTGACTTTGGGAGACACCGAGCTGCCTGTCCCAGCCCTGCAGCAAAAGCCTGCTCCAGCTGCTGATGAGAGCTTGCTTCTCCTTTTCACTTAACCTAGAAGTGGGTCTGGAGGTCAAGCCAGCGAAAGAGGGATGCTTAAGCTTACTGGAGCCCATGAAAAGTATGATTGTGGAGAGGAGCACTCCTTACTCATTTGCTCATATAGCCTTAATGTCTGGGTCTGGAGAAGCCCAGAGGTTTGGCTAGTCTTGTACCAGGTACTTCAGGTGCATGGGAATGGAAGCAAAATGCAAAATGAGACAGAATGTGATGAGAAGGAATTAAACAAATAAATTTAAAAAGTACTTGTGCATAGCAAAATAAGGAAAAAAATAACATCAAACCTGAGGCTTGGTGGGAGCGTTGCTGTCTGATTTTAGAGTCATAAGCCTGAGCACTGAAACCACCACGGAGTCATCACAAAGTTGCAAACCTAGCCTGCGCTGCTAAATGAGGGTTTTAGCAAACTTCCCAATATTCACGAGTGGCACCACACAACTCACATGCTAGTCTGGAATGAGAATTTGTCATGACTGTGGTAAGGCACGTAGGCACTGGAGCTCCCGGGCAGATTATGATCCCATTTCACAGCAGCTCTTGAGGTTTCAAAATGAGTTCCCTCTGCCTAAAATGAAATCAGTGTCTCTCAGATGTTTTAAAAATAAATGGAATTTTGTTGAAATGTCTATTTTGGGATTAAAATCTGAAGCCTTTTCAGGACAGAGTAGATATTGTACTGCAATACAGTACAGTGGATAAGGCACTTGTTGGGAGAATGAGACACCCTGGGTCTCATCTCCACTCCCCTGGAGGCATGGGTGCAGTTTGCTACCCCAGTAACTGTGAACACACCAAGCTCAGCAAGAACTTCCCTGTGGCTACAGTGTCACTGAGCCAGAGAGACAGCATGAGGTTTGACATGTAGCTCCTCCATGCTTCTAACTTGGAAAGAGAGTAAGTGGAATAAGAACTTGAACTCACCCAAATAAAGCAATTATGGATTTGGCAGGACTATCAGGCATCCTGTGGCTTGCTAGCACCGCCATCTGTCTGTCATCACTGGCTCCCCTTCCAAACCAAAGTCAACTCCCAGGGACACGTAGCTCCTACAGAGGCAGCAGGTTGTAGCCTGAATGTCCCAGCTCTGGCCTCCCCTGCCTACAGACAGCTTTCCTCCTGTTTGCTCCTGACATGAAAGACCTCTCAACAGAGGATGAAGAGGTGACACTTTGGTTCATTTTTCCATTAATTCTGTCTCAGCCAAAGTGACTTCTGCCTGCAGCGGTCTCCCACACAGCAGGAAGCCTCAACTCCTGGCAGTGGGCAGCAGACTCACAAAATATGACCTGACCCATATTTTGCCCATCCAAGGACAAGAAAAGCCCTCAGCAGAAGTACCTCTCCCTCTGGTTCCTGATACCCCCTGTACAGAGCACAGCTTCCAGATGCACACCAGGACGATCCACAGGAGGAACAAACCAGCTGGAAACCTAACAGCTAGCTGATCACATTGGCTTCCCTTGGATCTCTTCATAAGCTGCCCTCTCAGCTAAACAGAAGGCTGTTTTCCTATTTATTTAATAATTAAAGTGAAAGGCATCTTCTGGGAAGCCTATTTTTTTCATTTACCAAATGAGGTTACAAAATTCAGCTGTTTGCCTAAAAATTTAAGCCATGCTGCTCACTGCAGTATCAGAGCCTAGACTGAGTTGGAATTGGATGCAGGGTCATGCTGAAGGAAAGAAGACATACATTCACTATCTACGCATGATATTAAAACATGCTACTGTGTCCAGCAGTGAATGGCATGAAGCTTCTCTGATCCTGCATTCAGCCCAGGATTCCCAGGACCCTCAAGAAGGAGTTGGGGCTCTCTGCTCCACCAGTCCTTTGTCACCAGAGCTGAGGATCAGCCACCTGGAAGAATGAAGCACACAACACCTGGCAGCACAACCCATGGCTCCTGCTGCAAAATGTCTTAATACTTTCATTCTCATTACAGAAGGAAACTTAAGAGAAAAGTGCTTGTGTGGCTCTTTCAAATTAGAGGCAGGAAGAGAGACTGGGAACACTGTAGTTTTGAATATTCAGCCTCCCATCTGAGCAACCTGATCTAGTTGAAAGTGTCCCTGCTTATTGTAGGGGAGGTTCGACAAGATGACATTTAAAGGTCCTTTCCAACCCAAACTATTCTACGATTCTGTAATTCCACGATTTTTGGGTGTGTAATGCTGTAGTACCTGGTAGGCTTCTGTTAAACATGGCACTGCATGAAGATGTGCACTGCACTTAGCCCCACAGCATGCTGCAGAGACACTCACAGTTTCAGATTTAACAGTTTCATTACAAAATATTGCATGGTTAGGACTGAAACATCTCACGAGTGGTTGCTGAAGTTTTATGGAGTTCTGCCAAGGTAAAGAAGAACATCCTGCAGGGTCTCTAGCAACGTGGTGTGGGAAACAGCCGAGGAGCTTCCTGCTTGTCAGAAACTTTGTCCATGGCAGAGAGAGCCCCAAATCCAAGTTTCATAACAACGTTGGTTTCTACCATCTGGAAAATACTATTTTTCAGCTCTTCTCTGCTGTAACTCATTTCAAGGCTAGCTCTCCCATTGCCGCAGCCACGAACTAGCTGCAAAATTACTCTCTCCCACTCTGAGTTGTCACACTCCAAGCAAAATTCATCAAGCAAATTATATTATGGGCCAGCACAAAAGGAAGATCTGTTCTAGCACCAACTCCTCAGCAGAGTTTAATTGATACAAAACCATTTAATCCATTTATTGCATAGTTCAGTGGCAAGGCACTCACTCTCCGGATCTGTGTTTCCTGCACAACAGGCACACTCTGGCACAGGCAGAAGAACTTGCAGCTTGGAAGAGTGACAGCCTCTTCTTCCATGACAGCCTCTTGCCTCTGTATTCTGCAACTATCCCTTGTACAAAATGCATGGAGCATCTCTCAGCGTCCTTCTGAATAACAGCTCCTGGAGCAGGGTCTAAGGGGACTATGAGCTACAGCAAGCCTGGAGTACTTTCAAATCTGCCCCCTCCTCCTTCCCCCCTGAAAGCTCATGACTTTGCCTCCAGATGTATCTATAGTCTCAGACAGGAGAGATGGTCTCAGGACAGAGACCTGCCCGGGGTGTTCAGAGGTGTGGCATGGCAGCAGTGGGTGCAGTTCTCAGGCATGACTCTGCCCACCAAATGGCAAAGCTGGGGCTTCAGCAGGGCAAAACTTGTAAGAAAGTGCTCACTTGGGCCCCTCCCCAACATCATCTTTCGGCAGGGTTCTATCAAGAGCAGCAGTTCCGTATAACTACATGGAAGCAATGCTGAGAGTGCTCAGTTTATGTATTTCTAGATCATTAAGCCTTCTCCTAGCAACAACATTTAAAAGACATGATGACATATCCTTTCCCCCACCTTGGTGTTTGTCTCTTCAAAATTAAAAGATAAGCTTTGTGAATCTCACCAAGAAGAGGGAACTGTCACTTTAGCTTTAGAAGAAAAGCTAGCAAAGAAACGAAATTCTTCTTTTGGCAGAGAAGAAAAAATCCATTATTAAAGGCTTAGAGACAAAGGCTCTCAACACAATTAAAGGCAAACCTAAGCCTTTGAAAGCAGAGGGCATGACATTGGAATACACACAAGAAGTAGAGATGAAAGCCTTCATTGTCGCACTGTTGAATAAGTTTAAAAAAAAAAAAAAGTTTCAATGGATGCATTTGCCTAAACCAAAATAGATGAGAGGCTTTCTAGAGAAGGATTGGAGTCTTCCCATGTGTTTGCACAATGGCAAGAGCTGCTGGGCTCAGTCTTAATTAGGATCCTGGGGCATTGCTAGAATAACTTGGGGAGAGAGGGTCACAATATTCATTAATCGAAAAGAAAACAGTGCTCCGATATTTTCTGTGGGAAATTTTTCACCTGGGAAACCTAATCTTTTTTTCCAGCCTGTTGATCTGAAGTAAAAATTGTTTTGATTTGGCATTGTCAAGGAATTTTTTTTTTTGCAGCAGAGCTTGCTGTGGATGCATTGCTGCACTCAGGGCACACAGGTGACTTTCAGCCCAGCAGTGATCTGAAGATGCAGCCACTTCCAGAAAGCCCTGAGCAGAGTAATCCTGGCTCTCACAGTCTCTAAGCTAAGAGCACCAGATCCAAGGAAAACCCATGTCTGGTGATATCAGAAATATATCGTTGGGAGACTTTCTTCCTAGCAGGTAGTAAACACTGCCCGCTCCCCCCTCCCCTCNCCCCCCCCCCCCCCCCCCCCCCCATGCTCTTAAACCTTATGCCTCCAACCAGTAGCACCATGAGGCAACACTCATCACAAGATGCTCCCAAACAGCATGCAAATGTCAAAGACTTCTTGCTGCCATTCATGAAAGTCTTTGCTGGTGATGGACTGCTGCCATTCAGTAAAATCTGTTTTGTTATCTGATCTGTTCCTTCTCTGATAGGCTGATACGTCTTTAAAGAAGAACAGCTGCTTCTTTTCTGTGGATCAGCACAGGCTGTGATAGTGTACATGACTTTGGAGGAGGATGTTCTTACACGTAGCATCCATTTTCCCCTGCCTTCTGTGTCAACATGGGCAGCCTACAGTTTTATTAATGTTGGTTTTAATGTAGGGCTCTGAAGAAGGGCAAAAGATACCTTATACCAAACCTCAGCATCATTATTGTGAAGTTAGACATAGAGACCGTATGGTAAGGATGGTGTCTCAGGACACTTAAGGAGCTGCCAATAGGAGCTGAGCATGTAGAACATTTCGTAGTTCTCCTTGCTTGCACAGAGGCTCTGCTGGCATCTTTTCCTGTCATGGGAAGGAAGGTCTATCATTACAGCTAGCTGGTGGTTTAATCCTGTTTTAATTCTCCTCTCCAAGGATACTCCTGGGATAGGTGATCCTGGTTTGGGAGGACTTGGGTTTCTTCTACACAGAACAAAAAGACAAAAAAAGGCATGTGCTGTACCAGGCATGCTTATCTCCTGCCTGTAGCCCTTATGTTGGTGGTGAGACCCTGAGGAGCTGCAAGGAGCTGCTCCAGAGAGGGTAGCAACTTTTCAAGCCCACGCTGAGTCCTTCCACTCAGTCTGCTGTCTGCTGTAAAAACCCCTGAGGGTTTACCCATTAGTGTCAACTCAGTACAATCTCCAATGAAACAAAATATGTGTTTGCAAGGAAAAAAGCAACTCATTCCACTTAGGACACCAAGCGGATTCCTGCTTATATTGATTGCATTTGTCATATACAAACCAAATGACTAAGAGCTGAAGGATTATCTTCCTACTTGTCCCTTCAGCCTAGATTTCTTGATCATCTTTGTTGATGGCAAACTGGAGCCCTCTTTTTTTAAAGGATACTTGTCTATAATGAACAGGCAAACAATTAAGCCAGGCATCCTCTGCTATCCAACCACAGGTACAAAAACAGATAAGAGACAGACTAATCACTGTCTTCCACTCTGAAAGTAAAAGCAGGGTCTGCCAATGGTTTTAGTTCCATTTTGTGTACGTTTTCCATTCACTGGTTTTGTCACCAAGGAGACTGAATTCTTACAGTCACTGTTTTAGGCATTTGCCAGAACATAAATCCATGTTTCTGTGCCAATGGCCATCACAGCATAATTATATAAGCTATGTGTTTTGCTTGAGAGCTATAGCTTTGCTCACTGTATGTGTGATCTGCCGTGTGGTTAAGTCCACCCAAAGGGAAAAACTATGTCCTTCAGGTCCACTTTAAGCCTACTGTCTCCTACTGTCATGGCTAGGAGCCACTTTGAATCTGAAGTTTCCTGCTACATGTTCTTCATTCTTGCATAGAAGGTCCTGCATAAAATACACCAGCACATTACAGAAAGGAAAATAAATTCTGATATGTTTTTGCAACAGCAACTGAGGCACGAATTCAGAAAGTACTGGTTTAACCGGGCCCCTTTGGTTCCTATCCTTCATGAGCAGGAATGGCTCTCTGTATGCNCTCTCAAAACGACTCCTAAGAGTGAGATCAGTTTTCAAAGCACTAAACAGCAGCACCATTTGATGGTGTTAATAGGAATTCTGTGCCCAGGATGCCTTTCAGAGTGCACTCTTGCTGAGCTTATACCAAGTCCCCTAGGATACAGGCTGTCTCATGTTGTTTATGCGATACAATGCCTGTCACAC
>VZRU01015895.1:192164-220825 GCA_013398155.1 Pedionomus torquatus | reverse complement strand
ACAAAAATAAATACCTGACCAGAAAAAGTGAGGCAGAGATTCTACCCATCTCAGTGGGACAACAATATGGACCAGGCAAGGTAACAGCCACTGCTAGCAGTTGAACTCAGCTGGGGTGATACAGTAGAAAGCTAGGTCAATGGACATGGGTCAAAGATGCCATCAGGGTTTTCACAGCTGTGAAATCTCAATGCAAGGGAAACCTATGTCAGGTCACTTATATAAATGGTTACCTAATGATGTGTCTTCCCATATCTGCATCATAGGGAACTGATATGTAGAAGAGTTGGCTCTGGTAACACGTTGTGAAAGACCTCTCAGGAGAAATTCACAATCCTGAATACTGAAAGCTTCAGAGGTGAAGGTGCTGCTTCTCTGAGCCCCCACAAACTGGCCCAAAGGAACATCTATAAGAAAGCCAGGCAGCAAGCTGTTATGCTGTTCAGCAGATAGATCCCCACCATACACTCTCTGTGTTTCTAGATTTGACCTGCTAACCTTTCAAAATACAGTCTGAACATATCATGCCTTTTTTACAACAGCCCCCCATAATCGTCCTTTTCTGGCATCAGCAACAAAACTGTTTCTTGAAGCAACATCTGTTCTACATTATCTTATTTTCAAGCCAGATCCTTAACAGATATGCCCCCTATTGTCCCCTATTAACTGTGTTACTGCCCCACTTAATCTCCCTGTTCTTGGAGGAATGACAGTATCTCCCAAGAGAAAAAAAAATTTGGGACTTTTGAGATAACATAAGCAGGCAGCAGCAGCATCTGCATTCATTTCCTGTTCTGATTCTGGACCATCCCAGGAGACTTCAAGCAGCTCTGCGGTTCAGGTCTTTCTATTGCCCAATGAAGGTCTTCATGGCAGTGCAACTTGGATGAGACAACTGCATGGTCCATCTGAGCATCTCTATTTTTTCCATGGCCAAGTCTGAGGGAAAGGGGAGTGATATCTACAGCAAAGATACAGGCTAAGAAGGTGACAGAGTATGGAAAAAAAACATGCTGTTGGGGTTTTAATTTGTTTGCAGATTTGAGGCATTCCTTTCTTTTTGCTCTTCTCCCAAAACAAATTAGAGACTCCTAAAGACACTGTTGAAGGTAGGGGGAAGTCCTAAAATATTATTCTATAATCGACCTGGTGTTTCTGTTCTTAAATCATCCAGTACATGAGCACAGATCCTGCTTCCAGCTTGATATGTGTTGTTCATTCTGAGCTCTGAATGTGACTGCTTCTCACCTGTTAAACAGACGACATGCACTGCACCAGCTTTCTGCTTTCCTGCTCCATCCTGATCCTGAGCCCTGTCAAAAGCAATGGCACCCCTTTTTTTTTTTTTTTTAAGGAGTAGGGACACAGGAAACTGGCTAAATATTTTCTTGTCTTGAGGGTTTTCTCAGATAACTACTCAGAGTGTTGCTAAGAGGGAATCAACAAGAGTTGGAAGCCTAGATTTCAGAGCTTTCAGGTCAGACAAGCATCCTGGAAAACATCAGGAAGCCTGATCCAGGATGAAGTAAAGGCTCTTGGGCACTTCACATTGTTGCTGGTACACTTGAGGAAAAATTCTTTTGTTTTAAGGACAATAGCTTGCTTGCCTCCAGGGACCCTAGTGTGAGCTCCTTTCTTGTCTGTGTTACAGCTCAAGAATGGAAAAAACAAAGAACAAATTGAGGAAAGAAATTACAACTAACCTCAGGAAGTGGTGGGTTTGTGCTCCCCTGAGCACAGGCTTTGTTGGATTAACAAGGGAGGTGGTGAAGTCTCGGCAAAGGGGCTTTTTCCCTCTTGGTATCAGCCACCTCTTCCCATAACCCACGTAAGTCCAGCCTGCCAGGCAGAAAATGTGTGGTAGAGACTTACAGCCCCCTGTACTGCCTAGGCACCCCACAGTAGGGGTGAGCTTTCTTCTTCATAGGCTACAGGTTGATGAGACCCATATGGGACAGGACTGCAAATTATGCAGAGCTTGGGGCTGTTCCAGGGAGCTGCAATCCCGAAAGTAAGTATAAGCAAGCTCAGCTTGACTCTGCATGCTGCTGCTTCCACTGCTCCTGTGAGCAGGCTCTTTGCCCAGCTCATGTACTAAGCTGCCTAAACAGAGGAGAAAGCAAAGAGACTCAGAATCACAGAATAGTAGGGTTTGGAAGGGACCTTCAGAGATCATCTCATCCGATCGCCTGCCAAAGCAGGGTCATCCAAGAACAGATTGGTCACAAATGTGTCCTGGCATTTTGAATGTCTCTAGAGAAGATTCCACACCCTTTCTGGGCAGCCTTTTCCAGGACACAGGTACCCTCACAGGAAAGAAATTTTTTGACGTGTTCAGATGGAACTTCCTGTGTCCCAGCTTGTGCCCATTGCCCCTTGTCCTGTCACCAGGCACCACCCCATCCTCTTGACACCTGCCCTTCAGATATTGATAAACACTGATGAGCCCACCTCTCAGCATTCTCCTCTCCAGGCTAAACAGACCCAGGTCTCTCAGCCTTTCCTCATCAGAGAGGTGCTCCAGTCTCTTGATCATCAAGGACGTGGAGGAAAGGAGATATAGAGTCCTCCACCTCCCATTTCAGGCAGGTCCCCCCAGGGGAGGGAGCCTCTCAGGGCTGTGAGAAGCACCAGCTCACTAACAAGATGCGAATAGAGGACAAAGTCTTTGAAGAACAGGTACTAAAAGATATAAAAAGTTTATTAAAAATGTACAGGTCAGCTGAACTGGGTGCCCCCCACCCCCAAAGAGGAGACAATCCCTTCTCTTGGTCTTTAGACTGGTTATCTCTTTGCCCAATCACCTGATTGCCCTGTCCCTTGTTCCGATTGGCCAGGCAGGTATTCAGGGACTTATAATCTTCCCGTCCACCTACTGAGTTCATATCATGATTACAGTGTTCTCATTGAGTCTTTTTCTTCTTATGACTTCCTTTGTACAATTTTTGATTATAAACTGGTTACACAGAGAGTTCATACAAGTTCCCTTTTACAAAGCGTGACTTTGTATTACTCTGAGTTTATAAAGTCTTAGTTTCTTTATGCACAGGCAAATTCATCATGGCTGAAGCAAAATTCTTATCCATCTCTTACAGGGCAGCCCCACACTACCCCCAGGGGAGAGGACACCCATAGCCTGTTGCCCACCAGTCCCCAGGAAAGGCCCCTCATAGCCATACAGTGCCCTCACAATGGTATCTCCAGTTCCTGCCAGGCAGCCCCCACTCAGGGCAGCCCCCATACCCTGAGGCCTACAGGGATCCACAAACTGTCACCTCCAGTTCCGTCCCCCTCACCGCTCACACTGACAGGCATCCCCCTGAGAGCATGGCCATGCCCGCTAGGGTCTCTGCAGTGCGTGATGTGGCAGCCGAGCACTTCTGGGCTCCAGGAAGTCAAGGGCTTTCCAGGCAGGTGAGGAGGTAGCTGGCTTTATGCCCCTGCCACACCATCTCCCTAGCAGCAAGAAAGTGATTTCCTCGTTGAGATCAGCTCAGCCCAGGAAGGTCTCAGGGTCATTCAAAAGCACAGAAGCTAGGTACTTCCTAAGACTGGGAAAGAATTATCTTGCACTTTGAAACACACAGTGAAGCAAATTACTCTTCTTTGAAAGTGATATCCCCCCCAACCCTGCCCCATTCTGCATGTACACACATTTTAAGGTTCAAATTACAGGTATTCTCATACAAAGTGCACAAATCACGGTCATAAGCAGGACCTCAGATCCCTCAGACCCCAGGCTCCCCCACCCTGGCAGTGGGGCTCAGTTCAGGAATTCACAGAGCTCCAGGTCTTTAATCCACACACAAATTAGCCTTTAAATCAATTCACTTGACCTGGCTCTTCTAGGTTCTGGAGAGAAATGGAGCCAGGCAGCTCAAAACCTGTCCCCTGTTAGAAAAAATTAATAGCCCAGAAAAAGCCTATTTTTTTTTTCAGAGATACCCAGTGCAGTTTTGTAGAGCAAGGGGGAGAAACCCTGATACAGACTCATCATCGAAGACTTGTGAGGGACCCAGCAGGCTGCTTACTCTGGATCAGCTCTGCAACTGCAAACTGCCCCCAGGTCTCTATCTTTCACTCGCCTCCAGAGCACGCACACTAGCAGGAGCATGAGAGATGCCTCTCCGCTACCCCTGTGCAAGCCCAGCTTCCTCAGGAACAGGATTTACTTGAATATTCAGGAGCTGGACAACAAAACTGCTGAACTTTTTCCTGAAGAAAACAACCCATTCTTTCAGGTTTTCAGTTTGGTTCCTCAACTAAGCTGTATAGTAAATGCAGCCCAGCTGCAGGGAAAATTTCTGCACAGGGAGACGAGAGAGGGATTCCAGATTTGCAGTGAGTTTTGTTACAAGGGGCAGACGAGAACAAACTCACTATTTAGAGAAATGAAACTTCTGATGCAACGTAACAGTAATCTGTCCATTTTCAAAGGGTATCAGGAAACAGGAGTGGAGCTTAGACAGCCAGATTGTAAATAGTTGGGTAAAACAGGACAGAGAGATGAATGATTATATTTACAAAATCTAGTTGCATGGTGAGAAGATCCATGGCTCCAGATGCTAAATTCACGCTCTGATCTCAATGGCAAGACCCACAGCCTGCTGAAGGGAATGAAGAGGCTTGTATTCACTTCCACAGGCCTTGGATCAGAGATTAAGGTAATAGCCCTCTGCACTGTTGATAATTATTCATGGAGAGTCAATGAAAATTAATTAGAAATTAGGAAAATTAATTAGGAAGCTTCTTTCTCCAAAAGAGAGGAAGAATATCTGCCTAGTTTGGGACTCCAAGATCCTTCATTGCCATCAGTCCAGTTTAGCTGAGTTCAAGGTACAAGTTACGTTTGGTCAGCCATACTGTTGTAACCTGGAGCTCTGCTGCACTCTGCAAGCATGCTCCACACGCCTGCACCCAGCACATTTTTGGCTTGGACTATTGTAGTTCTTCAATTTCCATATTCCTTCATCATCTCAATAGCTGCATTACCTGCTGTGGTATTTTTGCAATTTTTTTCTCAGATATCTCTACTGACAGAGATGTTTTGAAGAGGCTAGTGTAACTCCAGCAGACTCACCTTTTTCCTGAGTACCCTCAATGAAATATGTGTATCAGTGTGCTGGTTTGCTCAAGAGCAGATCACACTGCCTCTGTGCAGGCAGCACCAGCTCCGGATGCTGGAAGTGACTTGGCTGTTTCCCCTGTTACACCTCAGAAACTACCTAAAATAAATATTTGCTGCTGTCAGACTCTTCTTTCCTCCCTTTGGCCTCCTCAGCTGGTATCTGGCATGCCTCATAGCTCTCTGACCAAGGTCCCTGGTTTATCCAGTATCAGCTACTTTGATCTCTCCCTTGTGGTCTCCTTGGAAGGTATTTATTTACCCAGATGCTCCCTCCTTGTCCTACCTGGTGGGAAGGAATTGTTGTTTCTCCACCAGCTCCATGGGTCAAACCTTGACTCTCACCAATGGAGATGTTTCATGTTTAGGTGCATGGGGAGGCCATGAGGGAAGGGGCAGAGCTGAAGGCATCTCCTGTACATATGTAGTAGCTCTGGGGGTTCACAGCCAGTTAGCATGCCAGCTGGACCACCACTCCTGCTCACCCCACCCCCCACCATGGAGCAGCAATGAGCCTTGTTTGGGTTCTTGCTAGCTCTGCAGCTTCTCTGAACTGCAAATAGTGTTAAAAAAAAAGAAATGTGTGCACTCTATAGTCATAGTCCTACGTGCATGTTTTGCTAGGAAGGTTGCATATGCCTTGCATTCATGGCAGCTCCCTACAGACAGGCTTAGGTCTCAGTCCAGTCTTTCACAATATCAACCCTTAGAGTGCTAGATCACATGTATCATACAAGTCATTAAACCAAGTTCCTGTTGCTGACACTTCACCCCAAAGCATACCCATGCAATGCACTCATCCAAAAGGAAATTTAACCTTCATATGAGCCATACCCAGCAGTTACACAAGCCACTTGCAAAAATGCAGCCCCAAATCTTCCACATTGGGATCTGCAAGCAGCAACATCAACCAGGGCCACCCTTTCTGCCTGCCATTTGCTGCTCAGCTGTACAAGGCAGAACACTTCTTTCTTTTAAACCACCTCTGAACATTACTCCTGCTCCCCATTAAGCATGACTCATTGATGGATTAGCCCAGATCTGTCACACAGTAAGGCAATACAGCAGAAAAACAAAAGGCCAATACAATTGTGCAGAGACAGACCCCGGCCCGTGTAGGGGCGAAGTAATCCTTCCTCTCTATAGGACTCTGATAATTGCATCTGGATTGCATTGAGATTGTGGCAGGCCATTCCCAGAAAGGCTGACAAACCAGAGCAAGCTCAAAGCTGATTAACAGCACACAACTGGGGTCTGGAGGGATTGATTTATGTGGAAGGATTCACAGAGTTCAATAAGGCTTGCTCAGCCAAGTTATGATTAAAGGAAGTAACAGTCTGGAAATATCTGTGGGCTAAAAATCTGATGACCCATCATTGTGGAGCTCCCAGAGGTTAACCTCAAAGCCTGTAGATAATGAAATATGCCATGTATCAAGAGGAGCCTGCATGAGGCTCAGCCCTGCTGAGGACTGAACACACATGCAGCAGCAGCGCTCGTGGGACCTGGGGTGGAAAGCAGAATGGCCAAGATGGAGAGAACTCTGTGCAATCCCAGAGGGGCTACATAGCTGTATGAAGCCATCAGGGAGAGAAGATTGCCTTTCCTGTAGGAGAGCAAGGAGCTGGAGAGGAGCAAGGCTGTTGTGCAGCTCCAGGACAGACCATGATCTTGGGTCTCTCTTGACTTTTCATCCTCACAAGGTGTTCCATTGAGCAGCTGACCAACTGCAGACTGGTGCTGTCTGCTCCAATACATTAGCACCAGCAAGGCTTGAGAAAGCCCAACAGCTAACACTGCATAGGGCTCCCTCTCCCCAGCAATTGATTCAATTTGCAGAGCGATTCAGCAAAGTATTAACTGTCTGCAGACAAACTGCAGCCCTCTTCTCTGGGCCACACTTTTTAGTAGAGGTCTTCGCAGCTTTGGTCTTCTGCATTAATATTTTAATAGATCTACTGTGTAGTCACTTCACCTCAGCAGAAGGGAGATGAGGGCAGGGATAGGGAGAGGCAAGAGGTGTCATGGAGCAGAGCACAGCCTGGGAGGTTTGTTTTCTACATGCGGGCAATGAAACAGTCTTTTTCAATACAGAGGCACCACTTTCTACTGGTCTTCAATTCACATTTCCTTAGCACTGCCCCAGGAGCAACCCACTTGGCTAGACTTCTCCAGCCTGCAGCTCAGAGGAGCCTGAGGGACCGAGATGCAACAGTAACAGACACCAAGTTGGACTGCAGAGGCACAGCCACCAGCCTTCTATGTGTTAGATGGGGAATATTTGTTACCCAGTCAGCTCATCTGATCTTGTTCAGCAGCACAAGAACCCCTGGCAGAGGGGTTTCTACATAGCTGCAGAACAAGTTTTTCAGAAACAGTAACCCATTTTTTCCTGTACACGTGCAAGCAGCACGTAAAACATAATCCAGGACTTAAATTGTTAGCAGTCATTGCAGCCTTGGAGGAATCCATGCTGATTTACACCAGCTGAGAGCAGNTCTATAACAGGGGCAGTACAAGAAGGAGAACAGCTGTGCTCTGCAAGGAGTCACTGTCAATAGCATACCACACAGATGTGATACATCAGCCTGATCTCCCACTTCAGCCCTGTCTCCATTTCCCAATAATCCACATATGCCATTATACACAGGCAGTGTATAATGCAAGGCCATTTGCAACATTAAGAAAATGTTTGGTTTTTTTCAGACTGTTTCTTCTTGAGCTTCTGCACGCCTTCTCTCCCCATGGGATCAAGCAGCCTTCATCTCCTCTGCACAGTGGGAGGGATCCTAAGTTGTCTTTCTTTTCCCAAAAAAAGTGAATCTACCACCAAATTCAGATGCATATGATGACTTCCAATGTTATAAGCTTAATTTTTCAACCCACTTATAGGGACCAGCTACTGCCATACGCCCTNAGACCTCTTCTCTGGGCCACACTTTTTAGTAGAGGTCTTCGCAGCTTTGGTCTTCTGCATTAATATTTTAATAGATCTACTGTGTAGTCACTTCACCTCAGCAGAAGGGAGATGAGGGCAGGGATAGGGAGAGGCAAGAGGTGTCATGGAGCAGAGCACAGCCTGGGAGGTTTGTTTTCTACATGCGGGCAATGAAACAGTCTTTTTCAATACAGAGGCACCACTTTCTACTGGTCTTCAATTCACATTTCCTTAGCACTGCCCCAGGAGCAACCCACTTGGCTAGACTTCTCCAGCCTGCAGCTCAGAGGAGCCTGAGGGACCGAGATGCAACAGTAACAGACACCAAGTTGGACTGCAGAGGCACAGCCACCAGCCTTCTATGTGTTAGATGGGGAATATTTGTTACCCAGTCAGCTCATCTGATCTTGTTCAGCAGCACAAGAACCCCTGGCAGAGGGGTTTCTACATAGCTGCAGAACAAGTTTTTCAGAAACAGTAACCCATTTTTTCCTGTACACGTGCAAGCAGCACGTAAAACATAATCCAGGACTTAAATTGTTAGCAGTCATTGCAGCCTTGGAGGAATCCATGCTGATTTACACCAGCTGAGAGCAGGCATCTCTGAATTGGAAATATCTCATCACCAAAAAGGCAGTCTTGCACCACAAGGGATCATCTGTATCCCAAATCCAAACACCCTATATTATTATGTGCAGTGGAAACCAATTGCTTTTCATTATGATCTTTGGGACCCTGTCATATAGCCCTATCCTGCCTCCTGCCAATCTATAACAGGGGCAGTACAAGAAGGAGAACAGCTGTGCTCTGCAAGGAGTCACTGTCAATAGCATACCACACAGATGTGATACATCAGCCTGATCTCCCACTTCAGCCCTGTCTCCATTTCCCAATAATCCACATATGCCATTATACACAGGCAGTGTATAATGCAAGGCCATTTGCAACATTAAGAAAATGTTTGGTTTTTTTCAGACTGTTTCTTCTTGAGCTTCTGCACGCCTTCTCTCCCCATGGGATCAAGCAGCCTTCATCTNTGACTTCCAATGTTATAAGCTTAATTTTTCAACCCACTTATAGGGACCAGCTACTGCCATACGCCCTGCAGGCCTGGACATCAAGAAAATGAGCTTTCATGGAAAAATCAAGCAGGAACTCCATGACTGTATAGACTTACATCATCTCAAGAGGGGATGGGCTTGTCCCCAGCCCTTTCCTTACACTGAACTAAACGTGGTTCCTTGTATCCAGGACAAAACTATGCCATCTAGCCCCATTGCAAAGAACACCACTTGGAAGGTCCCAACCCCGCTGCCACTGTGATATAGGCAGCATCTCAAAACTGGGAAGTCATTCCAGCTCTTCATTCAAAGCCAGTCTGTGCATCAATACAACTCAACTTGTTCAAAAACAAGGCAATGGGTGTGGAGGAGTCCCATCTCTAGCCTGCTCTCTTAAGCAAACCTCAATGTTTGTTGGAGAGCTTTAATAAAAAAGAAAAAAATAACAAAACACGAAACCAAAAACCTGCCATAAGAACCAGAAATAACACCTGTTGTTCCTTGAGTGGCACAGACAGGTTTGAGTGTATTTTCACCTGCTGTTCCAGACTCATTGAAGGCTGGTGATGAAGAACCACCTATCCCACCCCCCCAAGTGCAGATAAAACAGTAAAACATACTCTAACAATTACCCTAGATACACAAAACCATGAAGGTTGCATCTGCTCACAGATTTCCAGTAAACAATCAGTATTGAAAAGGGGAATGGGAGTTCAAGAGGATTCTTTTAAAGTAAACTAACAGAGCTTCTGAATTATTTTATTTTTCTCTCTTAGTACAAATGTCATTCTTTAGTAGCTTTACCTTTTAATGTAGTTTCCCTTTCCCTGCATAACTGGAACATGAAGTGACACGTTCTGTTAGAAGACAGGTTTTTGATATGGGAAAAGGGTTGTTGGTTCCCCAGTCAGGTGCTTATTGTGGCATTTTTCTCCTGCATCAGAGGCTGGCAGCTGAGAGGCTCTGAAGGGTTTTTTTTCTGCTTCTTTGGCTGGTGGACCCTTTAAATCTGGTCTGCAGAGCAGATGACTGCAGCTCCTTGTGAAAGCATTGTCTGTATATAAGCACAAGTTTAGTCCTTGCCCATGAGTTCACGTTTTCAAGAAACCAGCAACAGAAATACACTTTTTACACAGAGATCTCAGAGTGAGCCCACACCCTAGAAAAGAAATCAGCCATGAAAGTGAGCTCAGCCACAGCAGCAGCATAACAAGACTAAAGTCAGTTAAGAGACCAGTGACGGATCCAGGTCCCAAGATTCAGAAGCCACCCACATTTCTCTCCCCAGGACTGGTAACCCTTGTAACTTCCCTGCTGAGTCTGGAGCAACTTTCACCTAAGGCCTTTTTGAAGGTGGGCTCATAGGAAGAATGACAAGAAAAAAATGTCCCTGCAATTTGTCAGATGCAATGGATTAACTCCCCAAAAATTCTCAACAATTTCATCTTCTGATGTTGGCTTCATAACCCAAGGTTTAGCTAAAAGATGTCCCATCTAGACATCAAACATGCTTACTTTCAACTCAGTAACCTAGGATAATCTTTCTAACCATAGCACTCTTTCCAACCAAGCTCAAGGGCTTAAGTTGAGCCTTCCTGCTTTCCTGGTTGGGGGGACACCACACTTAGAAGTCAGTAGCCAGCACAGAGAGCCAAGTGTAGTAAGCACCAGGAAACCATATCCCACACCTGCAACAACAGGCAGACCTACCTGAAGACTGTATCAACTCTGCCTTTGCTGGCACTTGACCTTCACTAGAAAACTATTTGTGATGGTGGAGAGGGCAAGAGCCAAAGTGAAATCTGATTTAACAGCTTCCCTTAGAAAACTTCCAGAGAACAGGTGGGTATTTGAAGCCGTGATTTGTCCCCATCATGGCCTAGAGATATATTTGCCTGCATTTTGGCTTCAAGCAGGATAAATGAGACACTAAGCTGATCTGCAAAATATGTGTCTATCCTGGACAGTTTTTTCCAGATGACTTTTAATGAGATGTAGTCTCCCCTGCCTACCAAGCTCCCTTTTAGGTTAACTTTGTTCTCTGCCTCACAGATTGAATCACCACACAAAACACATCTCAGAAGCTGCTGCTCTGTAGCAGCAAAGGAAAGGCATCTTTGACAAGCATGGTTTCCCCTACACATCCACGGCAGCTGCACGCAGAGCACCACCACAGCAGGGAGAAAACTGAAGCCTTCCCTGTAGGAACTGTTGAGGATCTAATTGCATGCATGTGCTCACCACTAATTTATCCCAGCACAGCCCCTGCTTTGATGTCTCTGCCCAAGGAAGCAGAGCAGATGTGCCCTGCATGTTCTGCAACCAGCATTGGAAAGTTATCAACACCATGAGGTCCGCAGGCAGGGAAGTGAGGTGCCCTTGCTGAGGAGGAAGGCATCCTTTTGCTTTGGGTAACAGAAGATGGACCCAGCTCACGTTTCCTGCAACCACCTTTCAGTAATCTCTCTAGGCTTAGTCGGAGTCTGAGCACTATTTCAGCAGTGACAGCAGCTCCTCCTCCCTGGTCACTGAAAGGAGACTCCCATGTTGACTCCCCAGTGGCTAGAGGATGTAAAACTGGGTTTCAGGGACAGTACCTCCATACACAACTCCACTCCCAAACCTCCACCTGGGACACTGAGTCCCTTCTCAGGAGAACCTTTGGTGCATTCACAAGCATGTTGCCTGCTACAGGCATCTGTGCATGCGGCATAACACAAGAGCAGACATGGACACAGCATCACAACCACAGCTTCTCCTCAGCCCTGTTGAAGGATGAAAAAGATGTGCTTGCTGCTTGGCTCTGAGTTAAGGCAAACTCTTCTCCTTCCCATCAACTACCAGATGTGAGAGAAATATTTTAAGTTTTGCAAGAAGGAATATTCCTCTTTCCACACTATTAACACACATTTCAGTATCTGTGGGTGGGAACTGAAATCAATGAAAAATCAGTTCCAGAAACTTCCCATTTTTCTCAAAAAAGCATTTTACACACTGGAGAAGATTCAGTCAATTCTGGCACAAAGTCTCAAGTGCACACAATTTCTCTGCTGATGTTGACCATCCTTGACCTCATACACACAAAACTGTAGACATGGATGAGCAGAAGTAGATAGACTCACTCAGCTGCTGGTGCATTAGAAGAAGTTAAGAAAAAAGCTTCACAAAAATGTGGTTCCTTTTGCCCATCACAAAGTGTAGTCTGCTCTCCATCTTCTGGCTGTCCAGATCACTGTGAGAGCCCTTGTCTGAATGAATAATTCTAGAGCATCAGGAGCTGGCTCTGCAAGAGTATTCCTGGTAAGTGGTCCACCCTGGTCTTCCCGTCAGTAGGTTGTAGTACACCTTCCCCCATAACAGTTAGACTGCCAGCTCTCCAAGCCAGCCTACCCAAGACTTCCAACACCAGATCCAGCTGTAGGACCTCCAGCCAGGTCGTCACTGCCTCAGCACCCACATGTGCACTGCTCTGACTGCAATGCTGGGGCAGTCATCCTGCCTGCTGGCCCTACAAGGTCTGTCATTAAAGTGAAGAAGCAGAGATTCTCGCAACACCAAGCAGAGGCAAGAAGAGATTTTCAGGGGGCAGGAGCTGCTGTCAGAATGGTAAGAAGCTCTCATAGCTCAGGTACCAGAACAACTGCAAAGTCAAGGCCTGGAGCTCATCAGACCTTATCTGCAGTGCAACTCTGAAAAGAAAAGCATGTTTGTACCTCATCAGAGAAGTAGTAACAGCAGAAGGTCCATCCTCTCTGTGCAGTCTGCTTGTGGACCACAGGGCATTACGTGTGCAGCTGTGGCTTTTCCATCAAAGAGTAAAGGCGTTCAGTGTTTCATGCACACTTTCACAACACCACAAGAGGTCTGAAGTGAAGGTGGCCATGGGCCACCTTTGCCATATCTTTTTTTTTTTTTTTTTTTTTTTTTTTTTTAATCCCACAGGTATCTGCCAGTCCCCCTGCTAGACCTGAGATGACTCTAAATTCAACTATGCCTCTCCTTATGCCGAGGAGCCCTCTGGACGTGCAGAAGTGCCGTGCTCCAAACCTGCTCACTGCCCCTGGGACAGGCTGCAAAGTCTCACTGCTAATTCGGAGCCCTGGAAGGACTCAATGCTACAAGTCAGCAGGAAAGCTATACTATACTACAAAAGTAAACAGTAACAGCACTAGATTTCCAAAGCCTGCTTCAAGGTTCAGGATAACTTGTTTCTGTCCAGCAATGCTGGCAAAAGCTAGGAACATGGTAGGGCAGGGTAGAGGAGGGCAAGTCAGAGTCTGGAATTCTCTTGCAATTCTCTTGCAAAAGTCTTGAAATTCTCTTGTGATATGCACCATGTATTTGGTTTCTCCAGCACCTATATGAGGAAATATACCCTGTGCCTTTAAGGGGACTGGAAGAATAAATAAGAGACTGAAGTGCTGGGGAAACATGCAGAATGGGGGGAGAAGGAATGAAGAGAAGTGCCTATGGAAGAGCAGCTCCAGGTACCTTGGGGATGGCTCAGCCCTTTAGTCCTCACTGCATAGCACTGGAGGAAGTCTTTTTTATTGAGGGAGAACATTCCGCAGACTTTGTTGCAACTTGAAGCAGGCTACAAATATTGAGATACGTTTCTGGCTGCATTTCAGGACCAATACAACACTCCCACCCTTGAAAGATCAGGCATGCACTCTGTAATATGTCCCATACCCTTTTCAACTCACAACCTAACCTTGGCAGTCTGGGCATATATTTGGTATGTACCACTGGCCTCACTTACACCTCCAGCCAGTTTGCCTTCTTGGATTTGTAAGAGATGTGTAACAATTTTGCTTCAGCCATAGTGAATTTGCCTGTGCATATACAATATATTTTCAGATTCTATTAGTGAGTTGGTGTTTCTCACAGATTTAAACCCAGGCCTCACTGGCTTGTTACTTATAGGGCAGATACCATGACTTTTCAGGTAGAACACCAAAGATGCATGTCTCTGAAGGCATAAGAGTGAGACATTTTCAACTCTGAAGACAGTGGAAAATACCCATCATTTTATAGTGCAGAAGTCATCAAGCAGATCCAACATCCCCTGAATTTACAGACAGTAGTCCATGGCACAGTGGAGAAGCCGAGTAATGACAGAACCAAAGATTACAGGAGAATGACACAGGGAAGTTCCTACTGCCTCTATTTGATCAGTGCCAGCTAAACAAATTAGATGAGGTCATACAGCCAGAGGCCATGCACACACAAGCCCAGTCACAGCAGCAAATCATAACTCCTGCATCCAGAGGATGAGTGATCAGTGCCTGTGCATCTGCTAGCATGATGAGCTCAGCACATGGGTGATGATGGACATTGACTAGCAAGGAAGATGATCTTGCTTGGATGCAAGTCAAGTTTGTCTCCATGCAGCTGAGTTGCTTAGGTAAAAGGCTTGGGCAAGGCTGGAAAGTCGTGCAAAAAAAATATACTCAAGGATTTGCAGAGAAAGTGAGACTCAGTAAAGCTTCTCTGTGGCTCATTTCCCCCATCTCTGCCTTTTTTTCCTGAATGTGAGCCTGCAGCCTTGAACACTCAGGCAGCAATGAAGGCAAGGAAGAGCTCTTGCAGAGCTGTGTGAGAAAGGGTGTGGTTTCTTCCCTGACATGTAGAAGGTGGGATGCTCCCAGATCTGGCCTGGCATGAATAGCAAATGCAGGATCATAGCATAGAATCATAGAATCGTTTAGGTTGGAAAAGACCTTTAAGACTAATGATGGCATGCTTGGGTGAGGAAGAGATTAGAGATCTAATAGCACAGAATTATTTTTGGCACAACTACTCCCATCACATGGGAATAGAGTTGCCTAACAACTCTGGGAATAAAGGGCTGGTAGGAAAGCAGAAAAAAAGATACGGAGCTGCATATGACTAATTGGAGTCTGGCTCTCTTTGAAGCACAAAATTCATAGTTGACCTTCATGCATAAGCATGGAAGACACCTCAAAGTATTATTTGGATTGGCTTTTGCAAGAAGCTTTAGTTACAGCACAGGCTTCATAATAGTTTTCAGCAGAGTGAAGAAAGTGCCTTGGTAACCTCCAGAATAATTACAATGTTTAGCTTAGCCATCTTGCTTCCTAAAGGCCAAAGAAACTGCTATGAGCAATAAATAGAAAAGGGTGGTCTGGCAGTCTGGTTCCCAGTGCAAAGTCCATGATTTTAGACTGGCAAGGAGATGCTAATCTGTTTGTCTTTTTTTAGCGCCAGAAAACATGGATACATTTGAAGCGGTTTTACTTAAAAAGCCCAAGCTGAACATATCCCACTCTTCTCTCCAATATAAGCTTTTTTGGCTTTGATGTGTCCCTGAGAAGCTGCCTGCAAGCTACTGTTCCAGCCTGTAGGGATAATGGCTCATATGCTATTTCAAGAAGAAGAAGAAATGTCTAGGTCTGAGCTCTCCTTGGACCACCTAAAATTCACATCTACTACTACTAACCATACATGTGCAGGAACAACTATGCTACACCTGCACATGCCTTAGCACAAGAGAGCTGCTCAGAAAGCATTGTCATTCCAGAGAGCAGTTATCTGTAGGTTCCCAGGTGCTGCTAAACATGAACAACCAATACAGTGGTGCACTCTGCACTCAATGCAGACATAGCTCCTAGTGCATCCCCGTTTTGCAGAAGATGTACAGGGGCAAGCAGAGTTTTTCAAGCTTTGCCTTATTCCTCCAGTATCCAGCAAGAGACTGGTCTCATAACATGAGACTATCTCCTCAGGGAGAACTAGGAAGCACCTGAGCAGGGGTTTCCCTAGCCAAAAAGTGCTCTTGTTCCTGCCATATTGCATGCCTGGGTTCTCAAATAGGAAGGTGTGGAGGCAGAGGAACCCACATGTAGTTTTCCAGAGCCAGCCTCGATTTTAGTCTGTGTCCCCAAGACGAACAAAACCTGTGGCAGGTCAGAGAGCCCTGGCACATATCCAGACAGCCATTTCAGGTTTCAGTAATACCTCCAGGATGCAAATTTGTCATCTGCTTTTCTCAAGCAGAAAAAACACATCTCCTCTCCACATAGCAGCTCCCTAGTGCTGATGAGGATGGTCTGGGACAATGTGCTTGTTGTTGGGGAAGGATTATGTACCATTGCTGGCAGGCATTCATCCATCTGAAGGAAGCAGAGCTGTTATACAGTTACTGAACAGGCTATGCTGCACGGCACAGAAGAAATAAGAGGAATTAAGCAAGCCATTGACAGCACAAAGCAAGCATTGACAGATGCCGATTCAAAATACAGGACCATGGAGTTTAACTTTCATTATAAAGTACACCGCAGCTTTCAATGGGATGGCAGGGCTAGCTAAATACTTTGCTACCTTTCAGTAGGCAGGAGACATGCTTGAACAGTTTTACTGTTCCTCTGCGATGACACTTTTTCAAAGCCACCTGTTTTGTCTGGAAGCAGACCTAAAGGTTGCTCTTGGTGTTCACCAGTCCCTCCATGGTGCCATTACTGTGCTGGATAATTTTCCTCCTCCTTTGGGTGAAAAATGCATGCTTTGGAGCTCCTTTCTCAGCCATTGTCAGAAGTAGTGTAGTTTAGTCAACACATCCAACTCTTATAGGTGCTGACAGAAAGCTTCCAGCCCGGCCATGCCTCCAGCTACATAATACTTCACGTGCAGAACTGTTCCTAAGATTACTTCCCCATTGCTGATCCTTATGAAGCCCATGGACATCTTCCTCTTTTTCTGTTAAATAAGGTTAAACAACAATTTTCTTACTTTATTTGATGTGCATTGATTCCCTCCTCTACTCCTTCCACTCTGTTGTCCCAATTCCATTGTACCTCTCATTAATCAGAGCTCACAAATATGAGGTGTAATAGTGAACAGCACTTCTTCATGGCTCAGTACTTGATGTAAAAATTTAAGTGATCGGCTGTAACATCAGACCATCCTACATTTCATCTTACTCGAGAAGTTTAAGCCAGTAAACATCTAGCAGTAAACTAGCTAATCCTATTATATTGCTCATAAGAGATAAAAATTCACAAGTAAAAGGCTAAAACATGCTTTGGTCCAGGCAGGTTTCAGATGTCTGGAAACCAAATCTGTGCAGAAAGGCTAGTCTACCTTAAAGCCTCCCAAAAGGCAGGCTGCAGTGTGACTGCCTGGTTTTAAAAATCATCTTAGCTGAATTGGCTTTAAGCCAGGTGAAGAGCCTCACAAAAGTAAATGTCTTCTAGTGAAAAATATGACCTCGCTACTCTTCATCTGAGGGTTTTGCTGTCTCAGTATGCCTTGAGTGACTCAGAAGTCACAAAATGCTGGTGTCAGTTCAGGTTTTGCACCAACTTCCTAGAAACTGTGCTTGGATAGGAGTTTGCTTAGAACTCTCAGTAGGAATACTCTCAGTAGGAACAGGCTTGATTAGACCATGCATCATCCCAGTGAGGACACAAGTGCCCCCAGTCAGACCTTGTCATTAATATCAAACAGCATCATGGATTTGTGGCACAGAGAAAGAGACCAGTCTGGCGGAAACATGGCTCCATCTCATTAGCAAGAGCTGCATTTAAGCACAGCAGTCACACTGCTGTTAGCATTGAAGGCTTGTGAATACTGCTGTGAAACTTTCCTGTCCCCTAGGCTGATTCCCCAGACCTGCAGGAGGGAAGGCCTCCTCTGAAGCCAAGCTGGCAAGATGCTCTCTGGCGCGTTAAGCACTTAACAGCCTCTGTTTATTTATTACACTTAAATGCAATCCAGGAGGGAGAACCCGGCCCATTTGCTTATTGTGCTTGCTCTTCGCTAGTCTCCTGACTGCAGCATGGGCAAAAACATGCCTTCATTAAAATTAAGATATGAGACACAAACACAAAGCTCTTTTTTGTTTGAAGCTGCTGGAGCAGAAATGCAATAGAGATTCTCCCAGTGTTTCATGCTGAGCAGCAACGCTGGGGCAAGCAGTGACAAGACCCTGCAGAGGTCTTTGCTGTTGATGGCTGCTTTCACAGCAGGAGTCAAGATGGATTTATGCTTGACCAAGGGATATCCAGAAGACAGAGTAAAGCTGTTTTAGTTCCATGAGGAGCCAATCAGCGGTGACACAGACACCCAGGGAAGGATGAACGAGTGAGTGGGGCACTTGACAGTGAGGGACAAGGGGACAAGGGGAGACACTGTAGAGCAGGGCAGTGCTATCTCAGGGATCTCATGACAGTGCAGTGTGCTCTCAATTTGGGTTCAGAAAACCCAAGGCTGGCACAAAGAGATATAGAGTATTATACTGGGGTCATGTACAGTGAGTATTGCAAGAACCCTTCTCTATCACAGGACCCAATGCAGTTAGCCTGTGTGATTAGCTAAGGTCCAGTACACAAGTCCAGCCCTCTGTGTGCTGACAGCATGAGAACTACTGGCAGACAACTGCTTTTTCAGCTCTTTGTAGGACAGATGTTCCATTAATATGTGCATAATCTTTCTCTACCTTCCAATGCTGTTCTTTAGAGAGTGCTGCTTAGTGGGTGTAGCCCGCAGTCTTTTGTGATAAAATATACAGTAAAATTGATGCAAAGAGTATCACTCACTAGAGCTGTGCTTAAATTAACATAACTTGGAGTAATCCTTCTCATTGAAGCTGTACTCCCTGTGCACAGAAAGTAAGCCGGGAGTCGAGTTCAAAGCTACAGACTCTATAGCAGAAGGAAGGCAAAGATAGCTGGTTAAACACATTTGCACAGCTGCAAAGCATAACATCCTCTGCAGCACAGGCACATGCACTGTAGCTCAAACAGTGCTCTTGACAGGTGATGTGGAGTCCTACTTTGATACAGGTACATCATTGTTGTGTCTGGTAAAAGGAAAAGCCCATGAAGCCCTGAGATGCAGAGCTTCATATATTAGTATCTGCAGACATCCCTACTCAGGAGAAGCCTGTAAAGTCAGAAGGATGCTGCTGTAAGGCAGAACAGTGTAAGGGCCTTTGGTCCAATTCATCTCCATCTGTCTTTCTGAGGAACAATACTGATGTTTTCGGATCTTAGAGGGTTTAGAGGCCAGTAGGCTTAAACACAGTCTCGAAAAACCGCTTTAGTCCTCAAAAAGACATGCCATGTAAGAAGGGAAACATGGAAAGGGAAGAACACACTAACTGCCACTCCTTCCAGCCCGGGGAAACTCAAAACCTAGGCAGGAGTTGCAGCCCCATCACTTCCAAGAGACAGTAGCAGCAAGAGATGCTGGTGTAGGTCCTCCCTGGGCAGCAGGTTCTATGCCCAGGTTTCTCTTCCACCAGCAGGGTCGGTAGCTGCACACACAAGTCTTCACTTCTTCCTCCCAACTTTTCATATCATCTCTGCCACTTGCATTCATCTACCTTTTCTCTAAAGAGGAACCACCCAGACACACTGCTTTGTCTTTCAGATGCCAAGATTCATGGGTTCATGGGAGCCTACTCAGCTCTACCTTGACACATCTCCTGGTACTCAATGAAGTATTAAAGCACATGTATAATCGCAGTCTTACAGTGGAGTTGTACAGACATCTACACTTGCAGACACATAACATAAAGTCCACCATTCAAAATAAAATTCCAGAAAAAAGAAGTAATAGTTCTGCAATAATGAGGACTGAGACTCTCATACTGCCTACCTGACTCACACATATTTTGGAACGGACAATTTTTTCCTAGATGATAAAATCTGAAGAATGCTTTTCTACCTGGAAAACCAATTATGCCTGAAAAACCCCCACAACTTTAAACACTTCCATTGTTAACGAACTGTTCATATGGCCATATTAAAAGGACATGCTGGCTCACTTCACCCTTCTGAAGGTAAGGATGTCAAACTGTAATGAATTCGTTCCTGAAGCTTTTAAGGAGCTGGAAATGTTACAGAAAGAGCAAAGAAAATTGTGATAGAGGTCTTGGCAGGAAAAGAAGTTGCAATAAAATCCCTGTGTATGAGTAAAGGGAGTGCTAGCTTTATTTTGAGAAATTAGACCACTACAATTTGTAGATATTCTTCTGTCCCCATGCATTCTGCTTCTACACTGTGCCGTATTAATACCCACTCATCTCCATAACTCTTCTTGACTTAAAACACAGAAATAAAGCTTTGGATACCTTAAGGTTGCCCTGCTTATAGTCAGAGTTCACATATGCTATAGCTAGCTATAAAAATGACAGCTTTCTTTCCACTTGTGGAAAGATCATCATATCTGCTGGTGGATCAAAGAGAGTACTATTTTTTGCACACACAAGCTTTTAAAACCTGATCTACTTTAGCATGCTGAATTGCATTAACTCCAGCAATGACTGGGGAATTGCAAACATTTTATGAACTCTGGTGGACTTACAATGTACACTCCTTATTCATGGCTCTCTACAAAGTACTACCTGAAACTTTTGAAAAGGTACATTTAACTTACCTGAAACTCTAAATGCTTACCAAAAAACCCACCCAAAATGGTGCATATTTCAAGAAAAAGGGAGAACATCTTGGGCTCAGTCTGGAGGATATTCATTCTAGTAGTCAACAGTCAAAAGCCTGCTGGCCAAACCTGGACCTTGGGCAGAGATCAGAAAGGTTGAAAGAGCTGCTGCTGTAGGTTTGACTTCCCACTAAAGGTAACAGACACGTTTTCTTTGGAATCAAGCTGCCTCCGTGCTCTCAGAGCTGGGGATATCTCCTCAGAGGGTGCACTGAGAACCAAGGACATGCATAAATTTACCTCAACTGGTGGTGCTTCTGCTACAAAAGGAAGCTATGCCAGTTTATGGACAAATTGTCATAAATGCACTTTGAGCGCCCCTGTGTTGAAATATGATCAATCCCTAAGGAAAACTACTGATGTCTATAATTAAAGGGAACTGACACACACATCCATGGCTGATGGCAAATTGAATACACAGGAATTCTTGGCTCATTCCTGCAATAATCACAGCACAGCTACCATGCTGACACAGAATTTTAATACACAAAAGGCAAGTTCTTAATGACAATTAAATTTAGGATTAATTCCCCCCCCCACATTTTTCCTCTCTCCAGAATCTCTTGAGGCTTCAAAGTCACTTTTCACACACTAGGATGTTTTCTCATTATAGGGAGCAAGCTTATCAAACAAGTGCTATTTAATTCCACAGTTCAGCCCGTAAATGGTGACCCAGATTTCTAGTCTCTCTTAGGAGAAGTTGGCCCATGAGTATTTCAGACTGGATAACAAGACAAGCAAACCTTCCAGAACAAGGACATGGCACAGAACAAGGCAGAAGCATGTGAGTCCGGAGCAGTGTGGGAGCTTGACCTTCATGTTGATCAGAGCCATGTCAGATGTGCAGAGGTGGGCTCATTCACTTAACCCCAAGCCCAGGGAAGGGATCCTCCATACAACAGATGAGACATCCCTTCTTCAGAGGCTGCTGCAAGCTCAGACCTAGTTTTATGAGGGCTGTAGTAAAAATGCATGGTGATCAGCAGACTGTTTGAAATAAGCTGGGAATGGCATCAATTGACTCTGGTTGGCTAAGCACTCTCAGAATCTAATTTCCAGGTTGACAGGCTCAGTAGGGGAACATGAAGTGTATAATAAAACATTGAGAAGTTATAAAGGACCCTAGGAGATGAGTACGTACACAGGCAGCCAAATGGTGCAGTCACGCTGGGCTGTACAGGCTCCGTCATAAATCACAATTCATTTTCCAAATGTGCATTACATACTTGTGCCAGAATCTGAACACAGTGTTTCCTCTATGCCATGTCACATTAACGAAGCCATGGTATTATCTGTCAAACTACTACTAACATCTCCTCCTCCCAAAGAGAATTTGAGATGCACAGAGATACACAATGGATACTCTTAGCTGTTGTCAGGAGGGTTTTGCAATCCAGGTTACTCCTCATGAGCCAGGTAAGGGAAACACAGAGTTGGGTGGCCCTTGGTGAAGACATTTTCACATCTGCTGTACAGTGTCTTGTCACCTGAAAGTCCTGGTGGGCAGGCTACCACCTCAGCACCTGCTGTTTGCTAATGGAGAGACTGCATCCCAGAGCCTGTGTCCTAACAAACTCAACTCTCCTCTGCTTCTGGCTTCAAGTGAAACTAGGACCTTTATGTTGTCATTTATGAAGGACAACACGGTACACGTGGCTTTCTGCGCACCATATTGCAGTGACAAAGAGACTGCATATCAGAATTGAATATCGGGGGTACTGAAGTGCTTTCAAGATGTCCCAAAAAAAATGTAATTATTCACACATCCTACTAGACTGTTTTTACCTACCTTAGTCCAGAAAGTCATAAGTATAATGCATACAAGATGCTGTGAAGAAGAGAAGCTCTAGTGATCTAGAGTAGTTGTGGTTTGTTGTTTTTTTTCCCTGACAGATACTCCTGGCTTATGCCTACATTGAGGTTGTGGGGAAAGAGAAGTTTGATATTTGAAATTAGAGGAGAGCAATCATCAAGGCATGATAGGTCTCAGAGTGTGCATGTACAAGCAAACGTTCTGCAAAGAATCAAGATGGGTTCCTCCCACCCCAGCTGCTACTACACAGGCTGAGCCTAGAAAAGCTTGTCTCGTCTTACAGAGGATAACATGCTGCAAGAAGGCTGGGACTCATTTTGTCGGAGCAGAGATTTCCTCTCTATGTATCACGCATGACTTTTTTTGAATCTACGTGATCCTAGCAAACCATAACTAGCACAGAAATACTTACCACAGTCCTTCCTAAATCAGAACACACATGAACCTCACCCCAGATAAATCCCTCCCTCTCTATTTGGTCCAGTGTGGGTTCTCTGTAAGTCCAGTACCATCAACCTGGGCATACACACACAATACACACACACAAACATCCAAGCTATGTAAACGTTGCAGGTCTCCATTACCCAGGAGCAGAGAAACGTGGGAAGGGATTGCTTTATCACTTATTATATCCAGACAGTGCAGAAACTGTGTCCAGTCATGCAAGATGCCAAAATGGGATTCAATAGGCAGGGTCCCCAGAGGGGTACCTCTTCCAAGGTCCACTGCTGGAGGCAAGACATTCAGAGTAGCAGAAGTGCATATTGCCTTCTCTTTCTGCCCTTGCATGCAGCATTGCAGGTATGCAGGTGTTCTGAAAAAGACACCAACAAGCAGATAACAGCAGCAGAAGTCTATCAGCATTCCAGAAAAGGAATAATGGGGTGATCAGCAGCTATCTGCTCCCCTGTCTGCTCCAGAGCATGGCCATACATTTCTATTTCAACCAGCAACGCAAAGACCATGATGTCTCGTGACACATGTCACTCCAGCATCCAAGCACACTAAAGCAGTCACTCTGTGGGCTCTCCCAGCACCTAGGGAAGTGCTAAACAATCTGTTCCACATAGGAATGCCATATGCAAACACCAATATGTCGGATACAGTGCTTCTGTGCTGGCACTTTGCTCCAGCAGCAAGGGTGACTGCACTGCCACCTAGCAGACCACACAACCACGGGACACTCCTGATGGTTCTTCTACTTAAATTGTGCTTCAGCCAGTAGTTCAAAAGAATTTTAAAGAAAAAAAAAAAGAAAAAAGGAAGAAATATTGATCAAATGAAGAAATATTGATCTGAGAGGCTTCTGCTTGCCACTCCTTTTTAGGGAGTTTATCCTTGTTTTTTGAGCTGGCTTAGGAGTTGCTGAGGTAAAACAAACAAACAAACAAACAAACAAACAAAAGCAAAAACAAAAACAAAAACAAAACAAAAAAAAAAAAAAAACAAAAAAAAAAACCAAACAAAACCCCCAAAACCTTGTGCTTAAGGACCCAGAAATAAAACTCCAGTGATTGGATCTCAGCTGCTGGCTTGGCAACACCTCTCCATGGTCCAGACAAGACAGATGACATTCATGTCATTGCATCTCCACTGTGTCCATACAGGGAGCTATGGCCACAGAAGAAGGACTGTGAAATTAGCTAGAGCATGAAACAAGTTGTCACTCTGGACCCTGCTTTGTAGCTACTAACAACATACAAACCACCTCCAAATGTACCGTACAGTGTGTCACCAACAGCTTGAGTGAGACCCTGAAGTTTTCCAGCTTCTTCTATTTTGGCAGAGGTGGCCCTACTGCTCTGCGTGATGTGGGCAACCAGCTCTGTTAGGTGCGTCTCACACAAAATTAAAAGCAAACTCATTTTGCCCAGACAACACACTTGTACACAGAGAATAACTCATGCTAAAATACAATGATGCTGATGCTCCCAGATCTGACTACCTATCTGGAGAGCTGTCTGCCACCTGAGCCACCAGAGCAGGAAGCAGGCATGACTGCCACTGCCCCAGCAGACAGGCTGGAGGCATCACAATAGCAGTGACCTTGACTTCTACAGTTCATGACAGCTTGGATGGGCCAAATGCAGTCAGATTTGTCAGCACAGCTACAGAAGTCAAATCCTGAACTTCCATTGTAGTTCAGGTCTGGAATGTATTTATTTATTTATTTATTTCTTTATGCAAACTCAGTCAGCTGCCTAATACCACAGCATCTGCTCTGAGGCACAGGCGTTGAAACCTCCTCCCAAGAGCCAGTAGCCACAAGCTTCCTCATCCTGCAGCCTCACGACTCATCTTGTATGCACAATGAGACAACACACCACTCCTTTCTGAGGTCAGACCAAAATTTGGAGGTCGGAACTGGAGCATCATGATGGATAATGCAAAATAGAGGCAACTCTCCTCTTGGCATTGCTTCCCCAAAGGAAGCAAGATATTCCAGCTATGGTATCCATACAACAGCAGAGCTCACCTCACACCTAACAGCAGGCATGTAAATTCACAGAGGTGCTTTCAGAGATGCTAAAGTTACTTGACATTAGCATCTAGGACTCTGTAATTTTGACCAGTCTGGGCATCACTTGTATTAGCTACTGTTAGAAATATGCAAGAGGGAAACTACTCTGCGGCCCAAATTGCCAAGTTTGGTTTGGATGTAATGGTACCCAGGTGCATTTGTATCAACAAGCCTTGGAGCCCTGCTCCAAGGACAGCCCCTGATACATCCCAGCCACTTCAAATCCCCAGAAAGGCACAGATACTAGTTTCTGACACCTCACAGCTAGGTTCATAGGAAAGCTGGATTTCCCTGTGGAAGGGCCTACATGGGAGGGGAGCAGAAGCAAGCAGCTGAAGGCCTGGTCTCTTTGTAACTATCTGAGCCCCAGAGCACTTCATCTGCTTTTCTAGTGGCTCATCTACAATAAAATTTTCTTTGAAGACTGCTCACTGAAGGAGTATAACTGCTTTAAAGCAGTCAGAACTATTAATTTTGAATACTCAAGTGAATAAACCTCCTTTGAAATTAAGAAAATAAAACATCATCCTACTCAAGACTGGCTAGCAGCACACACATTTCAGTGTGCAGCCATCTAGAGTGCTGTAATTCACTAGGGATCTAAGATATGGATATATGTAAATCTGTTACCCCCTATCTTCTCCTTGGAAAGGAAATTCTGGCTCTTGAGGACCTGACTGTAGAACCATGCCTTTGTGGATGCAAGCCCCCTGCTCTTATCTAGTGTGCACAAATACCCTGCCAGCTATCCTTCCTGTGCCACTATACATTCCTGAAGAGCCTCGGTAGCTCAGGTTCCATCTCCTGCTAGAATAGCAACAGTCTCCCTCTCACTTCCTTCCCCAGGAATCAGTGTCAATCTCTGGGCCAAGGACAGCACCCCTTTGAGGCTACCTATAGTCTTCTCAATAATGCGCTTCTCAAGCAGCAGATTGGACATAATTTAAACCAATCTATAAAATTGGGTAATCCCCCAACTTTCCAGTGGTGTAAGGCAAGTATCCAGATTTCTGGAGGGATCCATGACTGCCAGAAACAAAATCAGCCATGCCAGACCCATACTAGTATTTGTCTTTCCAGCTTTTCTGGGTCCCAGAGAATAGAAGGAAAAGTTGGAACAAGGAAGAGGTGCCATTGATGGAAAACGATCAGAAACAAGGAATATTTAAGCAAATTAGACATATATTTGCCCATGGGCCCCAATGAGGTACATACAAGTGCTGAGGAAACTGGCAGATATCATCCCAAGGCCACTTGATAATCACTGGTTGATCATGGTGACTGAGAGAAGTGCCCAAGGACTGGAGAAAAGCAAATATCAACCCTATCTTCAAGAGGGGCAAGGAGGAAGACCTAGGGAACTACAGGCCAGACAGTCTCGCCTCAATTCCTGGAAATGTGATGGAGCAGCTAATCCTGGAAACCATTTCCAAGCACCTAAGGGTAAGAAAATCAGGAGTAGGCAGCACAGCTTCACCAAAGAGAAATCATGTTTGACCAGCATGATAAACTTCTACAATGAAATGACAGGCTTTTGACACTGTCTCCCATAACACATGCAGGGAGCTGACCATCCAGAAACCATCCTTTTTTTCTTTTTGCAGAAAAAGACCTGGGAGTCCTGGTGGACACCAAGTTGAATATGAACCAGAAATATGTATACCATTATGGCAAAAATGACTAATGGTATCCCAGGCTACAAGAGACAGCACATTGCCAGCAGAACAATGTGTAAAAACTGAAATGCAGGAGGTTCCCTCTGAATATTAGGAAACTATTTTACTGTAAGGGTGACTGAGCACTGGAACTGGTTGCCCAGGAATGTTTTGGGGTCTCCTTCCTTGGAGGTATTCAGTCTGGACATGGTCCTGGGAAATTGGCTGTAGGTGACTCAGCTTGAGCAGGGAGACTGCACCAGATGACCTCTGGAGGTCCCTTCCAATCTCAACTATTTTGTGAACAGAAAATTCCCAGCAATGGTGTATCACCAAGATGGAAAAAGCGGAACCAAGTCTGCTGTATCTTGAATGAGGTTATTAAGAAGAAAAAACATGCACTAGTTCTTCAATCTGTATGCATTCAATTTGCCTATCCACTAGCTACTGCCAATAAGTCCTGCAAACAATAAAAAGACAAACTGCTCAAAAGCATAAGTGACACCTCACATCTGGAGGTGAAGTCAGCCAGGACATCTAAATTTTCTTCAATGTCTGATTTACCACGTTTTCAGTAGATAAGCTAAATCATTAATAGAGGTTAGTACTGAATTCATCTGAGAAGGGCTGAGATGAGTCAATGTTATTCTGCCACTTCTGTTTATCCTTGTAAATCAGCTTGAATTGAATGGCTCCTTTATTCTGCACTCAAAAATAAAACACATGTAGAGGAAGCTCATTCTGGGACTTTATTGAGCAGGTGCTAATTTGTGGAATCAAGTACATTTGAGTTGATGAGATACATTTGCCCTTTGCAGAGACAACATTTGATGCGTACCAAAGGTTTCCAACCAAGAGGGAAGATTTCATACTGGGAATTAACTTCAGCCTCTGGAATTTGCTTAATGAGGCATGCAGCTCCCTCCTATCCCCACCTGTGCCAAGAAAAGAGTAATTCCCTCTTCAAGGGGCTCCCAAAGGGTTTGGTATTACTCACCCACACTTCATAGCTGAAGAAGAGGGACCTTTCTAGGGTAAATCCACTCCAGATGGTAAATGAACAGTGATATTCTGTCAGTCATTATGGTGGCCAAAATAACCATGCCCTCTAAGTGGGGACAGGTAACTTGATCTGGAGAAATCAGCCATAGATAAGAAAAGAGATATGAGCTGAGGCATTAGCCTGGCCCTGCAAAGTCATCTATGAAATGCAAACAATATATTAGGCACAAAAGCTGACAAATAGTACTGATACAGGAGAATATGGTTTAATATGCATTCCCTTAGCAGCATGCAGTTAATGCAAATTAAGCTACCCTTTGTCCTACAAAAGGATTCATTACATTTTAGCCTTTCAAAATTGATGATACACAGGCTCCATATCCCATTTACACTTCTCTCCCTGCCCAGTAGAGACAACTGCAACACCCCAAAAAGGGCAAAATACAACAACTTCCCTGATGAAGACCTGACAATCTCTCCAAGCACTGTGGCCTGCTTGGGAAACAACTTATTGCTTGTACAGCTGGCAGACTTATGTCATCATAAGAGGGTCAAGACTGCAGAGAAGGGGTGCCAAGCACCCTCAGACAAAACTTACATTGCCCATGAGGACAGGAGGAAGGCCTTGGACTAAGAACAGAAGATCTTGTCTTGGATTAAGACTAGAAAGTATCCCCTACTTACACGGGGAATAGAGAATTTGTTTGCAAGAAGCTGAGCATTTCAAAGCACTTTGGTAATTTTCCCTTCAACCCAGATAAATGACAAATATATGACAATAGGTCTAATCACAGAATGATATGGGGTTGAACAACACCTCTGGAGACCATCTAGTCCAAAANTTCAAAGCACTTTGGTAATTTTCACTTCAACCCAGATAAATGACAAATATGTGACAATAGGTCTAATCACAGAATTATATGGGGTTGAACAACACCTCTGGAGACCATCTAGTCCAAAATCCCTGCCAAAGCAAGTCCTCCTAGAGCAGGTTGCACAGGAACTTTTCCAGGCAGGTTTTGAAATGTGTTCAGAGATGGAGACTCCACCATCTCTCTGGGCAGCCTATTCCAGTGCTCT
>VZRU01015895.1:160724-192122 GCA_013398155.1 Pedionomus torquatus | reverse complement strand
GCCTCCTGATGTTTAGATGGAACTTCTTACGTTCAAGTTTGTGCCCTTTGTCTCTTGTTCTGTCACTGGGAACCACTGGAAAAAGACTGGCCCTTTCCTCTTGGCACCCACTTTTTAAGTATTTATAAGCATTTGATGAGGTTCCCCCTCAGTCTTCTCCAGACTAAAAAGACCCAAGTCCCTAAGCCTTTCCTCATAAGGGAAATGTTCTAGGCCCCTAATCATCTTTGTAGTCCTCTGCTGTACCCTCTCCAGCAACTCTCTATCCTTCTTGAACTGGGGAGCTCAGAACTGGACACAGTACTCCAGATGGGACCTTACCCAGGCAGAGTAGAGGGACAGGATAACCTCCCTTGCCCAGCTGATTATACTGTTTTTGATGTACCCCAGGATGCCTTTGGCCTTCTTGGCCACAAGGGCACATTGCTGGCTTGTGGTCATCCTGTTGTCCACCTCCCAGGGTTTTTTTCCTTAGAGCTGCTGTCCAGCTGGACAGCCCCCAACCTGTACTGGTGCTTGGGGTTATTCTTCCCCAGGTGAAGAACCCTACATTTGCCCTTGTTAAATTTGATCAGGTTCCTGTCTGCCCAACTGCCCAACTCTCCATTACTTCTCTTCTCTCTTACAAGTTTTGATCTTTTGTGCAACTATCTGAGCAGAAGCCTGTAACAGGACAAAGACAAAGATCTGACTTCAAAGACTTGTAATAACAGGAAACAGCCCAGCACTGGGGCAGATCCTGGTTGCTGATAGGCAAGCAATCCAACAGCAAACTCTGTTTTTCTCACAGTGCCAGTCTGACTCTCACTTCTGTAAGCATAGTGTATTTTTAATTCCTCTTAAAAAAAAAAAAAGGTCAAAAAAACCCACAACCCCAAAACCCAACCAAAACTCAAAAGAACCTTCAAGTGATTTTCCCACCAGGCAAATCTTCTTAGGACACAGAAGGAGTTCCATGAGCTGGGCAGCATGCTGCTTGTGGCTCTGCAAGAGAGCTTCTACACCTGGAAGGATGCATAGAGGACCATCCCCCAAATCAATGAGGCACATCTCCAATCCCGTCATTTCAAGGCCAGCATGGTTTGGCCTGCAGTAAATTTAGCAAGGACAGAACTGCAACAGAGTGAACTGCTCTCTGCACAGTCCCATGCAAACACAGCAAACACAGTCATGGGAAGAGAAAGCTTTCCAGGAAAACAGGTGTGTTGGAGAAAGAGAACAGACTGGTGTTCTCTTTCTCCACAACCTTTACCTCCTGGCTAGTGCATGTTCTTGAGCACCATCTACTGGTATTTTTTTCATGAGCTACTGTTATGCAGACCCAGACGGCTGTCATCCAAGGTCAGGGGATTAGGAGTGAGGATAACCCATGCTGTGAGCAATAACCCTGGCACAGCACAGTATGAGCACAACTCCAGCATTTCACAGGGAAGTCTACTCCAAAAGCAGCTGATCCGCTTTCCAGTAGAGTTGAGCCTGACAGACTGTGGATCCATGTAGAACCAGCCCAGACATCCAGACACTACAGTACCAGAGCCAGGAGCTAAGGTCTCTACAGAAGCCCATGGGCTGGGACAGCCTTGTGGTGCACAGCAGTTGACAGTAGCAACAAAAGCACATGAGAGCAAAGCTCCAGGGGAACTCCAGCAGCTTAAAAAAATCCCACATAGACATCCAAAGTCCCTGTGGCTTGGACTCAACTTGTTCCACAGGTTCTGGATGACACCATCGTCAATTTGAAAAACAAAAGAGTAGCCGGATATTGCTTATTGCTTTGGAAGGCACGAGTCCATTCCCTCCAAACTCATTGCAGCCAAGTAATACCTGAAAAACAGGCTCATACCAAGCTTCTGCAAGGAAGCTCTGCTGGCTGCCTTGGCTGCTGGATGGATATCCTGTGATACCAAAAACCTAGTACTCAACCAGAAGCAGCCTGGCAGGGGGGCAGAATTATTGTTGATATGCTGCTCTGTACAACACCTGGAGTTAAACCACAACCTGGCACTTCCCTGTTACAGCCAAAACTACAGCTGCTTTCCACTGTGTATAAGTGCATTTAGTCTTATTTTCTTTGAGACTGACATTCAGAATTAAGCATACCGCACACACAAAGAGCCCTCTGTATGTTTACATATGAGCCTCTGAACCACGCAGAAATGCTGGGGAAAGTCTTCTCTGTAATTAACCAAAACAACCTGGGAGAACACTGAAACATAAGCATATTTCTCTTTTGGAACAAGTGCCCTGTGTTTCAGGAACAAAACACCTTTGAAATGTTACAATGAAAGAAAGAGAAATCACACATGCTGAAAAGGAAGGGGAGACATGCTTCCTTTCTTGGTTATCTTGAATATTTTAACTGTGATCCTACTGAGATAATTCAGAGCTCCTAATTAGAATATTCCAGGGCTGCAATTTGCGCAGTGTTTTATTTCAAATTACTTTCTGAATGTGTTTGGTTGATTTGCTGCCCTTTATGTTGGGCATTCCCCGCACCCACTATACTTAACCCCAGCCTCTTCCCTTTAAATACCCATGTAAGGTGGTTGTTAGAAGAGAGACCTATAGACTGCAACAATACCCCCTTGGGGACTACTTATGAGCAAGTCAAGCATCACTGGCATTCCAGTGGACTGTTCAATCATCAGAGCTTCTGCTGCCATGAGGGAGCAATATGAGGACACTGAGATATCTGAGGGAGCATCTATAACCATCTCCTCCCCACATTAATAACCAGTGCAACCAAAAAGGTGAATTGCTATTGGGACTTGGAAATTTTAATTCACTTTGCAGCAATGATACCAGAGAGGCTCATCAGAGGCTTGTCCTTGTCTTCTGAGCAGCATGGTCCTTGCAACATGAGACAATACATAAGGGGCTTCTTTCCAACAGCCTTTGGGGGGACATTATATGTCTGCATCACATGTCCTGAGACTCTGTTCCTCTCCATGCATTTTTCCTGGAAATACACCTTTGTGGTGTACACACTCCATACTTGTTCCATTGCAATCTGCATGTTGTGCCATGCACAGATAAGACCAAGACAGCTAAATGCAGTTTTGACTTCCTTAGCCATAAGCATCCTCACCATCATTCCTTGGGAGGCAGAGAAGATTCCCTCCATCCTCCTCACCTCACATGCTGCTGACAAAAAGTACAATCATCTGCTGAGGTCTGAAGCATCACCCACCATATATACAACCCTGGGCCAATGCATGCTGCTCCAGCAGCTCCGTTGTTCGCTTCCTTGCTTCCAAGACAGATGATGTTCCCCTGGTTTTTGACCCCCATTTCCTCTTCTTGATGGCATGTGGCCCTGCAGGCTGGAGCTAAACTCCATATGCTAGACCTCAGCCATAATTCATAATCCTAGGATTATGTCACAGGGGTTATGATGAAAAGACAGACAGATGGATGAGGTTAAGGTCCCAGGAAGAACCATGGCGATCACAGAACTTTTATTTTTTTCATACAAATTATTCTAATTCTCCAGGCATTTACTACACATCAACGGCCAACAAGGTTTTATATTCCCGTTCTTGACAACTCTTGTTATTGACTTGAAGCAAACCTATGCATGAATGGATGTAACCTAAGTAACTGAAACTCACTGCTCGTTTGCAGTGATTTTCATAAGAGAGCTCTAAACTTCCATAAGAAGATCTGAGTTTAAAATTACAGTCATTTAAATGGAAAATACTGCCGAATGACGACTACATACAATAAAGATTAACATGGCAGAATTGCAGTTGTGGAGCAGGAAAATCTGCACTTTTTATCATCTTCTAGAAATCTCTAGAAATAAAAAATAAGTCTTGAAACACAACCCCAGAAATGTAAAAAAGAAAAAAAAATAAAAAATATTGTAATCCAAATGATTACATCAGTCAATTCTGAGCTACATTTTCTGACTGCTTGTCTTCTTGCTGATCTGAAGCCATGTGGGATAATATTCAGCTGTCAACAGGATGAAAAACCTGGGAAGACACCCCATGAGAAGAGCTCCGCTCGCACTACACAATCAACCAACAGCCCTGAGCAAAGAGACATGTCCTCAATTGCTAAATGATACATCTTGTTCACCAAATGGAAAGAGGACATAATAGAAAACAATGCTTCAAGGTCATTATTTCTGGGCTGTTCCAGCTGTCAAAACACTGTACAATACCCCTGTAACTTGCAAAAAAGTTCAGATCCGAGAGAGTTCAGACCCAAGATTCCCTAGCCATGCAAAGCCAAAGCCCAAGACAACAGGGGGCCCATCTTCTACATCTCCCTAGCTAGGAGGGATGCACTCACCTATGAGTTAGTCCTGGAAATTGCTGTTCAGAGGGATGATTAATTTTCTGCCCCTGAGGGTCACTGTTATTACATCTCTCAAGGTCTCAGCAGAAACAATTTCTCAACAAGAAAAAAAAAAAAGAGAGGAGAAAATCCGCAAAGGATGCTTAAGCAACACGCAATTTTCTACAAATCCAATCAGTTATTTTTAGACTGTCCTTTAGGATGTTATCACAACAGCCACTTTCAGTGCCCTGAGTCCTCCATCTCTGTTGGGAACAGGCCTGCAATAAGGGCAAGGTAAGGGCACATATAAGTTTTGTGAGCTGAGAGCTCATAAAGCTTGGCTTCTGATAGATAATTTTTCATGGTTGATTACAGCTGCCAGCTTCGTGTGGATGGGGTGCTTCTGGCATCTTTTCTGCATGGACTTGCAGGCATGGAGAAAGAACAGAGTCAGTAGAAAGTTAGGGAAGGGTTTATTCAAGCATGACTAAGGCAAGAAGCATGTTTTTACCATGCTTGTTCATTCAGACTCCTTTAGGTATGAAGTGCTTTGTGGATGGTACTTTGTTGATCAGTAGTCAGGACAGAAACAGGTGGGATGAGTCCCACAGCCTTGCCAGTCCTGCATCCTGGTGCTGTTCCTGGAGCAGCTCCCTGCCCTGGATAGGTTTTTTTCCATATTCCCCTGCAGCTAAACACCAGGGTGGGCACAAAACAAGGTAGCATTCAACAGCTACCTGGCTGGCCCAAAGGACTGCTGCTCCTCCCATCTCCCCACACTCCTGTAACACATCTGGAGCCCCAGATGGTTTGCTCTGTTCTCCCCACACTGCACAACAAACAGCACATAACACCAAAGGCAAATGCGCAACAGCAACAACAAGCACGGAGCAAGCACAGTAGCTACCTCAAATCTAAAACACAGCTCAGCAAACATTTGCCAGGCTTGAAAAATAGGTGACTCTCTCCAAGCAGTGAACCAGAATTCAGCCATGGAGAGGAAATGTACCGCAGTCACCTACATTAACCTCCACAGGCTGATCACTCTCCCAGGCCTTTCAAACAATTAAAGCTGCCCCCATTGTCCAATGGGACATGGAAGGGGCCTTGTTTTCACAAGGACTTCATGGGAGAAAGGTGGGAGTGTTTTCACACGGACTTCATGGGAGAAAGGTGGGAGTGCTGTGTAATCAATGCTGAGCATGTCTCTTCCTGAAGCTGTAAATGCTCCTCTATTATTATGGTCTGAGGGAAGTAAATGTGCCTACCTGGAATTTATGTCCCTGAATCTCTTCCCCAGAAAGGTTCTGAGTGATCATCTGCCAGAGCACAAGATGCAAAAACAGACTTTAAAGATACAGAAGGAGTTGCATTTGACCAGTTAGCTCTTCCCTGAATCCACCCTTTTCAGGCTGTGAAAGCAGTGGCAGTAAGATTTGAAAAGGATCAGGGAGATCTCTAGGGAAGCAGCAATGCAGCAGGATGTTTACTTTAGCCATGCAATGGACACAGGGCCATAAAAGAATGGCTCCGGGGTAGAAATAGCAGACTGGAATACAAATTCCCACTGGTGAGAAGGGTGATGGTGGACCAGCCAGAGAGCGTTGTGTTAAGATTTGTGTGTCTAGCTCAGAAGAAATCAGTTCAGAAAGTGTGTACATATTCACTGGAAATATGTTTCTGAAATTTGCACCCATATGTTGAGACCCCAGGGCAGCTGACAAGCCCTGTATTAGCTTGGGACTAATATACACCATCTGTCCAAGTCAGGGAGGAAAACAACAACTTCTCTCCTTTCAGGTTGGATTGCTTCACCACTGGCTGAATTGGTCTGTGGGAGTGAAAATTACACTTGCTCTTGAAGAAAGCCATGGTCCCAAATCATTAAATATTTCTGATACCCACAATGAAGAAGCAAATCCAATCTTTGAGAGGTCTTCCAAGGCTTCATCTCTTGCATATCAATACTTGAAAAGAAGGAGCAGAGGAGCAATCCCACAGAGTGGACACCTGAACATTTACAGCACTTACTGACTCCTGAGTTCAAGTTCTTGGGAAAAAATGGAGCAGCTGTATCAGCCATAGACACCTATGGTGTAAAAGAACAGCTCTCCCCACTGAAGTTAAGGACTGAAACTGAAAACTCAAGACACAGGCTAAGATCTTTTTAGGGAGAAAAAGGAATGCCTGGACGATTTTCAGTATCTACTTAGCTACCTCCATGTCCCATCTCATTCAGTTTTCTACCAGAAATAACTAAAGGCTAGAAATCTTCCAGTGCATATGGCTCTAGGCAATGTGGGCCCAGAGAGGAAAGCAAGGGGAAGAAAAGGTCGAGTAGCAGCAAAAAAAAAGATACTTCTCTCTTGACAAGCATTCCTGCTGCATGAAAAACAGTAAAACTGAGCTGTCCCATAATGGGTCTTAAGACCCATTATATATGATATAGATATATATTATATAGATATTCTCAAGCCCCTTCTGAGGGCTCTGGACCCAGGACCTCCATAAGAAGGTGCTGCTGTCAGTGTCAGTGTTTCTCTTCTTTTCCAGGAGGTGCCCAGACAAATCTACCTTTTAAAAGCAGCTATTTTGGACTATTTCACCTCGGATTCACAAATGCTTCCGACTCTTTCTCTCACAAGTATGTCCTCCCCTGAACTGCTCTGTCCGTACTTCAGGATATCACCCTGAAATGGAAATCAGCTGTGAGACCAAGCTGTATGTATCTTCCTATCACTGAACTGTTGTCACAGTGGGGGGCCAAAAACGTCCTTCAAGCATCAGTCAGCAGGTTGCTCATCCCTGCACTCAGACCTGCACAGCATTCAAAGCAAGGCAGCTGCCAGCTGAATTCCATGCTCCCTGGCTGAAGCAAGAGCTCCTATTTCTATGCCTGCCCTAGTTTCTGGTCGTAATTCAGTGGTGCATTAAGATCAAGGCTGCTCTGACTACCTGTATGCATTTAGAGAGAAGATTTCTTCAGAGAAAGCTTTTAAAAGTAGCAGTTCATTTGGGTCAGAAGCCAGTCAGTTAAAAAATAATAACTCAACCACTAAGTTACAAACAGCAAAATAAAAAATTAGAAAAAGTTGTAAAGAGCAACAGAAATGTTTCTAGTGCAAGTCAAGCTCAAGATGTCCCTGAATCTATTAGATGTCCCTATTCATTGTTGGACTAGATGACTCTTACAAGTCCCTTCCAACCCAAATCATTCTACGATAAGTGCATACCAAAATCTGGTTGGAGTTCTCATCGAAGCAGCTTAAAATGCCGAAATCAGCATGGGGTATCACCTCCCATGTGACAGCACCCTGCAAAGTAATTTGAACAGGAGAAAACAGGAGGAAGATTCAAGCAAGCTGTTGATAACTGATGCTACAGATGTGGGGTTGTGGAGGTCAGACTGGGTCTGTGGGCTCCTCTAGGAGACTGTCGAGCTGCGCGAAGCAGGAAGGAAGGTTTTAAATAGTGAGAATCTAGGGATAAAAAGAGCAAGTGTGGAGGGAAAGAAGGAAGGCAAGAGACAACAAATGACTAGTCATTAAGCACAAAGAAACCAAGACATCAAGAACAACATTAATCAAGTCACCAAGACATGAGACAAAATTCTGTAATTGCCTCTATGACAATGAGAGAAGCCTGGGTAATAAACAAGAGAAATGGGAATTGCTCATTTACAGAGCATAAATTTGACCTAGTTGGTATCACTGAAGCCTTCTGGGGAGGAATTTGCATGATTGGAATGTTAAAAGAAGTCAGTGCTGATAACCTGTTGGGGAAGGAGAGGAGTGTGCTGCACTTAAATGGGTAGTTGGAGGGACATTGTCTCCAGCGCATACCCCAATAGTGTGCAGGGAGAGCATTGGCTGATGATCTTGAACTGATGGGAGGATTATTAAACTCCCTCTCTGCAAAATGAAAAGTAAATGCTTACCAGGGGAGTAGTCTGAGTGATCCATCCAGACATATCCAAAGCCTCCCCAGGACTAAGTCTTACCTAATTTTTTTTCAGAATTTACCAAAAATATCTCTAAAGCTGCTCCCCCCTGCAGAGCCACTCTGACGCAGACCTTTGTCTGGGCAGGGAAATACAGAAAGACAGCTGAACTGAAAGTCAGCCTTTACTTCAGTGCAAGCAGTCACACTAATCTTTTAATGCACAGACAAAGCAAATGCAAACCCAATGAAACACCAGCTTATGTGTTCAAAGGGGAAAATTTAAGACTGAACGTAGTGAAGAGAAAGAAGTTATGAGAAGTTAACAAAAGTCAAAGTAAGGAAATTTTTCCTAAAAAAAAATATAAAATAAGGCTAGACAACCACAAATACAATGATTCAGGAAAGACCACTATTTTAAAAAGCATGGGGATAAAAGACCAGTTTAAGTGATGTGAGGCATGTAATCTTCATGAAAAAAGAAGAAAAGTAAGGCAGTATTTGATGCAAATGAGTTATTTCATTCCTAGTTTATATTCATCGGGAAGGGAGGGGGACTCAAGTAATTCAATATCCAGACAACTTCACAGGAGCTTAATGAATCCTTGAAATAGCAATGCTATTTCTGGTATACCAAGAATAATGTAGAGATTAATTATTTGTTCTGCATTTGGGAACAGACATAGGCATTGCCTTCTACCTTACCTCCTTGTGGCTTACATCCCTGGGAATAGCCACTGTGTACCCTCCAAAGAACAATCGTGTTTTTTCTACTTACTTTAGGGCTATTTTTTTCACACAACATACAATATCTTCTTAGGAACCAAACTCACTTTCGGCAGCACAGCCTCACTGTCCCAAGCCTGGTACACCACATATAAAGACTCCCAGTTTTCGCACTGCCAGGAGTCATTTCAATAAAGTCTACAGAGAACTCTCCAACCCTCCAACACAGAGGTATGTCTCAAACCTTTAGTAATCCTTTGTTTCCAAACCTCATCTCTCAGCACTTTCTTGTTCTCTCCATCAGAAACTGCTGAAGGTCTCTACCACAAAGATGTCTTCTCTGGCCACAGCAGTTCCCAGTTAAGAACCTCTGAACTTCTTTGAATTTCTTGTCCCTGATCTGTTTCCTGGAGAACAAATAGCAGGTAGGTTCTCCCAACAATCTCCTATCTTAGTCTTCACTGTGGCTTAGTAATCAGCAAGACATCTCTTCTGCTAATTTCCCTTCCACCATCTCAGAAAGGAGAGCTGCTCCAGTTCCACATTTCTCAAACTCTTGCAGCTGTTCCGTGACCTCTTACCTGCTAGTAGAAATCTCCCTCTGCTTCCTCCTTGGCTTATTAAGAAACTGCTAGTGATGGATTTCAGTCTCACGGTTGAATTCTCCAGAGATCTAAAGATGGTCTGCTTCATGTCTCTCATGCTTGGACCATACCCAAAATCTACCTTTTTTGTGTAGGAAACAGCATGTCAATACTTAGCCCACACCACATTTCCCCTTATTTTTATATTTATTTGATAAAATTTTTCTCCTCTACACAGAAAACCTGTATTCACAAGACTGGAAAGACTGTCTTAGAGAAGACAACTTTTCTAGCTAATTTTGATGTGATTTGATAATGGTTTTCAAAGCTATTGGTGTATAAGGAAGAGAGATGGCTTAGCCACATGTTTTCATTCTAAGCAGAAATGTGTTGTGGATGGAATGAGGTACTTCACTTGTAGAGAGAAGCAGCAAAACAAAAAAGATTAATTAAAAAAAAATAATGAAGTCTGATGGTAAGAGCAACAGTGTTTTAACAAGATTCAAGATGGCAAGGCACACAGTCATTTACTGCATAGTCCGTCAGGGACACTGTCCCATTGTGTCACAATGTTCTTGTTTCTGAACTCCTTCTCAGAGAGGAGTCTAGAAGGGGTCGGATCCAACCCCATCCCAGACCTGGTCAATGGTTTATGTCTAAAGGATTATATATGTGCAATCAGCCCTTATATCACTTGGCTAAGATTTAAAAGTATAGCATGCTATTAGTCATTTACTGTGTATCAGTTGAGGCAAGGAATTGCTAAATCTTGAGAAGTAAAAGTAACCTTGAACAGGCATCCCTGCTCAAGGGAGACCCTGGCATGTGGCCCACCGCCATTCAGGAGAGCCCAATGGGCTCTTGGGCTGTTCAGTATCTATGGAGGTAAAATGATTGACCTTTAGTCATATTTGCGTATCCACCATAGTACCAGTATTGCTGAAGTTGGCCCTTGGTTATTGTGCTGCTTTCTGTCTCCCCAAAACCACATCGAGCCTGGCATAGCCATCACGACTACATGCACCCCATTGCAACCCCCACAGCTGATTATTGCTTGGGCAGGATTACAGAAGATAAAGGTCAGATTGGCACCATCACAGTGTTAAATAGAAACTACTAATATCAGATAAGAATCTTTTAAAAAAGAATCTTCTGTTATGTTCAGATGGGCCCTTGAAAAACCTTAGAAAAAGGTAGTGTCACTATAAATGGAAGAAACCTTACATTTTTCATCCAGTCTTCAGTTCAATGTTTTATAGATCCTCAGAATCAATCCTGAACACACTGCAGTAGTCAGGATGAAACCAAATTAAGAAATATTTAAAGGATGGCAACGTTTATTGACATTAAATATGTGGGGTTTATTGGGATAAGATGATTTTTGTAAGTTTTATTTATAACTTTGATTGAGAGATCTTATGTTGTTCTGAGCACCAAAGGTCTGGGAAGCATGACAGAGGCAGATATCACCATTTCAGTTACTTTTATGTTACAACACTAATGCTAACATAAGCCATAGAACAAACTTCCTGGCTAATCAACAGGTCTCAAAGTTCAATTATCAACAGGGGATTAGTATTTGGAGGGGATATGCCCAGGGAATCTTTGGAGATTAAACTGTGTTATGATAATTAAAACCAAGTTATGATTAAGCTTGCAGGTAATGGAAGCCATTGGAAAAGGCTAAATAGTGAAAACAATTTCAAATAGATCAGATTGCCAGACAAAGACACATACAAATACAGCCAAAGAAGCTCATGTCTAGGAACTAGAAAAGCAGACCATTTTCACAAAGTGATTCTGTCCTAGACACCGTAACAAAAGAATAAGCAGGTGTAAATTGTTAGCCAAAACCAAGTTCTCTGTAAAACTCCCTAGCTAAAAAAGTTTTCAGTGATTTAACACATAACATCAAGACAGTGAAGAGATAGTTCTTTTTATTTCCTGAGGCATAAAAGTTGCAAGGAAGCCATGCGTAAGACCAGCAAGGTTTGGAGAAGAATTCTATGAATTATTGGAAGACCTAGAAAACAGACTGAACAGTAGCGATGCTAAAGGGCATTGCTGATCAGAGCACACATTGATAGGAAGAAGAGATAGAAATATTATACAGAAGAGATAGAAATATTATACAGAAGATTTTCTCAATACAAAGCAACAGCAAAAGCTGTTGGATGGAAGCTCAAATATGTATTGATGTACGTATAGATAATGTGTCAAGAGAGATAAAACCTGCACCACAGCAAGTAATCTCAAAGCTATGCTTTATTTTCCACTGAGTGGTGTCTACAACATCTAATCTCAAGATGGAAGTTTGATTACAACCGGTCAGTCTGAGCTGTCCATGCTCTATGTAAAACAGGTCATAATAACAGGTATCCTCAGAATACAGGGTGTGAATAATAAAAAGAACTTGGACATAAATCCTGGGCTAGACTCTGTGCCACAACAGCCATTTCCCCTTTGCACAGCTAGCCTTCAGCAGATAGAAAATACTTTTATATTTTAGCCACCCTTTAGTGGGGGAAAAAACTCACCAAAAACCAAATTACCATTGTAGGTTAGTCACAGAAACTACCTAGAGTGTAATCTATCCATTGGGAAATGTGTCTGTACAGGGATAAGCTCTGCATAGCAAAGCTCTTCCGACAAGCCCAATTGGACTGCACAACTGCAAGGCACTTGTATCAGTGCAGCTACCCCTCTCCTGCTTTCCAGCTTTTCATTAGAATAAGGGTGACAGATCAGGGAAAACCATCGTGCTCATGGGACTTCAGCTTGTGAGCTTGTCATGTGCATTACCATCCCTTTAACTATCAAACTGCATCCACTGTGAATCTCAATTGTTTCCTCTGAAGTTTAAGGCACCCAAGCAAGATAACACTGTGCCACAGTTAAATAATCCCACGTTGACCATAAATGCTTTGATGCTTATATTTGCGTAGAAATATTCTTAGAAAAATGCTGGGTTTAGCTAAAAAAAACCCCAACTAGCAGATAGTCAACTTATCAACAGATAGTATCTTATCTCTAAATAATGCTGACTTTCAGAGAGACTCCAACTTTACTAAAAGACTCTTACTATCTGATTTAAAGACACAGAAGTGAACAGAAGCAGAACTAGATGCACGAATGAAAGGCAACCACATCAGCTTAATGAAATATAAAACACTGAAAAAGAAAAGAGCCAAAGCTCTGGGTATCAGAGAAAAAGGAAATTAGAAAAAAAAAATAATCTAAGCCTAACAGATTCATCAAGTTAGTATACTGTTGTAGAGAAGCGTGAGTTAAGGTTTTAGAGTGATGTCTGAGTATAGATCTCCCAGGATGCATAGTCCCTGTCTTGCAGATGACTTTTGAAGACCAGGTTTCCACAGGTTCCCAAAAGAATCAACTGTAAATGAGCATGAAAATTGAGCCCAGGTCTTAGTAGCTGGGCCACAACAGTTCCACAGTTGTAAAGGGATAATTGAAGACATGCTCTGGAGAAGCACCAGAAATGAAAAAGGAAAGCTCAAAAACCTATGTTCAATTAAAAAAAAAAATGTCCAATTACTAATCAAGATAAATTCCACAGGTAACTTAGGCATACCTGCCATGTCTCTGGAAGACACTGGTTTCCAAAGCTTACCCATGTTCTTGTGGACTATGCAGCAGGTGAATGGAGAATACCTTAAACCAAGCTGGATTTTAAGGATGCATTGAGCTGGTCACTCTGGTCTCTTATTTTGGAAGAGTACTGAAATATTGCCTGGTCATAGGCTTGTAAAAAAATATGAACTCAAGGCTGTCCACATATCAGACAGTGACATTAAACATAATTCATCCCACAATATCCTGTCTCACATTTAAACACTTCCAGCAGGCACAACCATATTGTCCACATCATCCTAGGACAGTTTGTTGCAAGCAGAAGAAAATTTATTTCCCCATCTCCCCAGAACAACAGATGTCTACTTTAAATCGCTCATAAGCCATCCTCACTGAGTGTCTTGTCTTGCTGCAAACATTTTAAGATGCAAAGCTCCTATCAGCAGATGTTGTCCAGAGGATCAGACGAGATTCCTTTCCATCCTCAGAACCACAACTTAAACATCCTCCTGGCCTAAAAATCTTCACTGTAGAGTCAAGAAAACATAAAGAAAAAACAGCAAAGTCTTTTCTTCAGTTCTCCCTCATTATCTTGTTACTACAGCTACATGTTTGGTGCTTCATTGTTCATCTCCAGAAAGACTACCTACTGTCTCTTCACATAGACAGCCAATGACATGAAGGAGGTCTACTGCTTTAATGACTTGCAGAAAAAAATTTCTGCACATGCTCTTACTACCCAATTTGTAGTATGCAAGTTGTGTGAGCACAATCGGTTCTTTCATCTATAAACTTGTTTAAAGTGCTCTTATGTCTTTGACTCCAAAGTTATTTCTAAAAACTTCTATTTCAGTAACTTTGTCAAAGATGTCTACACACAGAAAGCTTAGCATTTTTCTTCAAAGCCATGCAGCATTCAGCCTCTAAATCATACCCATTAATTTGAAGAAGAAGCAGAGGTACAGTTATTCCCAGACACAACCTATAATGTTGTTACCTACAAAGACTGAGCTTCTCTAATAACAGACAGTGCCTCTTAAAATATTTGTCCTGGGTATTTATATGTATGATTAAAATAAACTCATTACAATGCAACAGAAATGGGATTCACTTAACAGCTCAGCAAGTTACACCTTCTTCTTTGCATGCAAGCAAGGATGGCCACATATTGGCCACTGCATGTCAGAGAGGAGCAATGATCTCTGAGTGAGGGCAGCAACTTCTTTTTTGGGTTGAGGAGACTTGCTTGCAATCACCTGTTGCTCCCAAACTCTGCACTTCAAAGCCTCCGTTACTGCAAAAATGTCTTTCCTCGCAAGTTGAACTTCTCCCCGTAGGTTAAAGGTACCACCACATCACACTGAGACTAGAGACTGTGCTAGAAGATTTAAGAGCAGAGCCACATGTTGAACCTCCTTTCAGAAAAACAGTACCCCACCACCTCTAGGCAGAAGGCTGTAGGACAGCAGGATGAAGACACTATTTTCAAATGGAAATACGCAGTCACTAGTAGCTGACTTGTGACATGCAGACCCAAAGGCCCAACACAACTCATTTGGTGTACAGAGCTTTTCAAGTACATAATAACTACGACTAAAGTTGTCCCATGCAACAAGGTCTGCATCATGAGCACCAACGGCAGGGCAGCCAGGAGAAAACAATAAATATGTATTTGTCATGATCTCTAATTCAGGATATCTGCTTACTCACAAAATGTGCAAGCAGTGGAATAAAAACAAACAAACAAATAAAAAGAAGGCCAAGGCAAGGAGGGGATAAGAAGGAATATGAAAACAAAAATACAATAGGGTGGCTTCAAGTTAAAGACAGAGGTAACCATACTCAGATGCTGCTCTGCTAAACTGGCTGTTAAGGAAACTTTTTTAGTATTTTCCAATGCCAGTCTGCCAGAGACCAAATGAAGACCACGGAGAGGCACAACTGTGTCCACTTCCAGTCTCCCCAGGGAAAGGCCTGACCTATTCCCTAAAAAAGAATATTTTCAATGGTGTTTTTCAATAGGGAAAGGTCAAGGTAGAAGCAAGCAGGAGAAAAATTAACATGCTCACCCAAGCTCAATTTTTATTTTGAACACACAAGTTCAGATGTAGAAAAGTATGGGACAGGCTTTTCTTTTACTATTACTTAGTCAGCAGTCTAATCTCATATCTGGAGACAAGTTACACAGCTCCTGAAGCAGAAGGGCACATCCAGTACACCTCAGATGGGGCACCTGTCAAGAAGGATTCTGTTGATGAGTTTGAGGTGTTTGCTGTAATTATCTCATCATAGTGACATTCACCATGCAATGCAATCAGCTTCCAGCTAGTTGTAGAATATCCCTAATGACTTCAATAACAACACAGAAGCCATATGAGACAGAGCATTTCCATTAAAGCTCTCAGGCAATAAAGCCCATCAATTTTTTAACAGCTCAGGGGTGGTAAGGCAGGTCCTCAGGGAAGAGGCAGAGATGGGAAGGGTTGCTGGTGGGAAGGGCAGAACCTTGGGATGGGCATTGCAGCAGAGACACAAGGAAGCAAGAGAGAGGATTCCCAGGCATACAAACCTCTTCTTTAGCACTTTGCTGGGGAGCTGATAGGCTCGTTACTCACTGTATTGCCTCTTAAAACTCCTGCTCACAGGCACTCCTGGTAGACACTCAAATCCACCCTTGGTGGCAATTCCCTGTGACAACAAAGAATAGTAGTTCAAGAGGCAGCAGTGGCTTATTGTGGCTCTCTTACCAAAGAAACAGCAAAGAGAATGAAACCTGAATTATTCTCCCTGTTACGCTGCTTGTTCTGTGAATACTACAGACAGATCCCTAAGCCTTGCAGCTTATCATCAGCATCACAGCTTCCCAGCTCCTAGCTAGGAAATGCACAGTTACTCTGATGCCTTTTGCTGCTAATGCAGAAAGGGCGCAAGGGTAACACAAGATCTTTTATTACAGTCTTTATACAGAAAGTTAAACTCACCTGTGCATCAGCAGCTGAAAATTCTGAACCTTTCCCCCTCCTAAGACTGTTTTTGGCTGCATATTCTTTTCTCCATCAAGACACATAAATACCTCACATTTTATATATAATGCACATTAATTTTTCCCACTGAAATTCACTGCTCTCCATCACCACCACTGGGTTTTTTTTATAGGGCAATTGCTTTGAGGTATAGCAGTCCAGAAGAAACAAAAGTTTAGGAAGCACAGCAAGACAGCAAGATGTAGAAAGAATTAAGAAAAAAAAAACTCAACAAGAAAGGACCTTAGAGGAATGCAATTAATTTTTTAGTCCTGCAAATCTTTCAGACCAAGTATTTAATTTGTATTTATCCTACCTACTTAAATGCAATAATCTGTCTTTGGAAAAGAGGAGGCTGAGGGGAGAACTCACTCCCCTCTACAGCTACCTGAAAGGAGGTTGTAGAGAGGTGGGTGCTGGCCTCTTCTTCCTAGTGAATAGTGAGAAGACCAGAGGAAGTGGTCTGAAGTTACAGCAGGGGAGATTTAAATTAAATATTAGGAAGAGTTACTTTACTAAAAAAGTGGTCAGGCACTGGAACAGCCTGGCCAGGGAGGTGGTTGAGCCACCATCCCTGGAGGCACTTAAGAAATGTGTAGATGTGCACTTCATGGCATGCTCTAGTGGCCAAGACTGTAGGGGGTTTTGATGTGTGTATAGTTGAACTCCATGATCTCAGAGGTCCTTTCCAGCCATGAAAATTCTGTGATTCTGTGATTTGTGCAAAGTTAAAACTACAGTATTCAACAACTGACATTGTTAATTCTACCCACTACAGCATGTCCCTATTCCAGATGTAAAGTAAGCACACAGCAGAGAACAGATATATTTTGCAACCTTTCACACGTGCTGAAAAAGCAACAGCTGTAATAATGCACTCAGGCAGATAAACAATACAACATGGGAAAGTTTCTCACGTACAGCAACACTTCTTTAAAGCATTAATTTTGTCTTCCTGTCATTTGGAAGTGCCTGCTGCCAGCCTAACTCAACAACTATTTAAGTCAGTGCTCTGCAAAGCAAACTGAAAAGAGCTCTTAAAAGATTCAGTTTGTGATGCTCCCTAGCTGAACTTGAGCTGGCATCCCTGGAAATAAGGAGCTGGCACGATCAGTCAAACCAGCTGTCCTCATTGAGCACTGGCAGCTGTCTGGCCACGGCATGCTGACCACAAAAGACAGAAAAAGAAGTTACATTGCCACAGGAGAAGTTTCAGTATAGAACCAGCTCATTTGGGAGCTGTTAAGAACCAGAAACATTGACTCCACTTTCATTGGCTATGGCTGTAGGTCAAAACTGGGGAAGGAGGCACAATATGGGGGCACAATAGCATATTGTGTGTCCAGGGATACTAGGAAGACCATACTTCTCTGGACTCCTGTGAGAGCTGACAGGAAGCATCAGGATAGCCATTCATGGCAGCAATCCCAATCCCTGACAGAGTACCAGGGGTCAACCCTTAAACTTGATATGAAATTGGGGTCAGCCAGAAGTGGCCCTTCGTCCATTTCTCTGAAGTCCCTGGGGCAGGCAGAGAGAAACTAAAGATGAACGTTTTCAAGCAGCATCCTGTGGAGCTACAGGCTCCCAGGCACAGTACTACTGTTCCATGAGAGCAGATAGACCCCCTCACAGACAGCAAGCTCCAAAGAACAGCAACACACAGCTCTAGGATGCACCACCTCATAGGTTGCTAGTTAATGAGAGGAGCTTCGTCTCACAGGGAGGAAATCTGCTCCTCCATACAGTTTCATACAACACCCTTTTTCTATCTAAGCCAGGTCAGGAATCTAAGTAGTGCTTGGTGCACATGGCAAAGTCATTTCCACTACTGAGAAGTAACATGGTTTCTGCCTTGTGAAGACTTGGAGAATGAAGGGTTAAAATCTCCCCCATCACTGTACAGCTTGCAGTGTTGCCTCTATTATTGCAGCACTCAGCATGCTGATCTTCAGGAAGGCCCTGTCTGACTCAAATTCAATTGCCCTACACCAAGAGGTGGTCATCACTTGGGGGAACAAAGGAAAACAACCCACAAACATTCTTCAGGCTTCAAACTGCAGAGCATTAGAAATGGAAAAATCCTGATATGTGTCAGGGGGCTCTATTAACATTATTACTTACTGTCATAAAGTCTTCAGGCAGCATGCAGCCTGTTCTAAATATAGATCCATTTAAAGCTTATCTAGGGAAAGAAGGAGGGGAAAAAAACCCAGAGTAACTCAGAATGAGGAACAGGATGAAAACAGACCCACAGCAGCAGAGATAATCAGAGCTGATTTTTTAATATTTTTTTTTTTAAAAGCTTTGTCCCCACATGAAGAAGACCTGCATGTGTACACTCCTTGGGGAGATTTTCAGCACAGAGCTGCATCTCCAATGCTCCACTCCATTTGGTGACTTACACTTTGAACAAAACCAGTTTCCTGGCTTCCTGCAGTCCCTACCAAGATGTGTTCGTTTTACCTCAAACCAGGACATTCACAACACTTCTCAAGGGCTGCATGCCTACCCGATACAACTGATGTCAACGGGAGCATAAATCCTCTGGACTGCCCTTGTCAGATAGCCCTTGTCACAATTTATAGGGAAAGGACAGCAGACTGCTGGCAGGAAAGTCAGGAAGTATATCAGCAAACACACTGCCCAAAAGCCTGCTTCCCTGCTCTGAACTACTGTGCTTTTTCAGATCTGTGCTTAGCCACATCTGTGCAGCAAGACTGAAGATGGGCCCCTTCCACCCACAGCAAACACTTTTCACTCCTGGAAAAGCTGCAAGAGCTGCAAGTTTGGGTCTCCAGAGGCTTGCCATATCTTTCTGGGACAGAGCCAGCCTGGTCATCCAGCCTTAGAGCAGCAAAATTCAGTGTTTCTGCTGAAAAGCACTGACCTGTCTCTGATATGCTGATGCTGAAGGACAAGTCTCACATTTCAGACATAAGAAAGAGACTTCTGTAAGAGATAGGCAAAGGTTTTGCTTCAGCCATGATGGATTTGCTTGTGATGTAAATAACTTTTGGAACTGTAATTGTGTAAAGAATGTCAGAGGAACTTCCATAAGAATAAAAGAGAATACCCAATCCCGGCATCGTAACCATGGCATGAGCTCAGTAGGTAGTTGGAAAGAATGTAAATCCCTGAATACCCAAAAAATGGGGAAAACAATAAATAAATAAGCTGCAGGGAATTGGATGACTGGGAAAAAGGGTATATCAGGTCTGAAGACCAAGAGCAAGGGGTGCCTCTTCTGTGAGGGGCACCCGAACAAGCTGGGTCATATATTTTTAATAAAAATTTACATCATTTTTATAGCTTTGCTTCAAAGACTTTGTCTTCTTTTACATTCTATTTGTGAACCAGCATTTCTCACACTACCCCATGGCTGGTACACTCCAAAGCCAGAGGCACCCTCGATTTCCTTATGACCTTCAAGCTGGAAATGACTGTTTAGGTTGAGAACCAGCACAGGCTGTGCTGACTCATAGACACTGCCATCTGGGCTTGCAGAAGCCGCCCATGTGGTCCCCAGCCCCACCAGTCAGCCCTTCCTTTTTTGAAGGGGTTTGTGTTTGTGGGTGGAGTGTTCCCAGCAATCTGCTTAAGCATGAATAGTTAAAGGTGACAGAGCCCCGGACATTAAAGCTAATACACTTTTCAGAACCCAAGTTTAGTTTAATACTTACTACAGGGAATATTGTCATTTGTGCACATAATCCCCTTGGGAATCCTGAAGCTCTGGCTTGTCAGATATTCTTACAGCAATAAATCCCTGGGGCTGGTTATAAAACTGCAAAAATGCTTTTGATCATGGTGCAGTGGTGTTTTTCACCTCTTTGTTCTCCCAGCAGAAGGGAAGATAAACACGGGATTCTCTTCCCTTTTCTCTGCCATTGACAGTGATGTAGCCTTTTTCCTCAGTAAATTTTTCCTTGCTAAATTCAAAGTGTAGAGGAGATGGCCTCTCCACATTGGGATGCTAAGAACAACTCCTGCACTCCTGATATCTGTTGCAGAGGAAGGTGTCATCTGCAGCATTTACCTCTTACAACTTCCCAGGTGAGAGTTAATCTGGAGGGCAGGTCTCTTTACTTATATGGTATAATATTGTCAATATAACTACACTGTTCACAGCTAAGTCTACAGACCAGATAAGCTCTGTTCAGAGTATATGCCTACATAGACAGCATGAGTATGAATATCCTTTAAAGAATAGTCATTTAACTCTGTAAGCCAATTAAACCAAATCAAATAAAAAGCTACTTTTATTTCAAAAGAGCAACTTTAATCATTTTTAGTTTCTCAAATTAATCCAGATTAATTTCCACTGCATATATAAGATACAGTATTCTTACGTCAATATACTGCCCCTGCTAGTAAAAATATCTTTATTAACATGTTCATGGTAAAGCTTATTCTTCTCTTATATTTACATAACCATTTAAGCCATTCCTTGGTGTTGGAACTTGCAGACAGGCTGTAACTGGATTTCAACCTCTTCCATACTAAACATCCACCCAACTCAGAGACGCTGGGTCCTTGCTCTGTATAACCACCTGCTTTTATTTTCAAATCACATAAAGTCACCTGGTGTTCCAGCAGACACTTACCTCTTGCCTACCCATGTTTTGCAGAGGGCTGTTTGTTTTGCTTTTAAAAAACACATACACACCCCAAAACAGAACACATGATGTGAAGTTCACCTGGAGCTCTACCCCCAGGCAGAAATATTAGAAAAAAAAAGTCATTCAATCCAATATGGATGAGAACTTTAGCAGCAGGCCAAGCCACCATGCAGCTATCTAGGAGGCTGGCTCCAATGCAGGACAGATCTGTGGGAGGATTAGCAACGGCCTGGAGGCCTGCAGAAAAATAATCAGCTCCCAGTCCTTCTGAGAGGAAGCTGACTGAGGATCTGACTATAACTTGGAAGCTGCTTTGTAATACAGTTGGGGTTTTTTTCTCCTGCTTTTTCAAAGTCTGTTTTGAGACCAAATGAAAGCTTTGAAGCAGTGCTGAATCTTAATGGGCATTGCACATGCACAGGCAGCTGCTAACTGCCAGACTATCGCTGCTTTTGGGAGCTGCTCAGAAATGTGTACATATACTTTTCTATAGAAGATGGCTAAAGCAGCCTTAAATGTTTGGGGTTTTTTCTTGTTTGTTTTTTTTTTTTTTTTCATTTGAAGCAACTGACTCCACCAGTCAAAGAACATCCTCTCCATTGCAATCAATCTTCCTAAAGGAGAATAAAACCATTGGATCACAACTGAAGACAGGCACTAAACCACTTGCAGAAGAAGCCCAAGCAGCTTTGTGACAGAGACAAAACTAAAGCAATACAAAGTTCAGCCTTGTTCCCTCCCTCCAGAAGAGTCTCCAGTCTTAACACGAATTGTTATAACCATCTATCCTGCACCCAGTCTGATGAACACGCATCTCCCAGGTGAGGGTCAGCATGAAGTGAGGAAAGTGCACGTAGCGAAGACCCAGGGTTTGGTCTGCCAGCAGCAGCAGAGGAGAGGTGATACAAAGCTCTCAGGAGAGTAATCAAAGCTGCCTAGCACAGGATGAAAGCTATTTCCTCTTTAATGAGAAGCTCCATTCCCAAGAGCTGTCACACTTCTTTCCTGTATCAGCTGCATTAACTGAAAATCAGCTCCCAAGTTCTTTCCAGAGTACAGGCATGGCAGAGGAGCTTGAGCAAGACACTGTACCTGCAGTGCACCCTGCAGAGATCACCTTGCCTCCATTCCTCAGCCTGTACAAACTTAGCCTTCACACTCTTGGCTTCCTAGGACAGCTGGGGCTACTTGTACCTTGGCAGTGGTTCACACCACCATCATGGCAGTGGACAGTCAAAGATACCAAATGTTTTGTCCTGCTTTGTAGTTCATGCAGGGGTATTCATACATGCCCCAGAATGCAGCATGGCTGCAGAGGTGTGGAACAGGCTGGTCAGGACCACTAGCCATCTTGTAGGAAGGACCTGGAGCCCCTGAGTTTTTCCCAGAGAAGTTCTGTTTACTTTTCAGAACAAAAGCAGACCCCAGGAAGCTTCCAGCTCCTGCTTCTAAGCCTCTCCCCTATCTCCCAATGTTGAAGGGAAAGGTCAAGACTCAGCTCTGAAACTATATAAAGAGTACATCATTGGAAATATTTTCTCCTATTTTCTTATGGACTGGAGAAAAAACCCAACCACAGCGAGTTGTTAAAGACTTCCACAAATCTTTCTGAAAACTCACTGGCAGAGAGAGACTCTTCCAGAACACTACTTGAGCCCTAGACCACCTTTTCTTCCATTGAGCTAATCACCCCTGGAAACTCAACTCAACATCATTGTTGAGCAATGAGGGATCTGCGTCTTTTAGGGTTGATGTCCTGAATTTTATGCTGATGGTTAACAGAGGGCAAGTTGTTGACAGAGAGGCTGCAAATCTGCATGTGCACTTCTGAACACCAGCCATTTAAGGGTAGTGTTTTTAATGTAGAAATCACCCCAGAACTTCATAAAGGATGAAAGCACTGAGGGAATGAGCTCAAGCAGCACTGAGAAGTAGAGTACTTGTATCAGCCGAGAGATTTATGGCAGAGCAGGGACACTTTATGCTAATCTTATGCCTGTCAGAAACCACTGGCTTCTTCCACTTTTCAGAAGAAATAAAAAACTTCGAAATCTCAGGAAAAGATAGTTAATTGCAAAGCAGATACTGGCAGAACTGAAGGAAGAACATCAAGTCAGGTCTCTGAGCCCTGCTTCAATGTATTGCACAGTGAAGAGAAGCTGCTCTGACAGACAGACCAGAACAAAGAGGATTCCTCTTCACAGATGACAGCTCTAGGAAAGCCTGGGCTGCAGTCCGCTGTTTTTCTCCATTTACTAAGTACATTCCACTGATCATCTGGCCAAAGCATTTTCAGTAATACTCTGGAGAGTCAGCATTCCTGGCAGCTGAACATCCATCACAGAGGCGGTGAGTGAAGGGGTGGCACCATGGGCTGGAGGCTGCAGTAGAGAGCGGAGCAACTCCAGCACTGCGCAGAGACAGAAAATGAGGGACTCAGCTGCTCCCAAAACAAAATTAACCAGGAACATGACCTGAGCTAATATGGGAATGCTGGTCATGTGGTCTTTGCTATATCTCCATAGGTCTCCTGAAGAGTATTGGCACGCAGTTGTTTGAAGAAGCTGCTGAGAAGCCTTAGTCCCAATCCCCTGCAGGTAGTTGACAGCAAGTAAGGCATTTACATTGGGTTGAGGGTAAGTGCTCAGGAAGGCAGAAGGGTGCTGCTGGCTAGGCAGATATTTCTCATCAGAGTGGTAGAGGAAGGAGAGAAGTCTGGCTGGAGGTCTGAACAGGACATGTGGTCCTGTCTGCACCTAAACCAAGCCAAATCTGGAGAGTTAAACTGAAGAATTTTTGGTTCTGACATCAAGGTCTAGAAAGGATCACATAATGCTACTCAGCAGGATGTCTTCCGCTTCAAAGATTCCTAGTAAGCATGTCTTCTAAAACAGTTCTCCTAAAAGTTCTTGTAAAACCTCCCACTGCAACATTGGCATGCTCTCATGCCATACTATTTACAGTTCTGTTTTGAACTGGTTGTGGCAGCCTGATCTATGCTGTTGGACCTTTTGGATTCTCTTGCAGTCAATCAAGCTTAGCTAAAGACTCGGGAGGCTCAGCTAGGTGAGGATGTTGCAACATGAGTTCCATAAGAAGTTACCACCACCACACTCACTCCATGTGCAGGGACTGTCCATACTTAACTCACAAGCAGATTTCCATTTCCCAGTCACTAGAATCTGGATGAGTATGCATTTCATGACCTTCAACTCACTCATGAAAACCTCAAAGGAAACCACACACCAGCTTTTAAGACCCCTCAAAAACAACTCAGTAGTGTAAGAAGTTCCTCTTCGCCAAGTTTGTTAACATGATTTGACATGAGAGATCCACTTTGTAACACAAGCCCACAAAATCTCTTACAACTGTGATGTCCATCTACCATACAGAAGAAACTGTTCCCCAGCAGACCAGTGTACCTATCTGATTCCACTTCAAGTTAAAAAAAAAAAAAAAAAAAGTCTCATGCCCATCTCTTAACAGGCCCAGTGCCAATCCATATGCATGACAAGCTTTCCAGGCAAACACATTAGCTATTTAAAGAAATAAAAAAAGAAAATAAAGAAATTTAAAGAAAGAACTAGGACAGATTTTTTTCTCCCAAACAACTCAGACATCCCCATAACTTTAGAACAGAAGTGCGTACAGCAGCTGTTGCTCATGAACTGTTTGCAAACTGACATACTCAGGGCCATCACACAGGTACACATGATATATACTGACCAGCTCTTTCACTGGTACAAGCTTAATTGAAAAAGTCTATAGACATGTAGAGGAGTGCATCTTGGTTCAAAGCAAAATGTTACCTAATTACCTAGACGTGAGGAAGAGATCAGGTGATCAGAGAAATCATTTAAGTAGACTTCATGCTGAACACAAGTGTCAGAGGATGGAGAAGCAAGTGGCAGTTGAGGTTCAAAGCCCCCTGCAAGTCATTAGTGACTTGAGTGTAAATGATCTCAAGCTCTATTTCTGAGCCAAGTCCCAGAGCTAGTACTGATAACATTCAATTCATCCTTAGACTGAAAGAGTCTAACACCACATTTTTAAAACCCTCAAAATATGAGATAACTGAATATTTTCTAATACTTGTACAAAATAAAATTTATGAAACAGATAACAAAATCCATCCATCTTCATTTATAAGTCATGGCTTTTGCCTTTGTTAGATTTAATTGCTTCCCCTGTGGCTTTAAATCAAGGGCAGATTCTATTAAAAGTAATTACTTTGCCATGCAGCTGGCATACCAAAGTTGCTTGATAAAGGTTAATCTACTGAGTGATGGCAGCTACTAAATGAGGGTGATGATTTCCATTAATAACTTTATGACAAAAATGATGCTAGAATTTACACATACATCAACAGGATAGCCGCAGCAACAGCTTCTGGGTGTCTTGTTGGCTTCTTTATCCAGATGTCATGGCCCCAGCTAAGCAGTGTGCCAGGACATAACAAGAGGCTGTTACCATGGGGTCTTGCTGCAGATGCCAAGCTGAGGGCAGACATGGACCAAGAACTGTCAGCTTGATCATTGCCCACATGGTTGACACACACTTAGTCCCAAGGATGTGTAGCCTGGACTCTAGTCTCCCAGGCCAAGGGTTTAATATCTTGTTGCTGGTCCAGCATCAAAGCAGTATCCCCAATATAATGTGTTCAGTCTGAGGCATTTGCTTTTTGGTGCTCTTTTTTTTTTTTTTTTCATGGACTAAGTCAAGTTTCTGTTGAAATGAAAGCAGGGGCAGGAGGCTCCTAATAATCATGAGATGAAGTGGGACAAAATGCAGAAGGAAGGCAGGGGTGTTTTATACTGCTTCAAAAAAACCCCTTTTTTTTCTTTTCTGTTCTTCCTACCACTTCTTCTCTTCTTCCTCCAGACCAGCAGCCCAGAAACACAGCACATCCAGGTTCTGCAGCATTCTGGGCAGAAGGCTGGTGTCATACAAAATAATGGGAGAAAGGCTAGATGATTAAAAAATACTTCCCCCCCCGCAATGATAACTTTCATCAGTTTGACAGTGTACTGGAGAACCTTGCCACTTCTCCCACTCCTGAGCTCAGCGTCTGTTTATGCAGCCACAGCATTGCCATTCACTCCAGGCTAACTCTTTTGCCACCAGTGTTCAGCCCAGGAGATAAATGTCCAGTGTTTGTTTACGCAGTTTTAGAATAGGTCGAATGTTTTCATGATTTTAACTATCAGCTCCTGTAAACACTGATCCTGAAAGCTGTAGACATTTTACAGAAAGCGTGAGTAGATCTCTGTCACAAATGCCCTGAAAATTAGGAGTGCAAGCAAAAAAGGTGAGAATTAGTTTAACACAGTAGCTATTTCTAGTATAAAACTGAGAGTAACACCCTGCAAGGGACACGTACATGTTCTATGAATAAAATAAAAAAACCAGCTTACTGCACACACCTGCCCCTCTGCCAGGGGAGCTACAATCGGTGCATTAGAAGGATTATTTTCCACTTGGGAGGCCAGGGATAAGGAAAAAAAAAAAAGTCCCAGACTACTAGCAAATGCAGTCAAAAGGGCAGGTTGTCTCCTCTTTCAGTGAGCAAAGGTGGTCCACATGGAATGGCTCTGGCTGAGGTGCCTGACAGAGGGAAGTGCTGGCTGTCCAGTTTTATACTGTTAATTCCCCTTTCAATGCACTGAAGGCAGCCAAGTGGGAGTACAGCTTCCCCCCTCTTCATCCCAGGTAGTCATCACCAGACTATTGCTCAGAGCCCTCCCTGCACACCCCAGCAACTTCTTGACAGCATCCTCAGGCTCCATGTGAGCCTAAGAAAGGGGATGGCGTGCCACCAGCTCAGACCTGTCCACTCTCAAAAGCACAGATTCCTGCCGTAAACCTGCAGAAACTGGCCTGAAAACCAATGAACGTTACCAAATCAAAGCCAGAGCCTCTCAGCAGAAACTGTGTCTCCCACAGTCAACCCAAGGAAACAACAAGAGTTACAGACCTAAAAGTGCCCTAGAGCATTGTATAAAACCAAGCATTGTATAAAACCAAACTCCCCCTGGACCGGAAGTATACATTTTTTAAGTACATTTTAGATAGTGGCAGGGGGGTGCAAGGAGTTCAAGCACAGGTTGCCTTACACCTCCCACGAGCAGAGAAAACTAGCATATCCAAACAAGAAAACATTCACGGACAGCACATGTCAAGATGTCCCTTCAGGGCAAGGGGTGGGGCTGCAAATTTTGAAGCCACTGGCACCCTCTGCCCATCAAGGTCTCCTTAATCCTTGGTTTCTCTACAGAAACAAACCTCTCTGCCTTGCCTTTGTGCCTGAGACAAGGGATCAACCAGGGCCTTGTAAGCTCTCCTCGGGTCAGAGGCAAACAACACAGGGCTACAGCTACCTATAAATCAAATTCTACGGAAAAATCATGGGAAGCTCAAATATTTCTCAGACCATAAAGAGAAAGCAGTTATTTATTCCTGCATTTACACCACATGAGAGCTGAAAAGGTGTTAGATTGCTGCCAGCTTAGCTACACATTCAAAAATAAATCTGTTTTCTTGGTGACGGTGAGAGAGTGCAAGTCACAGGGGAAAGCAAAAGAAGAATGGAAAGCTGGCAAGGAAGAGAGATTTATTCAGATTATGGTTGTCAGAAGGGTCTATTCCAATTAAGGGTTGCACTATTACCCACAGGCCACCTAGCAAGATGAGAAGCCTTGTCTGCAACATAGCAGAAACACTTGAAAAGGTATGGATGCTCCTTACTGTGGGTCAGGCAAAGCAGCTGTGCAGCGATGGCTCACTTTTAGCACACACGGGATACCCCAGCATGAACCTCCACTTGTGCAATTGAGCAACACAGAGTGGCACTTCCCTGCAGACTCAGCAAAGGGCAAGAGCTGTGTCTGGGCTCCTGCTGAGCAGTTTGCTGAGGAAACAAGCAGCAATTTCACCAGAGTCCTCTTGAGTTTAATCAAGCCTTCAGCAGATAAATGAAGTGGTCCCAGCTGTCCTGCTGCAGTGCTGCTGCTCTGGGGAAAACATTACGGAGGAGGTGACTGATCATGCAGGGACACAAGAGGAGATGTTTGGAGAGGGAAAGAGGATGGGGCCTCTTTGCACTGTCAGCAACTGAAGCAACCCCTGGTGCAGGATCAAGTTTGAGACAAGGCACAATGGTCAAGATAAATTTATAGCCTGACTCAAATTGCAGTCTCTGGAAAGGGTAAAGAGGTCATTTAAGGCAGTGTTTTAGTGTGACCAGTTGTATGGACAACAGTCATAACATTAGAGTCAAGACATGAACATACCCCACTCCCCTGCCCAACATTTGGTTTTGGAGGTTCAGGTTTTGGGTTGTTTTTTTTTTTGTTTGTTTTTTTTTTCTTAGCATTATTGCTATGAAAATTAGAGCCTGGACTTTCCAAAATGGAGAGAAAACAGTGACCCATAAGAGACAGAAAGAAAGCAGCAGCTTAATTGTTGTACAAAGAGCAGGAGCAAAAGCAAAAGAGCAGGAGCAAAAGCAAAGGACAGTCTATACCCTGCATTTCAGTTTACTGCAGCAGCATGTAGTAGCTAAGTACACGACCAATGAAGGCCAATGGAGCAGAAGCATTTCTTTTCTGCAAGGCTGTAGCAGCCTTCTAAGAAAAAAATATCAATGTCACCTTTTCAAGTTCTGCTGCATGCTTGAGTCAAATGGAAGTCAGCAGGGGAGGAAGAGGAGGATCAGTCAATCCACTGCTATTAACTTTCTCAAGATAGATGAAAGCTTTCCTGAGGATGGGAGGTTTGTGCTTCGTTCTCTACTGCTGCCCAGCTGGGCAGCAGGAGTTTGAAAGATGCAGACTGGGACCAGGCTGAAAGAAGAGGTGCAGTTTAACAGAACCAAGCCATCAATGCCACTAGCTCTCACACATTGTCTGTGCAAGATACAACAGCTTTGGAAAGAAAATACACACTCTGAGCACCAGCTCAGCTGAACAACTATCAAATAATATTTGATCAGCACATGGCAGAAATATAAGATACAGCATCAGGCTTTGGATATGGCTCAGTAAGAAAGCTGCCCTAAACAGTCTTCAGCCTAGGAGTGCATGCCCTTACACAACTTTTTCGGGGTAGCAGTGTCTAAGTTGTGTTGCATCTCAGACTGGTGTAGTGCTGCCAAAACCGAGACACCCTGGTTTTCTTCTTGCTGTAATGAGAAAATGGTGTGTTGGATTGTACCCCAGCATCATGGGTTCAGGAGTTCACCTCCTCTTGGGACATCCCAGGCATCATTTGCCAAGACAGTGTCTTAAAATATTCTCAATTCTCTCTCAAACTCCAGTTTTCTGTATGTGCATCCTCCTTAAAGGTAGAAGATTTACGGCAACTAGTTCTGATGCCTCAAACCTAAAGAGACGCTACATTTTCAAAGGAACCTATATTAAGAGCTTTAACATAAAAGGCAAAAAGGAGCTAAAACTGAATGCTTTGTTTCTTATTTTGATGGTCACCTTATGTTCAAAGCTCTTCGAAGAGCTCTTAATGAAGAGCAATCTCTAGAATGCAAGTAGAATATGTTTTCTTTCTGCTATTTACTATGTCCCATACAGTTCATCCTGCTGTTTCCTAGTGCAGATAGGTTTGGTGAATTGCTGTGCCTGCATTATAGTTGGAAAAGGGAAGGCAAGGCCTACGATACATGACCACTAACCCCAAAATAAATAAATAATAACTAAAAGCCTTCTTAAACAGTATTCCTAGTGAGGAGGAAATTATCTCGTTCCAGCACTATGGAGGAAACTGCTGCCGCTCTATGATTCCACTGGAGACCAAGTAGGGACTGACTTTAATGCAGGGGTAGACCCCAAAGCAGGCAATGCAGGGGTATGTGAGCTTTGACATTCTGTGTTTATAGATACACTTACATAGATACATGTTAAACCCTCTCTGTTTCCACAGCCAGAACAATTAACACCAAAAAGACAATGCCCATTCACAACAACCTCCTAGGCTACCAGGGATAGTCTGGAGACTTCTGTAGCTACACACAGGTTTGCAGGACTGTGTTTCCAGAAAAGCCCTGCCAGATGCACAACCAGCACATCTGAGATCATGCAGAAACACAAGTGTTACAGCAACTCCATTTTCTCAATGTAGCCACAGTTACCAAATGGTCACTGGATACCAACAGCAGATGTCAGAGAAAGAGGAAAAGAGTTCAGAGGGAAAACAAGTGCAGATACTTAAACCAAATCAAATTACACTATTTCATCCATCTCCATCTGCAGACTCAGGAATCTAGTTTAAAAAATTTGCCTGGAGAAAATGCAAGACTAATTGCAATCTAGTATTTCAGCTTCTCAAACAGAGCCCTGGGGGTGGACCTCACCAGTGAAGCATCAACAAAGGATGCTGCTTTAGCAGTGTCTGCCACAGAAAACAAAAACAAAAACCAAAACCAAATAAAAGCACCCCCTCAAAAAAAAAAAAAAAAAAAAAAAAAAGAAAACAAACAAAAAAAACCCCAAAACCCAACAAACAACTCCAAATCCGAAAAATAGACACAAAGATGAAAAGAAAAAAAACAACCATTCAAATCCTCAACTAGAAACAAGAACAACTAGAGCTCCCTCATCTTCAGTGTCTTTATAAATCAGAATTAGAAAGAGTACATCCAACCTCATTGTCCTGGTTTGAGGTAAAATGAACCAATTGTCTGTTTTACAGTTTTACTTTCTAAGCTAGGCCTCTTCTAACTAACTAAACTCTGAAGTTAACAGCATGTTGTTGAGACCTATTTAATCTCACAGTGATAAGACCTGATTATACCAAGGGATGGTCAATTTCAACCAAGGTTAGGTAATTTCGTTATTTGCCCCGTTGGAGGGTCAGAAGCATAAAGGGGTCCCACCTGCAAGGAGAGACAGTCAGGACAGGTGACCTAAAACTGACCAACAGGGGTATTCCATCCCATCCGCATCATGCCCCGTATAAAAGCTGAGGGATCGAAGGGTCAACCCTCTTTCTTTGATGGCCAATGTCCAAAGAGGACCCTGCCTGTTCATCTGCCTTTGATCCCTATCTGAGCATTTTTCTTCCTCTCCTCTCTTTTCCTTAAAGGGGGGAGGGGGGGACATTATCTGTCTTTTTCTGATTAGGTCAGAACCACGACACTCATGGTAACCTGTAAAGTGGGATGCTCATGACTGTGAAGCTAAAATTTAGAGTTTACCCAAAAGCAGAACCTCTGCCTCTTTGCAGTTTTAATTGGTTTCAGTCACAGAAGAAGTCCTTCAGTAAGCATGAACACAAGCTAGCAGCCACAGAGGGACAGAGAAGAGGTACAGAGCAATCCTAGAGAAAGACTAAGCCTTGGACACTTGAATTGGTTTCTGTGGAAAAGCAGTAATGATATTTTATGGCTCCTTTACAGTCACAATAGGACTTGTTGAATTTGAATGACCTTCAGTGAAAAATTTACATAAACCAGATTTATATTTTTTATTTTTTACATTTTTAAAGGAAAAAGTTTTCTACTTCAAAAATGAGGCAGGGAGGAGAAACAAGAGAAAGCGGAAAAAATGCCTGCTTGCTCACTCACACCCACACCCACACCCCTTTTTTTTTTTTTTTTTTTTTTACACAAGGGGCTTT
>VZRU01015895.1:99448-160698 GCA_013398155.1 Pedionomus torquatus | reverse complement strand
TTTTTTTAATCAAAGGGGCTTTTTTCCTCCCTTGAGGCAGCAGAAAATAAAGATAATTGTGAAAAAGCTGAATAAGTTTTGTGGAGATTCATGTGTGGATTTGACCTAGATACAGTTAACTTTCTTGTGATTAATTCATAGGTTATAATTTCATACTAGACTGCTCATACTCCAGCTCTAAAACAAATTGAGTAGTGTCATATTATTGTCTCATACCCCTTGGTACATCACTAAATATCTGAGCTTTAATTATTTGAATCAGATCATGATTCAATAGTTTCCTTCTGAATCCTGCTATGAAGCTGGGTTTTCTTTCATGTCCTGCAAAATGCATTAGATTATAAAGGGACTGGAATACTAAAGGAGTATTAAACATTTTGCCAGCAAGTGAAAATCTGTGGGAGGCTTCCAGGTGCTTATGCCCACACTGTATGCTCCACTCCACCTGAAGGACTGTTTAAAGCTCTTAAAACTAAAAAAGCAGATCAATATGGATTTAAAAAAAAAAAAAAAAATAAAAGAAAGAAAGAAAGAAAGAAAAAGAACATACGGTTAAATGGGAACGTTGCTTCTTAAGAGCTTCGGACACATGGGTTTTGCTTGTTCCAAAGCAGGATAGTCAAAGTCTTAAGAAAACTCCAAAAGCTCACTGAGCCCTGTATGAGTGTTGTTTTTTTTTCATTTTCAACATGCTGCATTTAGCCTGTTGCCCCTTTCCTGTGCCACCTGAGATACCCTTCCAGACCTCCCACCTCCCACCGCCTACCCACGAGAAGGCACCTCCTGGGGATCTCTGTCTTGGCCTGATCATGCCTCAGCAAACTAGTAAAAGGAAATTACAGCATTTAGGTGACCATCTATGTCTTTATGATATCAGCTGACATATGTATGCACAGAAGACGTGTCCCAGCACCTGGATTTATTTTGTTCCTAACAAAGCTACCTGATATTGCATAGCCAGCTTCTCTTACCAACAGGACCAGCAGCAGTCCAAAGATAAACATTTGCAGTAGATACAATAGGGAAGAAGCAAAGTAGTATTTACTAGAAAAATTGAGCCTCCTTAGACACGGATTAATTTCCTACAAGATTTCTCCAAAACCTGAAAGCCAGGAAAATGCTATGCCCTTCCTGGTAGGTCCAGGAAACAAATCCCCGAGTGATATGTTTTTGCCACACTTCAGGTGAACATCTCACACAATTAGATGAAAAAAATAATATATTATAACATCTCTGCCAGGGCAGAGTTAAGCTAAGTCTAGTTTGAAGATTAAAAACTCTGCTTTAGAGATGTGAGCATCTAGTCACACCATGTTTCTTAACCCTTCTTGAGCTGACTGCAGAGGTTTCCTTCATTTTCATCAATTAAACTTTCCCGGTTCAGCTTTTCTCACCTTTGATTGTTTCATGAATATTTTCCTGGTTACCTGAGCAGTGAGAGCTAATTTATGAGTTCCCTGCAGCAAAAGACTGGCTTCACTGCTTATCCTCCAAACACACCCATTTACTCAGATCACTGAACCTGTTAGCGAGGAAACAACCCTCTACCAAAGTGCTATCTGCAAAGGTGGCTTACTTGACATATCAGTTTTTCTGGCAGCCTTAAGTTTACTAAAGCTCAGGGTTTTCCTTGCTAGCCCAGCCATTTTAGTTAGCTGGGTCACCAGCACTAGTTTAAATAAATAAATAAATAATCCAGACTCTGGATTCACAGGAGCATCTTTTCCTTCTTCCTCAAGTGTCCCAACACCCTCTTCATGAATACAGCCTCCCAGGATGCTCGGCTGCATCTTCAAGTTCATCACCAGCAGAGATAAAGAAGTCATTATCCTACTCTACTCGGCACTTGTCAGGCCACACCTGCAGTATTGTGTTCAGTTTTGGTCCCTGCTACACAAAAAAGATATGGGCATGTTGAAGAGGGTCCAAAGAAGGGCCACAAAGGTGAACAAAGAAAGCCTGGGAAGCCTGCCGGATGAGGGAAGGCTGAGAGAACTGGGTTTGTTCGGTCTTGAGAAAAGAAGACTTAGGGGAGACCTTATCGTCACATTTCAGTATTTAAGAGGTGGATACAAAGAAGATGGAGGGTCCCTTTTTACATGGGGTCACATGGAAAAAAAAAAAAGGGTAATAGGTACAAGTTAATCCTGAGGAGCTCCTGGTTAGATAAAAGAGGAAAATTTTCACAATCAGCCATTGGAATAATCATAGAATCATAGAATGGTTTGGATTGCCAGTCCTTAAAGATCATCTAGTTCCAAGACCCCTGCCACCTCTCACTAGACCGGGTTGCTCAAAGCCTCAACCAGCCTAGCCTTGAACACTTTGAGAGACAAGAAATCTACAACTGCTCTGGGCAACCTGTTCTAGTGGCTCACCACCCTCGTAGTAAAACATTTCTTCCTAATAGCTAATTGTCCCGGTAAATCTGTCATGGTTTCAGCCAAATTTACCAAAACCTGATTGACAGATGTCTGTCCCCCGCCCCTTTGGTAAAAAGAGAGGAGAGGAAGAAATTAAAGAGATTCAAGAGTTTAGGAAAAAACCTAAAGCACTTTAATGAAAGCATAAATAATAATAATATAATCAATGATAAAAAGGAAATTTAGGAAAAAGAGAAAAAGGAAGTATGCAGTATATACAAAACTGAATCAAGCTCCCAGGATGACAACCACGTCACCAGCAGGTTTCAGGAAAAGTCCCAAACTGGACTCGGTGATCAACAGGATCTGGATTCCAGATCTGGAGTCAGGAACGCTCAGATCAGAATCAAAGGCAGATGAACAGGCAGGATCCTCCTTGGATGTTGGGCATCAAAGAAGGGGAGTTGACCTTTTGATCCCTCAGCTTTTATACAGGGCATGATGTGGATGGGATGGAATACCCCTGTTGGTCTGTTTTGGGTCACCTGTCCTGTCTGTCCCTCCTTGCAGGTGGGACCCCTTTACGCTTTTCCGTTTCTGACCCTCCAATGGGACAAATGACAAAAATTACCTGACCTTGGTTGTTCTAGCAATAAAGATAAGCAAGGGCCTCTCTGCATACCATCCCTTGGTATAATCAGGTCTTATCACTGCAAGACGAAACATTCCTGAACAATGTGCTGTTAATTTCAGAGTTTAGTTAGTTAGAAGAAGCCTAGCTAAGAAAGTAAAACTGTAAAACAGAAAATTGATTTGTTTTACTTCAAACCAGGACACTAATCTAAATCTACCCTCTTTCAGTATAAAGCCATTATCCCTCATATTATCATTATACTCCATGATGAAGAATCCCTCCCCATCTTTCCTGTAGGCCCTTTGTAAGTACTGGAAGGCTGCTTTAAGGTCTCCACAGAGCTTTCTCTTCTTCAGGCTGTACAATCCAAACTCTCTTAGCCTGTCTCTACAGGAGAGGTGCTCCAGCACCATCTCTGAGGTAAGTAGTGGATTCCTCAGCATAAGACACTTCTAGGATTCTGCTGGACAGAGTGCTGGGTCAACTTGTCTAGGCCATACTTTTACCAAGAAAGGCTGGACCATATGGTCCTTGAGGTGCCTTCCAATCTGGTATTCCAAGATTCTGTGATTACCAGGGCATTCATTGCAAGACACAGAAGAAAGAGGAGGCATGAGGTTCTCTACTGTTAATTCCAGCATAGAAACTGGTATTTCCTTCTCTCTGCCATCTCCTGCACTGCTTCACGTTCCCTCTTTAGGTCATCAGCCTGGTATTTCTGTCAGTATCTTCCCCAAGTATTTTATGGTGAAGGTTCTACAAAACTACTCTGGCTCCTTTCCATGAGGAGTTCAAAGCCTTTCTAATCATCCTAGCACATTTGCACTGTTGTCTGGCTGGGAAAGAAACATCTTCAGGCAAGCCACAGCAAAGAGCTGTAGATATTTCCTCCAGGAGAAAGGAAAGCAATGGGAGGTAGGTAACTGATATCAAAGAAGACAACCAGCTTATATAGGCATCTCCATCAATTTCATACTTTAGGTATTCACCTGGTAATTTTGCCTTGCCCTACAGACAGAATTTTAGATAGAATAGAGAACAGTTTTTCTTCTTACTACTTTGTGCCCAGAAGGCTAAAATCAACATATTCCTGAAAACAGACTGGGACAGGTACTAAACAGCTGAAGAATGTACTTTCCCCTTAGGCTATATATATCTAGATGACATTTGATTATACTATTGGCAGACTCATTAGTATTTAGAAAAGCAAATGTGGAATGTGAGCTTATTTTGAACAGAATCAGCATTATGTTAGCCAGAGCTCATTAATTAATTATAAATTTTATGAACTGCTCACTGAAACTTGCTCTGCAAGTGTAAATGCCTGCAAAAAGCGATGCTTTTGAATGAAGAAATAACATGCTACGAAGTAATCCACTTCCTTCCTTTTCGAGTAGATACCCTGTATTTGTTTCAGAACAAATTACTATACTGGGAGAATCCTTGAGGTTCTTTAAGAATCTTATCAGAGTAATCATTGCAACAAGAAGAACTGAAGGGCATAATCTAGCAAAATGTGAATGTGGAGCTCTGGAATGAGCTTTCCTGGTCGCGTAGTAACTGCTACACAGATATACCACACACAGAGACTGCAGAGAGCAGGGGTCCTAGCAGTCTGCTCTGCATGGTAATGCAGCCACACTCAAACAGATCTCTCCACCGAGAAACTTGTCACTGAGCCTTCCCAGGTCTGAAGCAGGTGGGATATTTTCTGCTATTGTGCCACAGCTGGACTTTGATACAAGAGCTATATGCAATACCACCCTATATTCCCCTAAGCTATGGACAGTAAATTAGCAACCACTCAATGTTACACTCAGTCTTAAGACCCCTGTTTAAGACATAAACTAACAGAATACATCAACCAACAACTCTGCAGAGCACAGGCAGCATTTAACATTATAATTATTTATAGACACTGATTTTAATCAGCAAGCAAATCCTCTCTATTTAACTTCATTTTACATGCACACAGAGAGGCATATATATACACACCCAGTCCTAGCTCTACAGGGAGATCAGCATATTGCTAGTGATGAAGAGAACCATCCTCAATAGGACAGCTTCTTTACATGAGATACTTTGTAAACACGCAAGTATAGAGCTTACAAACGTACATGCTCTTTGGGTATTTTTAGTTGAACAAGTTACTGGCCAATTTAATCAGCACCTATACATTCTGCACTAACTATTTCACTGATAGCTTATTCCTTACCCACAGACTGCTAACACTAGCTTTTTCAGATCAATTACTCTTCACACCTTACTACTCTCTGGTGTGTTTGCCCTTGCTTAAATAACATTTTTGCAGAATTTCTCTAGCTGTGGCTGACAGGCTCAGCTGTGCTCCACAGTGGGCCCATTGGAGACAGCTGGGACCTTCACAGAGGCCCTCCTGCAGCCTCCCTGCCAGCTCCTGAGCACCAGCACACCTGCACCCAGTACAAATCATTTATTATAAAGGATCAATAAGGATTCGTCTGTACTCAAAGTGCAGCTGTTAGGCTAAAACAAAATACCCCGTCCTCAGAAGTAATAAAGAATATGAAGTATTATACCAACAGGTGCTAGTGAATTAAAACTGGCCTAGGGAATAATGATGTGGGAGTCCTGGGGAAGTTGGCTGAGATGCTCATTGTCCACTTAGGGATTGAACACCAGGAAAGCTCTAAGTGCCTAACGGATATTATACACCATTCAGATTAGGCAACTGAAATTATGACCTTCACAGTTACATTTCTGTCAGACAGAGACACTGAAAATGTGCTGAGAGGTTTGAGGCTCCTTTTTTACACTGATGAGAACATTAAGATAGTTGATTATTACAGAGGTCTCAGTCAGATATGTTAATAACTATGTAAAGAATTTCTGTTAATCAATTTCCAATGAACAATGGTATTTCAAGGAACATTTCCAGATGCAAAGCTGTTAAAGAATATTTTAGTTGATGATCTGCATCACATTTCCTCCTAATCAAGTTGCCAGTGATATTTTGATTGGGATGAAAGACAATAAATATTACTCAAGCTGAAAGAGATCTATTTCACTTGTTAAGTGAAGCCACTTTAAATAAAACACATTTAAATGGAATGAGATGCTGGCCACAAGGACAGATTATCCTATCTCAACATGGGAGAGAAGTACAGCGGGGAATCAAATTCAAGTTAGCAGTTCAGTGTCACTGCATAGAACTATGGCAATCCCTGCCTGGTGAGAGCATAAGACATTAAATGTGCTAAAATGAGATAGATTCACAAAATACCACCAAGCTACAAATAATGGCAAGTTCGTACTTGAAAGAAGCGACTGCAGAACGGGCAGCCATCTGTGCTTGGCTTCGAATACCCAGCCTGCCAAAGGCTGTGATTAATGCTGTCCGGACAGTTCTTTTCCTGTCTGCTGTCAGCAGCTCTGTCTGTTCCAAAGCCTGCCCATGGCACTAACAACAGATGTCCCTAGCAGTTCAAAAGCTTCCCTGAAGCTCTGAAGTGTGCATTTCAATTTCCATGGTGTAAGCTGTATCACTAGAAGATACAGGAAAAGTGCATTGTTGTTTTTGTTTTTTTTTTTTTTTTAAAAAAAAAAAAAAAAAAAAAAAAAAAAAAAAACAAAAAAAAAAACACAAAAACAAACAAACAAACAAACAAAAAAAAAAAAAAAACCAAAAAAAAACCCCACCCATAAATCTTCTTCCTAGTTTCTAATAAATAACCTTAAAATGTGTACTCAGCAGCTTCTCTGTGCTGGGGGAAATCTAACAGTGTTACCACCAGGTGAGACACTGAAGCAGCAGCACAGAAAGGCAGACACGGCTAGAGCCGAGCTGTCAACTCAAAGCAAGGATGTGACACGCATTGGATCCTCCCTCACAGACAGCTCTCAGCGGTGCTCTGTGCTGCTGTTTGGGTAAGATCACAAAGGTTGTGCCTCTAATTTTCAATCTAGGATTTCTTTCAGTTGTTCTTATAAGGCACCACACATCCTATTGGTATTGCTGTTAAAATATAGGAAGCACCCTGAAAAATCTCTCTGCATATACATTTCCTAATTACAATGCTTTCAATTTGGGTTTCAGTTTGTTGACACAGCATTATATTTGTTTTTAGAGCTTCAAACCCAGACACATTAGATGACTTGTTCAAGCCTGTATTTCAAGGCAGAATTAAGATTCAGCTATGCCTTCCACTTGCACTTTCCCAGGGAGAATATCACAACCCTCCAGACAAATAAAAAAGAGAACAAACTAAAAATCTACCATGAAACAGACAGCTGAGTAGGAAATAAATAGTCCAGAAGTATGGTAAAATCTTATGCATATTTGAAATAGCCGCTACAGCTACAGAGTCTAAGCTGCATGAACAGGCCTCAGTAAGACGTTCAGGAACAGGCATAGTTGTATTAGCTTAGAGGAGTAATCATCGCAGAAGCCTGACAACAAACTTTTGTAGGAAAAAGCCTCTACAAAGCCACTGATGGCTGTCAAGTTCAAAAGAAAATAGCAGGAAAGCCAAGGGCAGGATAGAGCTGATGTAGAAGTTGAGAGTTCCTGGTAAGTATCTTATAGTGAAATTGGTTATTGATGTTAACTAATAAGTAGTGTACTTATTACTACTTAATAACTACTTATTATTAGCTACACTACTTATTAACTAATAAGTAGTGTACTTAAAGCTCTATTTTGAGTACCCAGTCTGTGTATTAAACAAGCATTTGACAAGCAGAAAACCATCTCTAGCTCAATGTATTAGAGAAGGGTCATTCTCCAGGTACACAGCTAGATGGCTGCATTAACCTTATCCCACCCAGGTCCTCAGGAGGTAATACCATTTTGGTGCTCAATTAATTTGAAAGGACACATAAAGTGCTGGGGATGCTGAGTTTTGTTCCTTCCTTAGTGCTGTCTTTCAGAAACCTGCTGCAAACTGTGTCAAAACCCTGGTTACCGTCTGCCAAGACACCCACAATACACACAACCACTTGCAAGATATCACACCAGAAGGCAGCTGTAGGAGGCAAAGGTCTCAATATTGAATGAAATGAAGGAAAGAACAATAACGTCCAAAGATCTTACTGAAAACCATGGGAAAGACTAGAGTTAAGCAAGTCAACCAAAGGTTTCTACTTAGCAAACCCTTTTCTGAGATTGGAAAGGACTGTGGATCATGAGCTGACTTTGTTCAATTTCCTTTGGGGATCTGTGGCTTAAGCACACAACTCCCACTGATGTTTATTTCAACCTACACCAGGTGATAATGGCATACAGCCTCCTGCCTGTTTGCCAAGCTCCTCTCAGAAAAATTGCCACTGTCTCAGGTAGATTGTATAACCTTTCATGTAGAAGGCTCCCTAGCATATCAACGGTGATTTCAAGACTCCTTACATCTGCTTGGCATTCGGGTCTTGCAGAATCTAAGTTCCCACAATTACTGCTGCAAAGAAAGCTTTTGAAATCCCTGTCCAATTCCATTTTATCACTTTGGCTGAAAAATGACAAGCAGCAAAGCTGGTTTTGGAACTACTAGTCAAGTTTGAAGGTAAAACTTTAGAGTAGCTTTTTTTCCCCACTTTTCTGTGACTTACTGGAAAATCAGCATGCAATCACATAACCCAAAACAGAGAGTTTACATGTGACACAAAGTGGTTTCCTTTCAGAAAGCTGAAGTGGAATTGGGAATGTAAGTGTACCAGGATATTTGACAGGCACCCCTCAACACCATTTCCAGATAGAAGTAACAACAGGCATTGCAGCTTGTTAGAGCTTGCCTTGACTTGTCCTTCACAGTCAGACATGAGCCAGGAATGTCAGCACAGGATGGTGTTTGGTTTGTCCATGGGGATCAGCATCTCTACCAGCACAACAGCATTACTGACTCGCATTCAGAAGTCCTAGGATTTCTTGGCTTATACACACAGAAATGAGTTCAGGTTTGCAGAGGTAAATTTTAACTGATACTTAACTGAGTGGTGAAAACACCTCTGGAAAGCAAGCTAATTAAAGGGTGAAACAGGAATTGCCAGAAACTTATATATTCATGGTCACTCTCCATATGATCTCAACAATTTACAGAAAGGCTCCTGCCAAGAGGATAAGGAGCCCTGTCTAGGGGTAATTTCCCCTACGTCCCAACATAACTAAACTGAATAGAGGGGGTGGTAGCTGCAAGTGATGTTTTGCCCCATTTGACAGCCACTTGTATTGACTTTATCAGGAGGCAACTGAAGGCAGAGTAGTGACTCAGATTTTGTGGGCTTGCTTGCTTTTTTAAAGACGCAACTGATTCACACTACAACATAAAAACTTACTTGGGGCAGAAAAATCCTGAAGGTTGCTGAAGACAACCTGTATACTAGCCTCTGTCATCCACCCCCTAAAGTTTGAGACATGACCACTATTTAAACAGATTGTTAATGTTATGAAGACTTTGGGGAAAAATAACTACCATGGGAAACTTCTGGGAGCTGTGCTTGGTCAGACACAACACCCATCCATTGCTGCACACATTTGGTGTGAAAAGGCAAGTAATAAGAGAAGCTGTTACTGTGCAGTTGGAGACCAGCAACTGATGCTTACTGCCATCTGCCATTGGCTCTCACCGAGACTGTGAGTGGCAGTTTTTCAAACACAGGGCTTTCACAGCATCTCTAAAGCCACATCCCACACCCACGTGCAACCAAGGTCAGCAGACATCCTACGCAGTCCAACTCCTGTGAGCACAGCAAACCCTTACTCAAGTCACAGCCTGGTAAGAACTAAATACTGGAGAAAGTGAGTCCTAGCAGCCCTTACTGGCAATGCAGTAGTAAATGCCACTGTTCACACTTACAATTACAGTCTGTCATTGACAGTTAAGGAAGAATGAGGAGAGGAGAGGTTCTTTTCTCCACTTCTGATTCAAGCAATCAACAAAACTTCTACTTTTATGCAGAGAACATTCAACTTTTAACTCCAGTGAATGCAGAGAAAAATATAAAAATATACATTTTGACTCATCTGCTTCTCAAGTTTCTGAGCCATGGGTCAAATTTCAGTGCCCGCTTAAGTCATTCTCAGGGTAATGAAACAGGAACCATATCTGGATAGGCAGGAATAGAAACACCACAGCACACATCGTTCCTGTTGTGGAAGGGACATTGATTAATGCAGCCTGGACCTTCACATTTCCACCCCATGTCCTTGTATCAAGGTTAGGATCAAAGCCATTTTAAAGGGCCAATACAGCTCCATCAGTCCTCTCCCACTGCCTCCTTCCAAGCACAGGTCTTGCTTTCTAACAGGCTTCTTACTTAACAAGCTGCTATTTTGTTCAGCCTGAATAATTTAAAATCAGAGAACACAAACAGCAGCACGCGCACATGCAAGATAGGATATATGCTTGAAGCCTCTCTAATTCAGCAAAGGTTTTGAAAGCATGCTCAAAAGATAAGGTGGGAGCTGTTTCTGAAACTGTCACCTCACTTCAACTTTCACCTGCTTCCAGACCCTGCCCAGCAAGTGGCTCTGGATCGGCAGCATTCTTGCACGCCACATTAATTTCAGCATCTCATTAGCTCATTCATTTTTTAGTTGGATGCCAGAGATACAGAGCGTTCATTTACATTTGGCATGACTATAGGGTATTCTTCATTTGTTTTCATTCTCCACATTCCTCCAACCTCTGGCTTCACCTTCTCTTGTCTCACTTTGTTCCTAGTGTCTGAATTCCAGGAGCCTCCAGGGGCACCACCAATTCACAGCAGCTGCTCCCTTGCTCCTAACACATTAGCAGGCAGCATTTTCCTACAGAAATCCCAAGAAATCTCCTTCATCACAGCTGGTGCAAAGCGGAAGTATCAGGTTTCCACATGGCAAAGAAAAATTAAACTTGAGGAGTATCGAATCTGATACTGGCCAAGTCGGATATTTTGAGGTCAAGATTAAACTAAAGTGTCTCCAAAAATAGAAGGTCTGGCTTTAAAAGAGCTCTCAGAAAGAAATTTGAAGGTGGGGAAATTGTCAGAAAAGTGCAGATTGCAGATAGGCTCTATTGTGGTATTTTTATGGCTGGACACCTGCTGTTTCCTTGAAATAAGCTAGGAAATTGAAGAGTTTACGAAATCTGCTTTACAGTAAAAATAGTATCCATACATTCACTTTGATAGACTGCATAAAAATGTTTACTGTGTATTTTAGAACAACCTAGGTAAGGCTGGATACATCAACAGCAATGCAGCATAATAAGAGGTAGCAGAGACAAGGGGAAACAGAGTGCTATGTACTTCCAAAGATCACAGCCAGGTAGTCAGGGGTTTGGGGAAGTTCTCTAAGATCTAGATGTTAGCTAACAAAGGCTATTAGCAAAAAAACCTGCATAAACAGGAGCTTAACATCCAAACAAAAGTCATTTTCATCATCTTTTGTCAGGCAGAAAGCATCTTGAGCTCTGCGAGACAGAGGTACATCTGCATCACTGTTTGCAGTTCAGCTTTTTATGGAGTCTGGCTATGAAAACTCCCAGCTCATCTTGCCTCCAGCACTTCTCTGGTATTCCACTCCCTGCTATTTCTGCAGTACTACTGTCAAACTGAGCACTCTACTGTCTTATCCAGACACCTTCAAGAAGTAATTAAAAATTGGTTTTTTTTTCTGCTGCTGAATATAGCCTTTGTGCAATATAAGATGCTTAGAGTGTGCATCTCATGCAAAAATAGATTTTCAGTCAGGGCACTGTGGTTACTCTACATGCTTACAAATCTTTTGGAAAAGAAATCTTACGCAGTTCTGACTGGCAGAAAAAAAAAAAACAAAAAAAAAAAAAAAAAACCAAAAAACCTCCTTCCAAACAGAAAGCTAGGTCTACATCCAACATATTGCAGACTGTGTTCTTAAAACAAAACGCATTTTCTGAGAAAACATGGCTGGTAGCTCATCAGGGAAAACAAAACCAGGAGAAGAATAAAAAGTTTCTTTACTCCAGATACCCAACTGAAGTACTGGCAAGTTCCAAAGACTTGGAGGTTTTGTTCAATGAGCCATCCAGCTCAACTCAGTATGATGTGACGTGGGGGCATTTAACACAGATGATGAATCGGGCCCAGATTTTTCTGTTCTGGAACAAGATCTCAGCTGCTTGGACTGAAGCAGCAGCTCACACAGCTAAGGCCCACAAGCAGCTGTTACTGCTGTAGTAGCTGCCAAGAAAGAAGTGGGAGGATCACAAACTTGAGTTTGATTCAGATATACTAGCCTGGCTGAACTAGAAGCAGCCTATTTTTACCACTATCAAGAACATCCCTGCCCACCCCACAGGAAAAATCAACCCTTGCAATCTACCCCCAAGACTGCTCTCTGTTGCTAGGGGAGTCAAGATGTTAGAACTTCTGTGATGGCTTCAGGTTAAGTGCCAAAATTATGAATACAGTTATGCAAATGCCAGAGTAACATAAACTTGAAGTGACAACCTATTAAGCAGTCTTTAATTCTCAGTGTTGTAAAGGATTTATTAAACACTATATTGCAAGGCCAGAACGAATAGAGAAGCAGGAATTTTAAATAGGCTGGAAATCTCATTACACCCTCAAGTAGGACAGTTATCAAAATATCTCACAGTTATCTCACAGTTATCCCCAAATATCTCACAAGGTCAACATTGTTTCCTGTGTTGAACTTAGTAAAGCCTTAAGGATAAATTCATTTGCCCACAGTCCAGATTCCTGATGTCTCAGACCCTGTCCTCAATGTTGTTGCTGTTCTAATGCCTCTTCCCAGTACCAAGGAGCTGTTTTAATTTTTGTCCTTGTTTCTCACTATCCAAATCTATATTAATTGGCAATAAATTAATTTTCCCAAGGCGAGTCCATTTTGCCCATGACAGTAATTGGTAAATTACCTCCCTATCTTTACCTCGGCCCATGAGCTTTTCTGTGTTATTTTCTCCCCTGTCCAGCAGAGCAGGAGCATCTGGGAGTTGGCCAAAGTCAACTCTCCACGTGGAGAGAAAAAGACCTTTTGATCAGAAAACTACTTTCAGAGATAGGCCTAGTTTTGGCTTGGAGTTCAGTTTTTGTTCTGTCCTATCCTCTCCCTCCTCCTACAGACTGTTTCATGTTAAAGTAAGAGCAATGACAGTTGATTTTTAAAGCCTTGAGATACTCTTGTGACACAATGTCTTTTACCTGGGAATCTGCAAGCAGCACAACTGGCTTATTCGCTGCCACTTTCAAGGGAGCAGCCATCACTGCCTTTCACTTAAAACCAAGAGAAGACCTGGTGCAGCATGCTGCACTGAAGATACCTTTCACTTGGAAAAGATATTTTTTAAAATAAAAAAAAAGCATGGGTTATTGTGACAACAAGTAGCTGAGGAAACCACCTTGCCAATCTCTTTCAGTATCCCATTTTATTTTGCTCTGTGCTATTTTCTTCTTATACCCTATCTTTTTTAAAAAGTGATTTTTTTTTCATCTTTCGCTTTCTCAAAGAAGCCTCAAATCGCAAGTACAGTCTGGCTTCTGAAACTGAATTCAGCAACTGTCAGGATTCCTAATGCCCTGAGATGTGTGTGTCATATTCAGCAGAATGAAAGAAGAACAGGCAGGAGAAAGAGCATGAAGAACAGCTGAGAGTTATCCTCTGAATTCCCAGCATCTCAGTGATCCTGCATGATGTGCCCATGTAGAAGCCAGGACATGGTTGCAGATGAGTCCAAGAACAAGAAATTGGGTTATGACATTTCTCCTAAGGTCGTCAGGTCCCAAGACCTTACAGGAACACAGTCTGGTAGGAAAACAAGGAAGATGACTTCCTTGCATCACAAAATCTATACCAGTACCAGCATGTGATGATCACACATCTTAGAGATCTTCGATCTCAAGGGCATTCCAGCCTACTCAGCAGCAATCCAAAATCAGATGGTTGGCCTTGATGACATGACATTTGGTAGCTTTCCATGCCCTGGAGGTTTCAGTTGAAGGCAATTACCTAATATTTCAGCAAGATACACCTTTGCAGCAGAGGAAAGGCAGCAAGGTCTGGCTTTCCTGAGGACCAAAACAATTCACATAGCTCCTCTGCAACATCAGGGACAGCACAGATTAGATGGAGTGATCTCATTTCTATCTCCTTGTTTTATTTTTTAGAAGATTTACACCGTGTACATGGAAAAAAATTTTATATTAGGATGTGTACTTCTTGATGCTCAGCCAAAAAGAAGCATAGCTGTAGTGCCCCACTAGTGTTTAACCTTAACTTATCCAAGCACATGGCAGGACTCAAAGCAGGCTTCCTCACATGCAAACCATTATGATTAATTGTTCATAAAAATCCCACAAAATTTTGTAAAGGAGACACCCAAGCAGCCTGTTGCCAGCAGAAGCAAGAGAAGGGAAGAGCTCTTGTGTAACACCTCAATAGTTTCATAAGAGGTCCTTATCTCATGATGTCAATGCCTAGCAGAAAGTCAGCCAAATTCACTGGCTCATGACTGTGGGCTCACCAAATTAACAAGTTCCTGAAATCCACCTCAGCCTTTAAATGGTGATGTCAGTCAGCCTAAGAGTCTCATCCAAACCTTTGAAAACGCACGCACTCTCCAAAAAGGGCCTTGCTGTTAAGAAGAAAAGAATGAGCAAAGGACAGACACACAGAAATACTTTTTTTTTCCTTAACCTTTGTTCAAGTCAGACCAGAACTTACATCAAGTCTAGAGAGTAATCAACACTATGAGTTCCCCACTCGCACAGTTACAAAAGGCTGAGTATGCCCCATTTGTGCAGCACAGATACCCAGGACTAAATTCAGGATTTCTTAAAAATCCAACTTTTAGTCCTTTGACAATCCATTCCATGAAAGTTTGTTGCCCTTGGGGAAATAAACGACCTTCATATACAGCTGGTTTTCCCTTTGGAGCTCCTGGATGCAATATGGGGCTGCAAATGTAGCTGGTTCTCCATTTAGCAGCAAAAGCAGGAACAGAATCCAGACCTGTGTTTCTCAGAATAGCATGTCCAGTATGAGACCATGCTGAAGAAGTCCCTCATGTCAGAAAAGAAAAGGTGAAGAAATCTGGCATTTCTGTACTGTGTGGTTTCTATACAACAGTGTCCTTCTAATCAATGACAGGTGAAAAAATGAAGAGTGAAGGGGGAGAAGAAAATCTTCTAGATACTAAAGACAGCAACATTTGTATCTATATATGTGTATATGTGTACATTCACATGTGCATTTACTCTCCAGCCATCCCAGTTTGTTAGCATTAAATAGCCAGAAGGTACTGCAATTTCTGGGAAAAATTGTCATCTTCCTGGTGTGACCTTTGCTATAAGTTTGTATAGCAGTAGGTAGCTGTCCTGGTTTGAGGTAAAACGAACCAATTTTCTGTTTTACAGTTTTACTTTCTTAGCTAGGCCTCTTCTAACTAGCTAAACTCTGAAATTAACAGCACATTGTTCAAAGCTGTTCCGTCTCACAGTGATAAGACCTGATTATACCAAGGGATGGTATGCAGAGAGGCCCTTGTTTAGACTTATTGCTGGAAGAACCAAGGTCAGATAATTTTCAGCATTTGCCCGTTGGAGGGTCCCACCTTCAAGGAGGAGCGGACAGAACAGGTGACCCAGAACGGACCAACAGGGGTATTCCATCCCATCCGCATCATGCCCCGTATAAAAGCTGAAGGATCAACAGGTCAAGCCCCTTTTCGCCCTTTTTTTTCGCCCTTTCTTCGATGGCTGACATCCAAGGAGGACTCTGCCTGTTCGTCTGCCTTTGATCCTGATCCGAGCGTTCGTGACTCCAGATCTGGAATCCGGCTCCTGTTGATCACCGAGTCCAGTTTGGGACTTTTCCTAAAGCCTGCTGGTGACGTGGTCGTCATCCTGGGAGCTTGATACGGTTTTGTATATATTGTATACTCCTTTTTTCCTAAATTTCCTTTTTATTATATTACTTATATTTTCATTAAAGTAGTTTAGTTTGTTCTAAACTCTTGAATCTCTTTAACTCCTTCCTCTCCTCTCTGACCAAAAGGGGGGAGGGGGGAACATCTGTCAATCAGGTTTTGGTAAATTTGGCTGAAACCACGACAGTAGCCACTTGTTAGGACATGCTAGCTGTGGAGAGCCCACACAAGTATCTGCAGTTCTGGGAATAAAGAAATCATTTGATGGGCTCAAAGAGACTGGTGCTTTAAGCTAACTCCTAATGAACAGGAGTTTGATTGACAGTAGTTTGCACTGTAAACATTTGGACCTGAGCAACAGTGCTGTATTTGTGTTTTTAACTGGAAAAAAAAAACAACCCTTGAGGGCATAGTTACGTCATTCCAAATTCTGACTCTATTAATCTAACAGCAGATGCAACGAGTTCCCACTAGCCACTCTCCAAGCTCTGAATTCTTCCTTCTCTAAGAAGTTGGTGGGGGATGTAAACGTAGATCGATCTCTTATTTAGACTATACTGACACAACTATCAGCATGACAGATTAGCTGTTATTTGAGTGCTTCAGCAACATTCCACTTTGCTGAAATAAGTATCTGCCAGGAAAAAGCAGAACAAGATCTGAACGCCCAAGGTTGCTGTTGCCCCTAACCTGAAAGCCATTGGGAGCCCAGAAGACCAAATATACACCAAAAAAAACTGCTTTTCCCAGTTGTTCAGTGGATGCCAGTAAAGATAAGACCAAGTACCAATGTATAAAATTAAAATTTGGCTTCTTTTTTAAGCCACATGAGTAAGAAAGGATAGTTGTATAGATATGAAATTGCAATATCAAATGATTACTCAGTCCTCTGAACAGGTCAGTAGCAAGGGGCATATTTTAGACCTCATGGGGTGCAATAAAGCCAACATGACGTTGCCTGGAGGGATCTACTTGCCTTCTGGGAGATGCTGCTTTTGCCCTCTTACCTCTACATCATTCACACCCACACAGCTTCTCTCAGTTTCTGTCTTTGGGATCCAAACAGTAATGCAATCCCATGATAGGCTAATCACACCATTTCATTAATCATTTATTTCATCAATCATTTTGACTCATTTCCCTAGGGCCACCCAGCCTTGCCTACAGCTGCCAAATTTGAGGCTCGTTTCATCTCTAACCTAGATTCAGAGCTGCCTTGTCTCCCTGCCTTTCGTGTTTTCAGCTCACATTTTACTTGCACATTTGAACTGGATGTCCCTGATCAGTGAAGAGCAGGATGACGGGGGAGGAAAGTGTGGAGGCAGATTTTTATTATTGTTTTTGCTAAACTCAGTGTCTGGGAACCAGATGGTGGTTGACTTGCTTAATTCTACTCTAAAAGTGGATTCAAAAGAGCAAGTAACCTCAAACTGGGCACCACTCCACACTAGCAAGTATCTACAGGTCTCTAATAATCTCAAAGCAACAGAGACTTGGTTCACTGTATTTTCATGCAACAGCATGTCCTGTGGTTATGTTGTATGGGTTTAGTGCAAGGGAAACTGGTAAAGAGAGCTGACCCAGAGAGCCTCAGCCATTCAGAACACAATTTGCCAAATCTGTAACAAGTAGCTGCAATATTTTTTTATTTGGGGCTGGGCAGGTGTATTTTCAGGATACTAGCAGTACAACAGTCACATCTTGCACTGCACCCACAGGCACAGCAGGTAAGAGATAAGACACTCAAAGAAAGACAAGAGAAAAGTGCTTACAGGATGTTCAGCTTAGCCTTTACTAAGTTCAGCCACGTATCATGGGCTGCTAAAGAATAAATTTCCAACTCTTGGCAAATCACACAAGATTTGTGTTGAGCAAAGAAAGCCCTCATGCTTCCCGTTAGTTGGGAACTGAAAAGCAGCACTTCCATGCAAACACAGATCTCTTCTGTTACTCCTCTCTAGAAGGCAAGAGGAGGCAAAAGGACAAGAAATTCCCTCCTTTGCCTAATAGGCTCTTGGCTCTGACAGTTCCTAGATGGAACAAGCCCACTTCCTTCCACAATTGCACATAAAGGGCATCAGATCCAAGAGCACTAAGGGTTGGAACAAAAACATTGACACCAGGTCTCACAGATGCTTTATCCTTAAAGTACCAGTAGGTCTTGATACCATGGCATCAAGTAACCTAGACACTTGAGTCTTGCAGTTTCTAGACTAGACTCTAGTCTACCCTAGACCCTAGTTTTGCACTTTCTCTTGTTGCTCAGAGGTGCACATTGCAGAGATGATGCTCCATTCCTGCAGTCCAGGCTCTTGGGCACATTGACTTCTGAAGCTCCTCCAAGGCCCAAGCATCATCAGAGCATGGGTACGAATACAAAACAGATGGAGTCTCCTGCATTGGCATTCAAACCGTAGCAGCCTCCAGCTTACCAGTATGACCCTGTGGAATTCCAACCCTCTGCTCCAAGTTGCTCTTCTCTAGCAGAGCGAACACTGTAAATGTCAATTGATGACAGGCACAAGCACCACACTGAGTATCTGTGCTTTTTTTCACAGTGAGACCATGCAGCATTTTCAGTAAATAGTAAGTTGTCCTAGAAGTAGGATTTTTAGGAAAACTAGATTATTGGCAACTTTTTGCAGAGTTATTTTATCCAGAGAGGGATGGGTAATTCAGAAGTGTTAGAACATAGCTTGTTGTGTAACAGCAGATAGCAACAAAATAATAATTTTGTTATGAAATGGTCATAATGAATAGTCATTTAAAAGAAAATTTAGTTAAGTAACTGGAGAAGCAAGCCAGGGCCTCATGTTTCACCTTTAGGCTTTTGTTCCATGCTCTTTCAGTGAAAGAACTAAACCTGTGATACTCTTTAAGCTATGGGCAAACAGCAACAGCGCCCAACAATTCACTTCTGGTCTTTCCCCAAATACTCCCACTCCAGTAGGTACATTTGCAGGCTTTGGCAAATGAGAGGTTGTGTTCTGGTTCACTGAATATTCACAGACCCTGTGAAAGAGGCAGGCTTTGAACACTGCCTCTGATCTTGTGGCAGTATTCCTCTATGCAATACCTCATCTATTTGAAACATTTTCTTTCTGCTAGGAAAGACAGTGTGGGGCGTGGGTTATCTTTGGATACTACCTGTTTCAGAAAATCCAGGCCTCATGGATCATTTAAAAGCATTTAGGAACTCAAGAAGCTTAAATATTTCCATGGACAAGTGCTTATTTCAGTTCCTTCCAAGATGATAAAAAGTCTGTAATTAATAAAATATAGCTCTTAACCAGCTTAGAAAACCAAACAAGTCAAAGGCTCCTGAAATCCATTCTAGCATTTCTATATTCAGTACTTCTTCCTCTCAAAATACTCTGCAAGACCATTCCACTAAGCAGGAAAGGTATTAAACATTCCTCAGTAGCCCCTAAAAGACTGTCCCAGGGATTTCTGGGTTTTTCCCCCCTTTAAATCTCACAAAGTACCTAGCAAACCTGCTTAATGAAGATTTCTCACTGTTGAGCAAGACTCCCTTCAATATTCAAATATGAAAGAAAATTAACGACCTTTAAAACACACACAGAAAAACATGATTGGGCCTTCACCAACCCATCCCAGTAACCCAAAGATGTCATGTAGCCCTTTTCTAGAAGCATGGTGCTTGTAAGGACAAAGCTATTCAAAACAGTCTCAGAGGTTGTCTTCAACAACCAGCTCTCCACCAGCTGCACTTCTCAAGTGCCAGCCACTCACTTTGTAATTTTGCCCATGACAGTTTTTGAGCTGTGTCAGTTTTTTTAGCTTTTTCGCCTTGTGTCATGGCTATTTCACTTCTCTGTTATTCTCTTTAGCAAGGCCTGTCAAAAGGCTTCTGGGAAGCCGAGATCAGGCCTCTACTTTCCTGATGTATCCCAAACATTTCTGGGCTTTCCTCTGCAAAAACAGCACTGGCAAACTTCACTATATTGCTATACTCCAAGTATACCTTCAAGATCATTTTAATTTGTATTTTTGGTGTGGACATGAGGCTTACTGCTTTAATTTCTAGGTTTAAATGTTTCTGGGCCCCACTTCTCTATACAGTGCATATTTTTTATTATATCATCAGCACTTTTTTTAATTTAAATCAATGGTCTTCAATTAGGGAGACTGTTATTTTTTTCTTCATTATTTATTCCAGGTCAGGAAGCTCAATCAGCAGCAGCACCTCCCCACTGTTCAGAAAAAGATTCAGTCTCAAAAAGCACGTAAGATTCTTTCCAAGTTCTCATTAATCATAGCCTGTAATCCTTGGGATCCTGCCAGGCTCTGTAGTTTTCCTGGTGGTCTCCTTCTTCAACTCTAAGCCTCACAGATAGCTAAAGCCCTAAAGCAGCTTAGTTTCTAGAGGCGCACAAGAAATACCGATTTTCTTCCTACTCTCTGTTTCTTTCAGCTTCATCTGCCTCCAACTTAATCTGCACTGAACACCTAGGCCACTTGCAGGACCCTGACTTCCTTGAAAAAGTTAAGACCCATGTTTTAAGCTTCCCTCTCTAGCACTGGTCTAATACTGGTTTTCTAGCACAGGCCCTCAGCTTGTCACAGGGAGCAAGCAATGCCCAAGGACACAACATCACCACCTTGTCAGAAGCCTTTGTCACCTGGAGGATTGTCAAGTGCACCATCAGCCATCCAATGTTACATGGACTGAAACCGTGGAAGAAATATGCTGCTGGCCTTTGCAACAAGTGCCACACATGCTGAAAATCAAGGTGGATTCCCACTGCTGGATCTGGCTTCAGTATCAAGCTCTGAAAAACAAGCAGTATTTGGATTAATGGATCTGACAGGTCCCTAAGCACTCTTGTGCTTGAGGAATCAAACAGGACTGGAGCAACAAACTGAGAAAAAAAAAGGAATAAAAGTGTTCTCCTAATGCTATTAGCATCACTGCATCTCAGTAAAGGATTGACTCCTGTTTTGCTTCTTCCTTGTGGTAGGAAAATTGATTTTTTTGGTTGCTGCTAAAGATTCAGGCTTACCACTCAGTCAGAAGTGGTAACAGTCAGGAAGGACTGGACTCTTAAGTACAGTAAAGATGACTAATGGTGAGCTCCTGTTTCACCAAGAAGCTCTGTTTCACACAGAGACAGTATGAAGAAAATCCAAGGTAAATGGGAAGGAAATATCAAATTCTTGGAAGAGTCAGCTAAGGCCAGGACAAGCACATTCAACAAGTCACTCAACAAAGTGCTTTCCCCCCCAAGAGATGTTTTGAGCTACCCATGACTGCAACCATCAGCCAGAAAGACATGTGAGAACATAAGAAAATGGAGCTTTCCTTACTAATGCCATAGGGAGAAAACTACAAGAACATGTCTCTTTGGCCAAGAACCTTCTTGGGTCCTTAGTGTTGAACCACCAAATCCCATGAGCAATATGCACAGATACTCGTTCAAGAAAACTGAGGTTCCAGTGATTTGCCATTGCTCTGTTTCCTGCAAGACCTCCACAATGTAATGAGAGACTGAGGCAACAGTCCTGGGAAGATGAAAAAAAGAGAATTTTAAAACCAGCAGAAGGTCTGAAAGAAGAAAATGCAGTGGCAGCTGTGAAGCATCAGACAGCAGCAAATTTCTTAGTGGTCGTGCAAGTATTAATTAGGGTATCTAATATTTAGAGCTATTATGATGCCTTTGCTAATGTTAATCAGCTGCAGTGAATAAAATGAGCTCTTGAATAAGAGAAGATATAGAAGCTAAGAGCAGGTGTTCAAGGAACGGGTAGAAAACTTCAACTATAAAAATAAATCATCTCTGCAAACAGCATCTCTCTAGCTTTCCTCTTACCAAAGGCACCTATCAGCCTGTAGTCCCTGGTAAGGGGTGGCTGGGAAATTTTATTAAAAGCCATTTTATCAAAAAAGATAAGGTTTTCATGCAGGAGAGGGAAAAGTCTACAGTTGTGAAGTAAAAAGCAAACCCATCTTTGTGCCTGGAGCAGAATTTAAGCTCTGAGCTCTCACATGCGAAATAAGAACTCTACCCTGGCCAGGATTTTTTGTCTCAGTCATTTCTCCTCCTCCTCCCCTATTCTCTTCACCATTTAAACAAACATATCCCCAGAGGTCATTTTATCACACAGCAGGCCAGAAATAAGAATGGGGGGAGGAAATCAGAATTATTTGAAAACAGGAATCCTGTCTCCCCTGTGCCAGCCTTGCATTTATTCAATTCAACCATCTAGTGGGCATTGCCACCAGTAGGAAGTAGGAGCAGAAGTGGCCAGCTATGCTTATGAATAGCCTTAGCCGTAATGCTGATACTCAGCATTAACTACTGACTAATTCTGCCATGAGGGATGTGCTCCACCCTTAGCACAGCTGTGTCTCCTTAAAACCCTCCCAAGCCTCTGTGTTGAATTCGCACGTGCAGACATATTGACAACTGCACTATCTATGGTAGAGTCAAGACTGGAAAATACTCAGGTCCCCAATCCCAGCATCTCACTACTCTGCACTAGGATATGGGCTTGGTAATTAAGGCCTATCCTTCATTTCAGAGAGATCATCCAGGGGTCTGTCTGGTTTGTTACCCACCTGAGAATAGGTTGCTGACAGTAGAGCATATGCCAAGAAGTCTCCACATTCCTTCAGGATGAGCAATAACCTTATTTTGAATGTGGGCTAGGCTCCATCCAGTTTTCACTCAAGATGATCTCTACCCTTTGAGAAATTTCCTGGACTAATTTAATGTAGCACTGAAGCCCTTTATGTTGCTGGTAATTCTACCCCTTCCCAGCTAACTCAAGTGAACAGAATTGCTCTGGGGCTGCTAATGCACCAGCACAATTCCCATGGTGGCACAAACCATTACAGTGTCAAGCACTGTCTACAGCAATCATCACTGAGCCTCTATGGCATGATGACTATGAGAAAGCCTGGGAAAAGAAATCCTGTGGCACCCTAGAGCCCAAATACCACGATGTTTCACCAAGTGTTGACTGAAGGGCAAAAAGGGACCTGAGCCCAGTTCTTCTGCAACATCACTGTATGGTGTTGTCCTTCATCCATACCACACCATGGGAATTCCTGCTCAGACACTGTCAGCATAAAAAGTGTTGGGATGTACAAAGAAGAGAAAATGAATATTCAAGGATTAATTCTGCCATGACTGCAGGCTTTACTACCTTTTCATGGAGAGTAAAAAGTCAGCAGTTACCCTCCTTTCACAGGGACAAACTGAGGTGCTAGAGGTTTGCATAGGACACTCTCACCATGTACAGGGATAGATCTCCTGACACTGTCCCAGCCACAGCAGGCAGCTGCAGTTCTTTTACTCATTCTCCAAACTATTGTACAAGTCCAAATCAACATCAGTCCTCACTTCTTTCCCCATCCTACAACTGCTGCAGATGCTCTACATTGAAAAGGTGATGACATTTTTACCCTCTGGTGAGGCAAGGCTCAGTCATAAAGTCCCTGTATGCAGCAAGGCCCAGTCTAATACCTCAAGGTTTTTCTGTCTCCCTTCAGACGTAGCTCCCTTTTTTGCTGTCTTGGAGTTTCTGAACAATCTCCAAGTCTACAAAAGGAGAGTTTCTATTCCGCACTTCTTCCACTGCAAGTAGTGTCTCTAAGCAGTGCGGGGAAAGCTCCCTCACTGTCCCTGCTTCTGCATAAGTCTTCACTCTCCAAAGAAAATCCAACAACAAAACTAGTGGTCTGCTTACACGGAGCCTGCCTTCTTGGTGTACTTTGCTCTGCATCTTGCTCTTGGCAACATTCCTCCTTTCTGTGCTACGCATTCTGCGTTGAATGCTGATGTCCCTTGTACAACGTAGAAGAAAGGGGGTATCTTACTTAACGAACTCCCTGGTTATCACTTAGCAAAGCTACTGTAAGTAATAGCTTGGGGAGGATGGCCATGGTGAACATATGGACAAGTCAAAATATTTCTTGCTGTGGAGCGCAAAAAGGGCTTGATGATGAAGTTTTCCACTTCAGCTGCTCCCACCAAGGCAGGTGGTTTTGGAGCCTACCAGTATACTTGCATTCAGGGAGTCCACAAATGTGAGGATGTGGCTGAATACAAACAGAACCAGGATACCAACAGGATTTCAGGCTTCAGTCACAGCAAGGAGAGTTTTGCTGTTGGATGTACCTGTGCTATTTCAGACCAAACTGTCAGACATGGGAGTTGCAAGGGAACATCTGTAGCAACTATCATTGGTATGCTAGAGCAACAAGTGCTTGAGTCAGCAATTTTAGACCACAAAAGATTTGAGTAATGTGGACAAAGAAAACATTACTTCCCAGTGCCAGATAAACATCTGCACAGCATATGCTACATCAGCTTCTAGGAGTGAAGGTATTTGCATTACATGCACCAAGGAGCTTAAAGTACCTTTCTATCTTTTTTTTTTAGAGAAATGCACATCTGATTAGCATATAGGTGACCCATGTATACTGGGGAGGGATGGTCTCTCATTACTGTCATTACATTCATCCAAAGAAGATGTTACAGCCCACAAGTGCTACAATGGTGCTTGCCAGCGGCAGACAATCTCCTGCCCTTGTTCCCAAGGGACAGGACTGCAAAGTCCTGCCTTCTGAGAAGTTTTTGCTCCTATGACACCTGTGTTAGCAATGCTAAGATATCAGAAGACCTTTTCTGTCATGTCTAGAGGCCAGAGGCAAGTCCAGTTTTCAGTGTTTAACAGTAGTAAAGATTTTTTAGCTCAGACAACAACTGTGAAACTACAATAATCTAGATGTCCAGACATCACCAGTCATAATGCACTGCCAGTGTATCCCATGAGTGATGGAAATCATTGTGGGGACAGATTTTGTACGTGGAGAGGAATAACCCCATGCACAAATTGGGGGCTGACCTGCTGGAGAGCAGCTCTGAGGAAAAAGACCTGGGAGTCCTGGTGGACATCAAAACGACCATGAGCAACCAATGTGCTCTTGCAGCCAAGAAGGCCAATGGCATCCTGGGGTGCATCAAGAAGAATGTGACCAGCAGATCAAGAGAAGTTATCCCATCTCTCTACTCTGCCCTGGTGAGGCCACACCTGGAGTCCAGCTCCAGGCTCCCCAGTTCAAGGACAGGGAACCGCTGGAGAGGATACAGCAAAAGGCTACATCTTTCTTATGAGGAAAGACTGAGTGATTTGGGTCTGTTTAATGTGGAGAAGACTGAAGTGGAACATCATCAATGTTTATAAATATTTATAAGTGCGTGTCAAGAAGATGTGCCCAGTTTTTTTTTTTTCAGTGGTGCCCAGTGACAGGACAAGAGGTAACAGGCAAAAGTTTAAACACAGGAAGCTCCATCTAAACATGAGGAGGAACTTCTTTACTTTGAGGGTGGCAGAGCCCTAGAACAGGCTGCCCAGAGAGGTGTCTGTCTCTGGTGACGTTCAAAACCCACCTGGATATGTTCCTGTGCAACCTGCAGAGGGGTTGGACTAGATGATCTCCAGAGGTCCCTTTCAACCCCATATCATTCTGTGATCCAAACTTGTGTCCACAGAGAACAGATAAGGTAAAGTAATGATGCTGGAGGTAGCTTCCTAAAGGAAAGTGGTGCTCCACTATTGTTTGTTTACAGATGGTTATTTCCCCAAACATACGGCACTGGAAAGAGCAAGAAACAGGTTCTGTTCATCATTCCATCTAGCTAGCCAGCTCTTAATTCAAAGACAAGTTTTCTACTCCAGGTCTTGAAAGACCCACTGTCAAACTCAGCGGTCTCTTCTGTTTCTATCACCTGACATACAGAGCCGTGATATAAGAATTTTGTAGCAAACATGCTCCCCTCCTGTTCCGCTGTTGCATAGGCCTGACACTACTTTCAACCAGTAATATATGACTCATTTTAGGCCAAAAAAAATGTCTGTTGGGAAGTGGGAAAAACAAGAGTGAAACAGGGAAGAGTACAAGCACAGTTGAAGCTGCTTCATGCGTTAATCTGCCTCATCCCTTTGAAAGACAAAGTATGCTCTCAGAGGTACAGCCCAGGGAGTTCTTCTGCTGACCCATGCCTTTGACTCGGACAGGAAGACATACATGTCTATATGAGATGACAAAGGCCACAATCACTTGAGCTCAGAAAGTTTCAGAAAGCTGTTGTTTCCTCCCACCAGCTTTTAAATGAAGAGCCATGATTTTAACTAAAATCAGCACAAAGGTGTGAGGTCACTCCTATTAGGAAGAAGATGCTGAACAAAAACGACTCAACTGCAGCAGAAAAACAGATCATGCAAAAGATTCTTCAAATACATTGGGGACCAAGAGTGTGCATTCACAATGAAGGAAGGGGTGATGTTTGCAATCCTGTTTACACAGGCAAAGTAAAATCACCATAAAAAGAAATCCAGCCCTTCCTCTGCTGGACCTCTACTCTACATCTTTTTGGCACTTTCCATTTCCTTCTATCCCCTGCTGCTGCTACAGGTAATCATCAAGGGCTCCTCTGACTGTGTTTTCATGTTTATGAGACAGAAATCCCTACAAATCAGAGGTTACCATGCTGCAATCTGTAAGGAAAATTAACTGAGGGTCAAACTGGATGGGAGAGTTCCTTTAGAGAGAAAAATAATTTGATTTTGAAAGGAGGGACAGCTGCATAACTGATAGGGAGCCGACAATCAATTCTGCAACTCCTATAATTCTTAGCAAGAAAGACGGCTGAGTATTAGGGAGTGCTGCAGCAAACCTGCAAACCGAGCTGCTGCACTGTGCGATGGGAGTGAATGTGGTTGGAAACAGATCTTAAAACCCAGCTGATACTTTTCCCTAAAGGAGATAACTTTATTATATACACATGCTTCAAAGATTTCATCAGCACTAAATGGCCCTTTTGTATTCCACTACATGGCCAACTAATTTTACCATTTGTGTCTTCGAAATTTCACCTTGTTACTTCAACCCAGTTTGGCACAAAGACATCATGATAGAAAACTTCTATCTGGATCTCCAGCGTTCAGACAATGGGTACCTCCCCCAGGGCCTCCTCTTTCCCATATCAGAAAAACAGCCAGAAACAGAGAACAAAAGACATAGAAAGACAGTGAGAAAAACACATTTGATCCACAAACTTCAAACTTCTCACCTGGTTTATTTCCACTGCAGCCAGGAGAAGTGGAAAGCCATGCTTCACAGAGCGCATACTACACAATCTCGGCATCAGGTACCATACAGAGAATCATATCACCCAAACAGGGTGGCTGCAATGAGTCCCCAGTGCACAGTTTGGAGCAGAGTCTGCAGCACAGCCAGAAGAGACTCCCCACACCACAGGGCTGCTCAGTCCTTATAACCCTGCTCATCCAGGCACCTGCATGACCAACCCAGCATATAGGTGAAACTTTGCTGTTATCCCAAATACATACAAATGACCTCTTCAATACCTTCACTATGTTCAAAAGACTTTCCTGCATGATTGCTTCAGTAGGAACAGTTTCTGTTGCCTATTTACAAATGAATTGCCTATGTCCAGTGTCATATTAGGTCACATCTGCACTACATGTACATAGTAGCACAGCCATAACATCAGCTTACATCATCAGTATAACCAAAAAGCAAACTTGATGGTAAAGAGAAAGAAAGAAAAGAAGAAGAAAGGGAGGGAGAGAGGGAGAGAGGGAGAGAGGGAGAGAGTGTGTGACAGACTGTGTGACATGGAGTGGAGAGAAAGGGACAAAACTAAAAAGATCTCTTTCCCAGAAAATCACATCAAAGGTTTGTTCTAATCTGGTCTCGCTGGAAAGACATTAGTACCTGACAATGACTGTCACTGGCATCCCTCATCCCCCCACATTAGTGGTCAAATACCCATTAAAGCTAGATTACTGGTGGGTTAAAATTCACACCTTTGGAGTTGTAGCACGACACCTTGTCTACAGTTGCTGCACTCCAGAGGAAAAGGAATTAAATTCCTTTATTACTTTGAATGAATCAATAATCAGCTACAAGCATTACAGAGAATTACAAGCAACCAGAGACCAACACAGAACAAACAGATGGAATAACGATCCTTTAATAGCATCATTATGTTATATCCAACACATACTGGACACAGTTATGCTAGATGTCTGAGACAGTCCTCCCAGTGAGCTCTAATACATCAGGAGGCAGCTATCCACTGAAAAGTGCATGCAGTTAGCATCTTATGAGCTCATCCAATGGTCACTTGATGTTACAACAGAAAGTGAGCTTAGGGAAAAACTGCCACTTTATTACAGAGTAGTTTTCCATTAAAAAGAAAATGAGATGGTATCAGGTTCTTTCTTCACATCTTGGATCTTTGAATTTTGATTTCTTCTCATTCTGCAATCTACTTTTACAAAAAAGGGAGAGAGGAAAAATGTCATAGCTCAAAATTTGTTGCGTACTTCACAGAACTAGCCAAACATCCATGACATTGGAAAAAATGTATTCAGTTTCACTGAGTTACTTATTGATTTGTTTAGTGTCAGAATCACACCATGAGGAATCTGTAAAAAGAAACCTGTGTATGCAAAATATTTCACAAATGTCATGCAAATTGCTAATTAGTGTAACAAAAGGAAAAAAAGAAGAACCAGACTGCTTGAAAAATTAACAACAATAAAATAAGCAACACAGGACACAAATCAATGTAAATTTCAAAGTCTCAAAAGCAGATAGTTGAGGCTATAAGGTGGTGTACGGTCTTCTGAGAAATGTATCTCAATAAATAGGTACAATATGCACAAGAAATTTGAGATGATAGGCTTTTCTTAGAGAACATGTGACTGTTTCCACAGGAGTCTGTAGCCTACTCTATCTTCAGCGAGTTTGTCACCATGGCAACCTGAAATTTTTCTGTAAGACAATTTCGTTAGTAACATTTTAGGGATAGATTTGTGCCAGAAAGAAGTGTCCACACATGTGGTAGAGATAGACATAGCCACCCTCCAAGAGCAGCTTGTTCAGGAGTGCCTGGGTCCTTCCCAGCCCTGGAGATGGGGGCCAAAGCACCAGGACCAGCAGCTACACTCACCATTGGGGACCAAGTGACAAGAGAAGAGAGACAAGTGGGGAACATGGAAAATTCCTGCTCCGTTTAAGGAAAAATCTTCTACCAGAATGCTCCGATACCAAACCTAGAGCCCAGAGACAGATCTACATCCCGGATATTCAAACTTCAGCTACCCAGCTTCATGAACCTGGCCCTGCTTTGAGCTGGGATTGAGCTTCTACAGGCTTCTCCCAACCTGCATGACTGACAAGATTATTTCTAGTGCTTGCAAAATGTAACATTGAGCAGTGAGCTGGAAGATAGCAAAGAGCCCTTTTGTTCTTGTGTTCCTGCAGTGAAGCCTTGCTGGTTTTCTCTAGGAATTAGATGGAGGGGCTTGCAATCATGACTTAAACGTACAGTGAAGTCCAAGGAATCATTCAAGCTCTGCATCCTCCAAAAGAAGGAACAATTTTCTCAGCAGCAGTGGGTCTAATCCTTCAAAACTGATCCAGAAAAGATGGAAAGACAAAAATCACTGCCATTCAGAATAACAACAGAAGGTTGTCAAAGCAATTCTCCTTTCTGCTGTAACACCTTTGCTTCATCTTCACACCATATCCTGAGCCTCAGGAAAGGTCCTGCCTGGCTCTATTTGAATTTCAGTTCTTCACCTCTGAACAGATAAAAGCATGCTGTCTTCCCTGCTACAGCACATCAGAGATGCCAGGTAACACCAAGGACTTAGCTACCACGGACTCCAAGGCAGTAGAAACATAATGGTAGCCTGTCATTTCCTGCATGTTGCCTAAGCGATAATTTGCTCTAGCTCTCACTCCCAATGCTGATCTGACACGGAGCTTATGCACTAAGCAACAGTTCCCATTCTGCAGGAATCCACCCTTTCCCTCCATCACTTCACTGTTTTTCCCCAGAAAGCAATAGGCTGCTTTCTGAGAACTGTAGAAAGTCGGGTGGGTGAATGGAGAGGAAAAAACAAAGACAGAATATACGAAGCTATGAGAATTCAAAACTGGGACTAAAATCAAGCAGTTTCTTAATAAGGACACTGGGAATGAAAGCTCTTTGTTGCATGACCCAGGAGGGTTATGCACCCTGTTCTACTGTTATTTTATGGAAGGCAGACAAACAAGCATGCATTTCACTCTGAAGGCTGGATCCTGTATTTATTTTGCATAAGAATTATAGAATGGTTAGAGTTGAAAAGGACCTTAAAGATCATCAGGTTCCAACCCCCCTGCCATGGGCAGGGACATCTTCCACTAGACCAGGTTGCTCAGAGCCCCATCCAGCCTGGCCTTGAGCACCTCCAGGGACAGGGCATCTAAAATTTCTTTGGGCAACCTGTTCCAGTGCATCACCACCTTCAAGAGTAAAGAGTAATAGATAATCTACCCTCTTTCAGTTCAAAACCATTATGCTTCATCTTATGACTACACTCCCTGATACAGTCTGGCTTTAGCTTGCCTAACTTGATCCTGCCTGCTCAGACAGTATCTCTGTATTCTTCCCAGGCTATTTGTCCTTGCTTCCATCCTCTGCAGGCTTCCTTTCTGAGTCTGAGTTCCTCTTGGAGCTCCTTGTTCATCCATGCTCCTGGTGTTTTAACCTGACTTCCTCTTTGGATGCATCGTTCTTGAGTTTAGAAGAGGTAATCCTTGAATACTGACCAGATTTCTTGGGCGCCTCTTCCCTCCAGGGTTTTATCCCATGGTACACCATCAAGGAGATTTCTAAAAATGCCAAAGTTCACTCTCCTGAAGTCCACTGTAGCAAGCTTATTGTGTGCCCTCCCCACCACCCTAAGGACCTCAAACTCCACCATCTCACAGTCACTGCAGTGAAGGCTGGCCTTAAGCTTCACATTCCCCACCAGCCCCTCCTTGTTGATGAGAACATGGGCCAGCATGGCACCTTTCCTTGTTGGCTCCTCTATAGCTTTGAGAGGGAAGCTATCATCAGTAAATTCCAGGAACCTCCTGGAATTGCTTATGCCCTGTTTTGTTGTCCCTCTAACAGACACCAGGGTGGCTGAAATCCCCAGTGAGGGCCAGAGCTTCTGAACATGAGGCTGGTCCTATCTGTCTATAGAGAGCCTCATCTGCTCCATCATCCTGCTGAGGTGGCCCATAGGAGACTGCCACTGTAACATCACCTGATCCTGTCCTCCCTTTAATCCTAACCCATAAGCTCTAGGTCAGCTCTTCACCCATCCCCAGGTGGAGCTTGATGCACTACAGCTGGTCACTGACATGGAAGGTTACACCTCCTTCTTATCTCCCCTGCCTGTCCTTACTGAAGAGCGTGCATGCTCCAGTCACACACACTTCAACACTCTAGTCAAACAAGCCATTCCACCATGACGTCAATAAGGCCATAAGCCTACAGAGGTGCATGTCTCTAATTCCTCCTGTTTATTCCCCATGCTACGTATCTTTGCATAGAGGCATTCAAGTTGCACCCTCAATGAAGCTGACTTACTTGCTAGAGTGGCTGGTATTCCCTTGTGCTGCACTCCAGATCTCCTACTGACCTGTGACCCTTCCCTGGAGTCTGGGCATCTATTTCTGGCATTGGTGTCGCACTGGTAGGAGTAGGATGGACTGAGGTTCCCTTCCCATAGCAACTCTAGTTAAAGCCCTGTTCATGAGCTTCTGACTGAAGATGCTCTTCCTCTCTGATAATGGAGCTCATCAGCTCCCAGTAGACCAGGGTTCTCAAAGCAAGTCCCATGGTCTAAGTAGCCAAACCCCTGTCTGTGGCTCCAGTCCTGCAGCCATTTGTTGATTTGCCAGATTCAATTGGCCCTATCAACCCCCTTCCCTTTGACTGGGAGGACTGATGAAAAAAATACATGTACTCCAGAGTCCATGCCATGACTGCTGCTCCAAGGGCTCTATAATTCTTCTTGATATTCCTCAGGCTGCTCCTGGCAGTATCAGTGGTTCCCATGTAAAACATCTACAGCTGATAATAGTCAGAGGGCTGTATGAGGCTCTCAGTAGTCCCTTGGAGACATCCCTTATACAAGCCCCTGGTAAGCAGCACACCTCTCTAGAAAGTGCATCAGGTTGGCAAATAGGTGCTCCTGTAGCATTCAGAAGAGAGTTATCTGCTACTATCAACTGTTGCTCTTCTGGTTGTTATACAGGGAGCAAGTTGGGCTGCCTTACTCAGCTCCAGCGTCTCTCCCGGTATATCTCCTGGGTCCTTCCTCTTCTTTCTACAGACTCTTAAAGCAGCTCTGCAAGAGCACCTCAGACTTCAGGGGAAGTCTCTTTCCATTGCTGGTCCCAGCATTATTGGCCTACCTCCCTTCTGTGTGCTGATGGAGGAGTTTTTGGTTGTTTGGCTGTGGTCTGTGGGTCCACTGCAGATTACAGCTGGAACCAGCTATTTACCTCCTTCTCAGCCTCCCTGATGCTGTGCAGCCTCCTCACCACCTCCTGCAGGAGGTCCTCCACCTGGGCAGGTCTGCCACCTATCCCTGCCCCCCAGAGAAAGGTTGAGGCACCTCCTCCAGCCTGAGGTCTGAACTGGAGGCATCTCCTTTATGCTCTGTCTGGGTGGAGGCATTGGCAACTAATGGGGTGAACATTGCAGACCCCCCAAGCCCAAGCTGCAGCCTTTGCTTTCTGAGGAATGCCCACCATTCTGCCTTGAGGGTCAGGTAGAATGAGTGCACCTGTGCAGCTGGTCACAGAATGGTGCCTGGTGCTTGACCAGTGGAACCCTCCTCCTTTGAAAAGGTGCTCCCTTACCTCAGGAAGGAACCCTGTGCACTGAGCTCTGCTGCTCCACTGTGGAGCTCCGGAGCTGCTCCCCTCTGTGACTGACAGCTAGTTTCTGTGAAACTAAGAAGCCCAATGTTATGCCAGGTGAGAACTCAGCCAGAAAGTCATTTTAAGAAAACGTAGAAAAGTTGAGGAGGAAGTCACAGTCCCTTGTCTTGACACAGAAAGTAACTGTCTGTTAAAAAATACTTCCCTTGTGTGATTATGATAGTAAGAGAAAAATCTATGTTCACAGCCTACATATATATTGCAAGCAAAGACAGGAGCTTTCTTCTTAATTTTCCTGTTCAAGGAAATGAAGTAATGCTGGTGAGACTCCAAATATAAGTCATAGGTTAGACTCCACCCTGCACAAAAGACAACTGCCTTAGGCAGTTGATATTGTAAGAGCTGAGCATTGGGGCCTTTTTCTTTTGCTTTCTGGGATTCAAAGTGTTAGGTGAGTTTGAGCCATATTTTAGGTTCCTCTTAATGATTCAGAGCCACAAACACCATTAAGCAGACCCCAGTCTAGTGGAACCCATAATTCCACATACCTGTGCACACTCAAAAAGCCCTTCATGTTTTACTTCCTGCATCCTTTCAGAGCAGGAATCTTTCCCACGAGTTTCAACAGGGGATTGACTGCATTACTGACATGCCCTTTGCTGACACTGACAACTGACACAGGGCCAACAAGCTCTGCACATACCTGGCAGGCCAAGCTAACTAATGACCTTAACGCTTGTTGCAGGCTGCGGTTGTTAACTGCTGATTAGCTGTTGTACAGCAGCTGGCTCTCCTGCTGTCGCTTGCTCACTTGCGCGTGCCTGAGATATTTGTTGGAAAGATGGGTACACAGTATGACGTGAATTTTACAATCATCTCCCCAGTTTCAGAGATGCACTAGGAAATAAATCCAGAAAATCTGATTAGGACTTGTGACTGAAATAAGCTCATTAATCATTGATGTTGTTCTTTCATATGCAGTTTGCTGACTCCTGCAGGGACCAGCAAACCCATGGGCCTGAAGACAGTGGACTTGAAAAAGTTCTTCTTTATATAACAATTGCGCTGATTTTTTTCCTCTAGAATATTTAGCACATTCTAATACATAAAAGAGCCACCCATGAGGTCATTTAGCCTAGCTTCTTACATAGACTCAGGCACTGGATTCCACTCAAATAATTCCTATAGACAAACAGATAAGAAGATCTAGTTCAAAAAAATTAAAATCCAGCATGAAAAACTCCATAAGCCGCTTGCCATAGCAATTTTTGCAGTAGTCAGTTACACACACTGTTGCATAAAAAACCCCCCACATTTTATATTTTACCTGAAGTTGTATAGCTTTGTCAGTCAACAACAAGCTCTTTGAGTAAGAGAATCTTGTATTATTATATTGCTGTTTCCCCAGCCTGCCCCAAAATATTCTCAGCAAAGATCAGCCAGATGAGCTACTGTCATCTCAAAGCACAGCATATATTTCCTATGTTCCACCAAACATTGCCATCACAGTATGGCCTGTAAAAATGCCAGCCATGATCACAGAGGTGCCAAAACACAGGAAAAGAATCCATTAATAAATTTCCCTGGCCTCAAACACATAAAATCATTTGGATACGTGTGGCCTCAAATGAAACCCACAGACGAAACCTGTTAATTCTGGATACAAATGAAATAAAACTTTGCTCCAGACTTCACAGCTAATAGGAAGTCAAACTGATAAAAACAAGAGAAACAAGGAGGTTTGAGGGGACTTGAAGTTCTTCCTTGATATCCTGATGTATCTGCTTTAAGATGTCCAAAACCTAGGACACCACTATGAAGTACAGGTCCATAGATGGCTGTTGCAATGCAGCTTCTAGAGCAAGCAGAAAATATTAAAACTCAAACTGCACAGGACATCAACAATCAATTTCTCCCTATTTCTTTCATGCTCTCTTTCATGAAGATTTTATGCCTTGCTTCTGGTTTAGGGATTTGTTAGACATTAGATACAGGAATGCAAAACATCTGTGATTACTGCTTAATGGGGATAGCTCCTCTTGAGAGAAAACCTGACATTTTCCAAATGCAAAGAAAAGGATGTCTCACCATTTTGAGCACATGAATCTCCTTCCCCATAATTTTTCTGGAAGATGAATTGACGAAAGTTCAACCTAAATTCACCCAGCCAGACTGAGACGGTTTGGTTCCCAGAAGCAAACAATGGTCAGGCATTTACAGATTTTTTCCCTTTCTTCTTTGGAACAGAAAGTCAGTCTTCTGCTACTTTCAGTAAGCCTTGTCTTTTCACACTATCTCCTTGAATTAAAGCTACCCAGAAGGACACAGAGTGCACACCAGAATGCCACTGCAATATGCTCAGAGAAGTTCAAAGACATTTAGAAAAGTTAGAGATTCCTATAAGAGGAATGGCAGTGATTAAAACAGTCTATCACCTTTACTGGCTCTTAGATTAACAAAATTAGCATATGGATGCAATGAAAACATTTTTACAAAGACTTGACCTAGCAGAACGATTGGGTTTTTCTTTCATATATAGTTTCTAGGAGAGTAGGGGGTAAGTCTCCTTCATCACATATAGGCTTACCACAGATAGGCTTATGAGTAACATATGTTAATTTTTGGTGAGTCATCAGTGCTAAATTACATCTAAAACTGTCTTATTTCCAGTGCAGCAGGCCTGAATTGAGTTACATACACATGGAGCGTTCAGTTCTGGTACTCTTTACAGAGACATGCTAGTGATCTGTACCCAAGCAAGTGTGCAGAACATTTTTCATCACAAAGACACAGCACTAAGCAATTTCCTTTTCCTTTCCCAACTACTTTAAAACTGTTTAGCATGCCAAAGAATGTTCTCCATTCTGTGTTGCGAAAACTCTTTCAAAACCACTTCACTTTATATTAACTCCCTAAGACAGCAGGTAAAATATCAGCAGCAGTTGGAGCTGCTCCCACATAGAATCTCAGAAGAAGGTCAGCAAAGGTGGTTTATTTAGGAAAGGCCTTGCCAGCTAAAATGAATCATGAGTGCCTTTCATTATCATTCCCATTAACTGAGCTCCAAACTTCTCCTTCAAAGCCAATCTTAAAGCCTTCTATGATGTTATAACTGCATAGCTGGATGAGGGGGGATGTCATCTACCTTGACTTCTGCAAGGCTTTTGATACTGTCTCCCATAACATCCTCATTAGGAAACTGAGCAAGTATGGGCTAGGTGAAGAGCCAGTGAGGTGGATTGGGAACTGGCTGTGTGACAGGACTTGGAGGGTTGTAATTAATGGAGCAATGTCAAGTTGGAGGCTTGTAACCAGTGGTGTCCCCCCAAAGGTCAATAGTCCAGTTTTGTTCAACATATTCAGCAATGATCTGGACAAGGGGACCAAGTGTATCCTCAGCAAGTTCACTGATGATACCAAACTGGGAGGGCTGGCTGATACTCCAGCAGGCTGTGCTGCCNTCAATAGTCCAGTTTTGTTCAACATATTCAGCAATGATCTGGACAAGGGGACCAAGTGTATCCTCAGCAAGTTCACTGATGATACCAAACTGGGAGGGCTGGCTGATACTCCAGAAGGCTGTGCTGCCAATCCAGCATGATCTGGACAGGCTGGAGAGCTAGGCAAAGAAGAACCTAATGAGGTTCAACAAAAGCAAGTGTAGGGTCCTGCACCTACGATCTGGGGGTCCTGATAGATAGTAAACTATCCATGAGCCAGCAATGTGTCCTTGAGGGCCCAGGGGGTCCAATGTAATCTCGGGCTGCATAGGGAAGAGTGTGGCCAGTAGGTCAAGGGAAGTCATTCTCCTCCTATGCTCTGCATTGGTGAGGCCACAACTGGAATAATGCATCCAGTTCAGGGCTCCCCAGTTCAAGAGAGACAGAGGGCTACTGGAGAGAGTCCAGAGTAGGGCAACAGAGGTGATGAAGGGATTGGAGAATCTCCCTGATGAGCTAAGGCTGAGAGAGCTGGGACTCTGTAGCCTGGAGAAGAGAAGGCTGAGGGGAGACCTTAGTAATTCTTATAAGTGTCTGAAGGATGAATTGAAGGACGATGGAGTCAGACTCTTTTCAGTGGTTCCCAGTGACAGGACAAGGGGCAATGGTCACAAGCTGGAATGTAGGAAGTTATATTTGAATATGAGTAAAAACTTCCTTATGGTGAGGGTGCCAGAGCCCTGGAACAGGCTGCCCAGCAAGGTCGTGGAGTCCTTAGTAATGTGCTCTAGGCTATCCTGCTTTAGCAGTGAGTTGGACTAGATGATCTCTAGAGGTCCCTTCCAACTCTGACAGTTCTGTGATGCTCTGCAATAAATGCTTGCCCTGGGTAAACTGCATCTTGGTTCTTCCAGATACCTTACTACCACATTAATTCTTCATTTGCTAAACTGTGTGGCCTCAGGGCTCTGTTGCATTAGATTTGGCACAAAGACATGGCCATTCTTCCAAGAGTTTGCAATATAAATAGGACAAGTCATGGGTGGGAGGGTGAGCACCAGAACTAAAGAGGTGGATGACTTGCTAAAGGATGGAGGAATCTAACAACTCATATGTGTCTTTACCAATCCACAGTCAGGGCACGTTCAAGATCCCACAGCCAAGTGATACACTTGCTCAGGAAGAGTGATTTGCATAAGGTCTAAAGTACCCATGAAATGACAGAAACATGAGTCTGACAGCAAAGGGAGATGGAGGCAAAAAGGCAGAGCTGCAGCTCAAGGCTAGAGTCCTACAACAAACTCAGGCCAGCAGAGTGATTTTCTTACACACCATTCATGCTACCTGCACACCAGGACACTGGTTTTTACATGAGTATATGCGATGGACCACTCAAGAGTGAAAGAAAGCTGTGAGCTCTGTAGTCAGGAATTATTCCCAGGAGTCAAACAAGAAAAAGAAAATCAAAAATGTCTTCTGCTGGTCAAACCCTTGTTCTGTGCTTCCTCCCTGAGGCACCAGAGATTGCCACCCCATCACCATTTGTTGAGGGTGAAGATAGAACCGTTTGTACTCTGTCACAGTTTTTCTTCATAAGAAAGTCTTACAAATGCCCACAGTAAAATGGGTTTTAACATGCTCACAGCCAAGAAGCACATTCCCAAAGAGGTTCTTTATCTTGAGCAGTCACTGTCCCACCCTGCCACAAAGCCTGGAGACCTAGGGTACATAAAAGCTACACTTTGAATTGTACTCACCCAATCTGTATTATTCAATCCTGTCAGAGCTGAAATAGCTGGGTTTATGCCAGTCTCCATGGCTGCTGCCTCTTCGCCTTGAATGGAAAGGTTCAGGAGCAAATACATCTTTTAAAAAACAAAAGTGAAGACACACATGAGTGTTACATGCTTTCAAACATTTCAGCATTAGTGCAACCTCGAGGATGCACATAAATAGTGGTTACGAAAGCACAAATCTGGATATGCAGAAGAGGCTGGAAATCCAGAAGATGCTTACACAGTGTATATAAACCTCAGCATTGCCCTACTCTGAAGCCAAATGCCCTCACAGCTTCCTCAGTGGCACACCCATCTGCACAGGGAAAAAAAAATAAAAAAGCTAGCTGTGACCCAAGAAAACTGCCAGTCTTCCATATTTTCTTCTCCTTCAGACAGATGCCTTTCAGGTGACCCAGACAGATGGTCCAAAACTAACATGTGCCAGAACAGTCCAGCATGGCAGAAATGCTTACCATCTCTGTGACTGCTGCCTCTCCTGTTGGGGTTCAGTATTGGCATACGCATCACCTGTAAATTAAAGAATTTTCTTTAAAAAGCTCATCTGTCAAGAAGTCTGCTTCTTCTTAATTTCTTCAGGTCCTATGTGATCACTGAAGTAATTTCAAACTTCATTATTAATTTATATGAAAACAAGATTACTGGTGATAGCATTGCAAAGCAGTCATGTTGCTGCTAAGGAAGTCTGCAGTTAGGCTTTCAGCTCTTTACACATAGGCTCTCAGCTCAACATATTTGGTACTTAATATCTTACCTGACCTTACTGTAGCGCAGGTACAGCCAGGAAAGCAGAGCCTGGAGAGCAGTGTCAGTGGGCACCTCTTTGACTCATTTATCCCAAACTACTCTTTTAAAAGCTCTCTATACTCTTCTTTTGCTGGTCTCGATCCCAGCCTCAGCCATTCACAATTCCTTCTGTCCAAATGCAACCAGTATTACAGGACCTACACAGACACCATCCACAGTGCATTGGGCTGAGATCCCTTGAGTTGAGTTACAGCTCTGGAGCAAGAGCAGTGGTGCACTTCCTGCAGACCTCTACAGAAAGAAATAGATTCCTTTTCATGTGTAATAATACCCCTTGGCGTTTTTTCTTATTAACGTTTGTTGTGATTTAACCGCTGCTGGTAACTGAGCACTACTAGCTCATACCCCACACACACCCCTTCCAGTGGGACTGGGGAGAGAATTGGTAGGGTAAAAATGAGAACACTCATGGGCTGAGATTCACTAATTTACTTTTACCAAGTAAAGCTAAAGCTGCATATGTGAGCAAAACAAGGAATTCATAGAATGTTAGAATCATAGAATTGTTTAGGTTGGGAAAAATCTTCACGATCATCAAGTCCAACTGTAAACCTAGCACTGCCAAAGCCACCACTAAACCATGTCCCTAAGCACAACATCTACACGTCTTTTAAATACCTGCAGGGATGGTGACTCAGTCACTTCCCTGGGTAGCCTGTTCCAGTGCTTGATAACCCTTTCAGGGAAGCACTTTTTCCTAACATCCATGCTGAACCTCCCCTGATGCAACTTGAGGCCAGATTAAGGTCCCTTTAGTCAGTTGGGGCCAGCTGTCCCAGCTGTGTCTCCTCCTGACAGCTAAGGATTAACTAAAACATGGCTGTGTTAACAACAGGGTTTCCAGTGCAAATCCAAAATGCAGGCCCGTATTAGCTACTATGAAGAAAATTAAGTCTACCACAGCCAAAACCAGCACAACACTGCAGAAAATATATTTCCCCACCAGGAATATTGGCAGCAGTACTGAATTTTAAGTGATGGTTAAAGAAGATTTGCAGGAAGATGTCTGCTTTTAAAAGCAAGTGTTTATACTGAGTAGCCTATTAATCAAGAGTTATGCTTAACCCACCGAGGACAGACTGAACATCCAAGACTATGTTACATGATTCAGTACTTCACATGCAGTCTTTCTGTTCTGCAAATCAGGATTTCCTGTGGTGCATTCACTAGCTAATCCTGAATAGAGATTCTGAACAACAAAAAATAATTTTGCAAGCTAATTGGGGAATTCAAACAAGAGAAGGTTACAAAGAATCCTATTTGCTTCAAGCTGTTCATTTAGTCACTTGCAGTTTCCAAAAATAAAAGCTGCCCATATCCTCTAGCACCTTGCTCATGAAAAGCACCTTGCTTTGTTCCCTGAATGTAATTATAGAATGGTTCAGGGTCAGAAGGGACCTGAAAGATTATCTAGTTCCAACCCCCACCTCCATGGGCAGGGACACCTCCCACAAGCACAACGCTCACCATAGATCTGTGTTGTAAGTGCAGGTACCCAGTTTCAAGTGTCAGTTCACAGAAAAACTGGACAATGGCATGATCTGAAAACAGCTAACAGGAATTCACAGGTTGGGTCAGCATTTAATCACACCTTAAAAACCATGTAAGAGCTCAAAAACAGAACACAAATCTCAGTAGAACAAATGTTCTTCAGCTATACCCTGGTTACGTGCTCAGCTGAGGGGTGGGTTTAGTAACAGGGCCACAGTCATCTGTATTTGTTTCTGTCTCGGATACGCCAATCACTGTTCTCCAGGCACACACCCTATATGCCAACGAAGAAAGAATGTCAGAGTTGGTGGATGTGCCAGACTGTCACAGAGAATCACACTCTCCCCCAGCATCCATCAAGCAAGGTCAAACCTCTCAGCTGTTGGAAAATGAAGCATTACAGGAAATAGCTGCATTTTCAAACCACATTCCGTTTTCAGATCAAATTCTCCAACTGCAAGTTGCAGGTCACACTTATGCATCTGACTTCTCCTCAAAAGAGAATGAGTAGAATTTTTGCTTTCCCAGGCAGCAGAGATCAGTTTTCCACTTCCTTACCTCCTCACTGCTCATTGATTCGGAGCTGGACGTACCACGATGGCACTGCACAACAATGTTTGAGATCAGCTCACCGGAGACTTCCACAACACTTCTGCAGAAAGCAGTTGGCTGTAACAGATCAAAACAGCAAATCTCATAAAGCCAAGCTGCAGCGCAAACCTTCTCGTGCGAATTTCACTGAGGGGGAGGGAACCTGTACAGGGATTTTAAAAACAAATTCCAAAGCAAGTAAGACTATATACCTAACAAATTATTGGAACAGACTGTGGCCAGACCAATATATTCTGGCAGCATGTAACTACACATGTTTTTGCTCCACAATTGTATATTAGCTGTATGAACTCTTGAGCCTGCTGGAGGCAGAAAAAAAATCTCCAAATCCTTGTCATGAGTCTGGAATCACCAATCACAAACAGAAGAGCTGTGCAGGGCTATGCTAGTGGCAGTTCCAGCTCGAGAATTTAATTGCCTTTAAAGAAGTTATCTCTATTACGTGTCAAAAGGTCCAGCAAAACCTGCCACCCAAGTCTAGTAAACAGAGATCCTCACACTATCTTTCATACTGTATTGCCACAAGAAGAAAAGAGGAGAGATGGCATCTGTTTAGGATATGGTGATAACTTCACAGCATCCAACCCTTGCATTTTAAAGGAAAACCTAGTAACAGCCATCAATTCTATGTTGTCCCATCTACACACACACAAAGTGCTTAGCTCAAGAGTAGTGATATTCAAAGAGATGTTCAACCTCCTCTTAATGGGATGAACTACCTCCTGAGGTAGTTCTATGACTTATAAGCTATGAGGAAAGGCTTTGTAACATCTGTTCAATGGCTCCCAGAATCCCTCCTTCTCCCTAAAACCTGTGCCCAGGAAGTAACAATATATTTGGCAGCGCTCACAGAGGAAAAAGAGGCAAGAAGAGCTCAGCTTAGAGCAGCACAGAGAAGCAGAGAAAATCTTTGTGGAAGTCTGACACACAGTACAGAACCATTGCGCACACAGACTCAATAGCTACTCCACAAGCATTGTAAGATTCATGCAAGTAGTTAGGATACAGCCACTTAGAAGGCTATAATGAGAGCCATGTTTTGGCAAAAATAACTCTGCATCAGGAAGTCCAGATCCAAAGATGATATATTTACACCAAAGTTGATAATCTAAGAATCAGAGCACAGCCAGAGCCTGATTCATGTCTGTTTCAATAAAATTGAAAATCTAAAGAATATTAGCACTGTCACCACAGAGTGTCAATCAGCAGGAAGATAGGGTCAAACATCAGTTTTTCTACATTCTTCTTAGAAAAGAAGCAACACTTCCTTCTAGGTTTTGTTCCCAAAGCACACAGACTCTTTAAATACTGCTCAAGATACACATCTCCTTTTCAGTTCACAGCAGTTCCTATATTCCCCACTGACCAGGCACTGGAGTTTCCCAGCACGGACTCCTCCTACCTAACACCCACTCCATGCTAGAGGTTGTACTTGTCTGGGTTTGGTTTTTGTTTTCAGAAGCACAAATCATTTTTGAGCACCAGTAGTGTTCCAATATATCCTGAGAACAACCTGCATGGAGCAAGTGGTTCACATTTACGCCAGAGGCACTTACCACAAAAGGCCCTATTTTGAAGTCACATGTGAACGGGTCTCTCCCTGAAGATTTCATGCACACAGTTTCACGAATGCTGAACTGTAGCTCTAGTCTATAAGTGTCACCACTCCACATGTCAACCTGGTAAAAGGAAGGTCAACACAACGTATAATTAGTGCCTGTCATTATTCTGTGCCCACTACATGGCAACCTTGCTTCTTTGTCAAGTAGAAGCAAGATATCATAGGTCAGTGCCCAATTTAGAGCAGATCACTGTGTGTGAGAAAGGCTGTTTTATTGTGCTTTGGAGTTACCCTTTCAGGCAGATTTGGTCCCAGCAACACAGAATAGCTTTCCAGGGAGGTTTTACCTGAAATCCTACAGCCACTGCCAGATCCTTCTACTGCTCAGAGTCAGTTGGGAGGGACTATAGTTGTCAAAGGTAGATAAGCATAGCATTACCTTTGCATGCTACTCCCTCTTCTGTGGGAACCAGAGTCCTAACAGCTCTGCTGGGAAGTATATTGCAAATGCATGACTTGGAAAATAAATCACATGACTGCAAGCAATTGAATTAATACAGTTTGTAGAGTCAGCTCCAATGCTTCAATGGGAAGTGTGCATGCAACATTGTAAGCTTTAGAGAATTTGGTTGGTTTTGTTGACATGTTAGGATTTTCTTTTCTCCTCATAGTCTAAGCAATGTTTTATCTCAAAATGGAAGACTAAAAAAAGAAAAAAAGAGCTACAAATTCCCCACGAACAAACAACAAATCCCCTCTGCTTTCAGGTACTATTTTTTTCCAAATTAGATCAATTCAAAAGTCATCTTGTCATTCATTCTTGCAGAAGACTTGATACATGCCATCTATAGAAACAAAACAGTTCTGAGGATAATCAGGAACAGCGACACGCTAACTTTAAATTAGGAAGCTTTAACTCCTTAACTCTGAATATCCAAAATAAATCCTAGCAACACAAATTAAAACAGATATGGGTTTCCTGCCTGCATGTAGACACTACCAGATTTAAATTTGGGGTTTTTTACCAGATTTAATTGGTGTTTATTTATCAGAGACAGATGACAGAAATACAGATTAGAGAAAAAAGAACCCTGAATATATTTTTGGTAGCATTTAATTAGCAGTATGGACATTCAGCTGAGACCTTCAGGTGAATGAGGTTATTTTATGCCCAAAGCAAAGCAGTTACCTGGAGATACTTAAAAACATCAGTTCTGAACAAAATATTAGGAGACATCCCTCAAAGATATCTATTCTAGGGATGGACAATTTCAACTCTTCAAGTATTTTTAATTACAAACCAACATACAAAGAACATTTAGGTTCCTAAAGCCATGACTTCAGATAATGTCCCAAACCCACCCCCTTCAAAGCAGCATCAGAAAACTCCAACTAAATCTGGGTTTCCAGGGTTGGGTGAAAAAGAGTTTTCCACCACAACAAAGCATATTTCAGGTAAAGAGTCTCTTGTTGTCTTTGCACTTACTCTCGTGACATGGCTCCTGACAACACCATACAGGTTTCTCCCCCATGACTGAGAATTGATCCTTGCAATGGAAGCATTGAGAGCCTCTTCTGTGACAGGGACTTCATAGTCATACACTTCAAACCCTGAGGTGGAGGCACAGGTCCATTAGAAGTTAATTGTGGTCTTGTACTTCTCCCTAAATCACCAAAAGAAAGAGGATGTGGGCCCATTCTGAGAAACTTACCTGAACTCAAGGAAACAGTCAGTGTGAAGACAAAAATTAGGATCCTCATAGTGTGGCTTTCAAAATCCTGGGGTTTTTTTTCCCTTTCTAAGCAAGGATTTTCAATGCATATTCCTCTGTCTTTATATAAATGCAGCCTTGATCCTACACCTGACCTTCCTGTGTCCAAGCTCTGCTACAAACATTGCACTTTAAACAGAATTGATCTGAGAGTAAATATTTGATGTCAGCTTTTCTCCATTTAGCAGTATTTCTCTGATTAAAGGGCTGCAATGCCTTTTTCCCAGGACTGTGATTAAAACGGAGCACTGAATTCCTGGTATCTCCATAGCCAAAGGCAGAATCTAGTTATTTCATTCACTTTTAGCCATTGGTTATCCATTTAAAGCTGGTGAGTGAACTTTCTTACCATCGGACCCAGCACCTCGTGAAACTGACAACACTTACAAATTGGTGTTCCCAGAGGACAGGATGGTTCCCCAGCATGGAATGGGAAGCCACCCCCATGGACCTGTCTGACACCACCACCCTGGCCAAAGCATCCAACAGAAGTCTCCCAGGCACACAGCTGACCCTTGGGACACTCCAGATCTGTTTGCCATGCAAGCTCCTGGGACCTCAGTTATTCAGTATGTGCCAGAAGAGCTCCCACAGTGCTTTAACTCTTGCCAAGTCTGAGCCCGGCAAACCAAATGAGAGTGGCTGTGGAATTTCAGTTTCCCCTGTCAGATCCTCCTGATTCTCAGGCTTCAGCTTCAGTACAGAAATTAATGGGCTTTCTGAAAAATTATAGCCTGACTTCAACACTGAAAACACCATAAGGAATTACAGGGATGAACTAGACCCAAGACCTCAGCACTTAGCTAACTGCAGCCACTTGCTAGTCGTTTTTTCCAGATAATAGTACCGTATTTTATCAGTCTACTACAGCTACCTCACAACAGAGCCACGGAAACACTTCTAGCAAGATTCAGAGATGCTCCGGGGTTTTAAGTGCTTAAAGGCTGTCCATGGGAGTTGGGAGAGAAACTGCTGCCTTCAAACAAGTTCACCCATTGCGGACTGTTTACAAGGCAGAAATTTGTCTAACCGTATTCATTTTGAGGATCCTGCTTGTGAAATTCCTGCATTCACCTTCAAATCACAGTTCCACTTGAATTATGTGGAACTTATTTTAAACTGTGGATTATTTTAAGAATTTCCCAAATGACAAGCACTCAGGAAAAGACATGGGAGCATGCAAAGTACCAGGGCTCAGTTTTAATAAGGAAGAGGATAAAGTTGTTTCTGGCTGTTAAGTTGTCAGATTGCAGGGTGGCAGCCAATCACAAGATAGCACACTGGGGGGTGACAGATGAAGTCAGGTAAGTATGACTCACACTCCAAGTACTTTGAGGCGATGACCCACAAAGGCAATGCATTTCTAATACACAACAGAAAAAACTGCCCGGGTTGGAACTGCATGGTCATTAGGTTTATTGTCCATTGTTGCCGTGAGATCCTAGAAAAGGAACCCATTGAACCATGGTACACCCCAGGAAAGAGTTTGTGTGCCAGTTAGTAGAGTTGCACATGGGCACAGAGACTGTGCCAGGAACAAACCATGCCTGGCTGGGGGACATGCAGACACAGTGCCAAACAGGAACCTCGCCGGGGCCACATTTCTGGCTAGTGCCACACCATGTGTGTGACATCCACCCAAGAGACAGTGTTGAGAGAGGCAGATGTGGGTGCATATTCCAAAAAGGGGTTGGCATTTTTTGCAAGCCAACTTGGATTTCAGCACTGGGAACATGATCTCTTGCCTGCAGGTAACAGTTAGAATTCCACCAGAAGCTCAATATGTAGAATTAATTCCTAACTGCTAAGCCACAGCAGTTGCCACTCCAGTAGTAATTTTAACTGTTGATCTGGGTTTAAAGATTTTCCTCTTAGAGTAGCTACTAGGAAATGCTCCCAGTAAGACTGTAGTAAAGCTAAGTGGGGCTTGAAAATAAAATTGTTTAGTGAAATGAAAGTTCCTCTGCAGAGCTCTGGCTTTGCTTTGTGGCATCCAGAGAATGAAGATGTTTGCTATTTCACCTCTCTGAATCCTGGTTCATTAAGTCTGTAATGAACTTGGGAAGTATTTCTCCTATGTCTCCACAGATACATTATACACTCCAGTGGATTCATGTTACATCAAAATTGGTTTCATTCACTGTCTATGTCAGAGGTGCTTTTGGGTTGAAGGTGCTCAACCCAAACTGAGGCAGTACTGGGGAAGAGGCAGAAACTGGGGGTGGGCAGGATGGGAACAGGGAGAAAGGAAGGTCTATGAAGAAAATGGGCTCATGCTGGTGGGAGGAAAGGCAAGTCTGAGAAGGGTGCAGCATTCTCCCCACTCACAGGTAATGCATCTCTACAGGTACCACCTGCCTAGTGCTAACAGGCCAGGCATAGCCAACAGGAGGAGGATGGGGTATTTTCCTTTGGGACAGGGGGTTGAAAAGAAGGATTCTTGGGAAGCCTCTGCTTTCAGTAGATTTAAACAGTGGGACCAATTTTATATTTTCGGATTTAAAGTGCTCTGAGTTCTGGGTTTCTGAGGAAGTCTGAGGTTTTCACTACATTCTCTCTGCACTGGAAACTGCAATTGAAGCATCAGGTTAGGAAACGCCACTGAATTTGTGAAGAGCAACTGGCATTCAACCTGAAATTCAATACTTTGCAGAAGGCTTCTTAGACCTATTCAAAAAGAAAGTTGTTTTATCTATGCTAAAGAAACAACAGGCATGGTCATGAATACCAAGGACTACATACTCTTGAAAGAGCAGGAACATCCTTCCCTTCCTCTAGAAACCAGTTGCTGGCATTTAATGTTAAGGCATCTGCCACAGATTACCAGGTCCTACAAGCCACTGTGGTAAGCAGTGCTATGGCACATGGAAAAGTGGCAAAAAGTGAAGGTTTTGCCTCAGACCAAAACTAGGCCAGAACAAAATGAAGAAGGTGTGAAAAATGAGACATGTTACTTTATACCCTGCTGCTGCTGCTTACGCATCCCCAGGAACAGAGGGACTTTCACAGGAAGACAACCCAGACATCACATGGCACTGGGGAGAAGCCACAAGTTTAGTCTGCAGCTTTGTGAAAGCTTCTGGTCACAGCAGCAGCAATGGAGCTCACAACATCTCTGATCAGGATAACACTTTTTCCTCAATTAACCAGACTGAAGAAGTTTGAGAAGACTTTTAGAGAAGGCTTTCAGAGCAGGCAGAAAAAGCATATGGGCACATAAAAATGCATATTTTTAGAAAGGACAAATGTCAATGAAATGACAGTTAGCACACACACGCACACACCCAAAATGCAAAACTTATTGAGACTTCAGAGAGAGTAAGATAGAGAAAGACTTCTAAAAAATTAAGGACTAAACTATAATCTACGAGCAAGTTCCTGATTCCAAGCATGTTGGGGTGGAGAGAAGGGGTTGTATCCAATCCACACAGTGAGCAGGTATGCATCATTTAAGAAAAGAGAAAAAAGAGTTTCTCTTAGATAATTATTTTCAGACCACTTCCACTTCCAGCAATCCAGTCAGCTCTTTTCCCAGACAAATAGGAGAACAGTAATTTCTCCTTGTGAGTGAACTTTTGATAATCACAAGATGCATTTTCATTTAAAATGTAAATCATCCAGCAGCATCACATGTCTGTACTCTGAAAACAGTCTAAACAACATGTCAGGCACTGAGGAGCTACTCCTGATCCCTTGCTTCCCAGACATTCAGATGACAGATGAAAGTTAATGATGTCCTTTCAGCTAAAAGAAAATCCAGCAAAACTCAAAACAACGTACTCTTTCCTGTCCTACCATGACTTCTTGCTGCATGGCATTGATAAAATTAAAAGGCTCCCTAGAAGTCCTTCCCCATGGACAACTTCTTCCTTATGCATTCAAACTAAAACTTGTATTGACACCAGCTAATAGAGGTAGAAGAAAGGCTTCTAGGTTTTGCTCAGACTAACAGAGGTTGAGACCTGATCCATAGTTCATGATGCCAACAGAGACTGAGCTTTGATTCCCTTCTGATCTTGTATGCAAGTCCCATGAGAAACTAGCATTCGACCATACAGCCAGTGCAGATACTGCCTGTGGGCTCATGAGTGTTCTCCAACCCTTGACCACCTGGGATGGAGTGTCTTTATTCTTCCAGTTTCTCTAATTGCTCTCCTAAGATGGTGGTCTGCATGCTGGCTGCATTTCTCAACCCCACATAGAGCTTTCTGCTGTAAAGCAGTTGAAGATTTGATGATCAAAAGGAGAGACAAAAGTGAAGGCAAGTGAATATAGCAACACCTCAGCTTTCCACACAGTATTAAGGAAGAAATCAGATGCATTTTGCAGGTCTGGAGTTTAAACCATGGCAATTTCATAGTCAGCAAGTGTTGCTGATGCTCCAGGAAAACTCACTGAGTTGTTCTGTGTGAAGACTAAAAACCAGTGGAACTCATGTCTTAACAGTAATTTTATGAAGATTTAAGGAAATAAAGGAAATATTTCAATAAGCACAAGGAGGCAATGCCTAACTCCTTTTGCACTGCACTTCTGAGGTGCACCATATGTGCTGGCCTAACGAACACAGCCTCAACCTAAGCCTCAACAGTTTCTACTGCTGCTGCTGCAAGTGGACTTTGAGAGTGAAGCAACAGAAAGCACACATTATAGCAAACAAAACCTCAATAACACACATGGCATGACTGTTCTGAGACATCACAGACTGCAGCAGAATCTCCGAGGTCTCACTTCACTACTCTGAGCCTTTGAAACTTTAAATATTTATATTACCTGTGCCTGCCAGGTCATCAGTAATAGCTCTTACAGAGTCACTGGCACAACTTTGTAGATTATGCAAGGCAAATATTACCTCCAGACCCCAAAGACTGTTACCTGAAAAGCCAAAGGTCTATAACTCTTTCCATTTTTTTTTATTATTATTTTTTATGTTTTGCTGACCACATTATAATTTTCAAATTTTTCTCCCTATCTTTAGGGCATGTTCACAGATAGTTCTGCTGTTACATCCTTTTGAATTCTTAGTGAAAGGTATTTGTAATCACCAGTCAAATCAAGCCCTGATAAAATTTGAAATCCTCAGTGAAATCAGGCAAGATGTTCACCTTCCTCTTCTGAAGCCATTGACTGCCAAGTAATCACCAGTATCATGCCCTGTTTTTTGTGAGCCCCATGCTGTCATTTGTTGAAAGTGACTTGCACAGCTGAAGTATTCTCAGCCTTTCTGGTATTCAGCCACATTGTCAACATTTGCTTTTAATGCTATTTCAACACCTTAGCCCTCAGCATCAGTGTGATTCAATACACAAAGGGTTGTTTCTGGCTGCAAGTCGTAAGAAGGTGCATATTCAGAGGAAAGTAAGTCATGAATTTTTAGCATGAATTAATTTTTAAAAAGTTATTGCTTCAAGTTTTAATCTTTCTCTCAATTAAAAAAAAATAGAATATTTTTGTAATTTTCCACAGGCATTAAGATCCATAACCAGAAAAATCAGAAGTGCAAATTTCAAGGATTCTTAAATACCAAAGCTGACATTTTCAACTCTGGTTTTTAGAGTCTCTGAGCAGTTGAACTAATGTCTAAAGGTTTTAGACATTAGATAAAAAGTCACTGACAGTAAGCTTAAGCTTTAAAACAGCATATATTTTAGATAATTACTTTAGTCATGAGCAGCAAACCCAAGAATTAGCCAAACAGGCTATTCTGGACACTGTTTTGCCTCATGTCCTGCACAGCAGCAACCAGGCATTTAAGAAGAGGTTCAAAAGTATCAGGGTACACATGAAACCACGAAGACTTTCAGATGCTGAAACAGGCCAATCTAGTGCTTGAGGTGGCTGTACAGGTGTGAGCTCAAAACATACGATCTTACAAAGGCTGAGTGGACATACCATGTCCCATTGGAAACTCCGATTCCTAGTTCTGTGAGCCTACAATATGCAACTTTAACCAGTGTTATTTTAAAGTTAGCTCAAAATCTGTAAGGGAAAAGGTAAAAGTGTATAAGTCCAATTTTTCCGCAGGCTGAGAGCAAAATTACAATTCTACTCAAGTTCTCAGCTGCTGTGCAAACATCAGAGGAGGTTAAGATTTCAATTTATCCCTATCTAGCCATAATACCAACTGCTCAATCACAAGTTCACCATCTTTCTTGCCACTCGAGGCTCTGGAACTGTTGCAAATTCCTGGTCCCAATATTAGACAGTCCATAAGCAGTAGAACAGGCACTGATGGAGCCAGAGGCTCTCTCTTTTGCTAAAGAAAGCCACATATAAAGGCATGACTGTGGTAGGTAGCTCCTTTCAGGCCATCTCATCACAGTGAGCCCAAGAGAAGTAATTCTATGCCACAATTCAGTGTTGTCATTGCAAAATGACCTTCGGCCACAGCTGTTGTTAGTGCTGCTGTTGTCTCCTGGTAGTTAAAGCCTTCATCCAGAACTGCTGCATGCCCACAATTTCCAGGATAGATGATCCATACTGCAGGATCTTCAATATAGCTGCAGACCAAATCCTGCACAGTTGGAGACAGCTGCCTACAAAAGGGAAAGAAATTGAACTCTACAAAGGCCAAGCACTTATACTGATGTGAGCACAGCTGGAATCCAAAATTTGACTGATGCTTCTGTGGCACCAGAGCTTCTGCCCAGACAGAACATGTGGGATGCCCTGCAGGTCTAACTTACTATCAGAAAAATAAATTCTTTCTGCAGCTATGAATATCTCTTGGTACTGCAGTGATGAATGCAAGTGGAGGACCACAGAATACACTGAGGCAAGATGCAAATGTAAAATAATGAAGCAAAAAAATGCCCCAAGAAATCGCTTCCAGTCCTGGTTCAACAGATGGTGCATAACCACAGCTACAGTAAAAAACACACCACCAAACAACAGGATGCAGTTAGCCCTCATGCTCATTAGAAACACTCCAGAAACAGCTCAGTGGTGATCACACAAGTGAGGAAAAGGCACTGACTGCAGAAGTTGCTAACCTGAGACCACAGAGAACAAGTAAGTTCAATTAGTAGACAAAGGATTGGAGAAAAATGTACAAGGACAGAACACCACAGCATGCTAGTGCCTTGGCGAGTGCATACCACATGATGGAAGACCCCTGCAAACTCACTTCTTGAGGGGAAGCCCTCAAAGACACAAATCAGGTACCCAACTCTCCTCCTCCCACTGCATGTATGCATATACTTCCAGGCAACTACTCAGCACAAGCACAGTTAAGGGTGGCCACAAAACTCAGGACCAGCTTAGTAGCTCCTTCTACTCTATCTGTCCTAGTCTTGATCCCACCACCAAACCTTGTCCTAACCATCCCTCTACCCAAGCACTGAGAACAGCAGAGATCCTGCTCTCCCAGATTAGACAGGGCATGAACACCTGTGTCCACAGTTGAAAAGATACAGCTGAGTGGTGCATTTCTTTAACTAAGACTCAATTACGTGGAGCAATTAGTTTTATGGATTCATTCAAGGGCTGTGCTTGGCCATTTGACAACTGCTTAAATGAAACAGCCTAAAAAGGACGTGCCTTGCACATCTGTTGATGCTTTTCCCTATGAATTGCTAAGGGCCATGAAGGTGAATCAGCTTTGATTCCAAGCATGCTGCTCTCAGACGAGGTATTATCAGCCCAATCTTATTATTCAAGCCAGGCTACCTAAGTTCACATTTTGCCACCAAGAAAATTAAAGCCCAAAGCTAGGATAAGGCCTCTCCTCTCTCGGACACATCCTAAACTCAGAATCCTCTGGAGACAGACTATGGCTGGTCACATTCTCCTTACAACGGTGAATCCCAAGCAGTGCAAAATTTACTTTTAATTTTTACATTACATTTTCTTTACCAGAAGCACGCCTCAGCTCTGGGAAGTCTTGTTCATTAAGGGACTCCCTGCTGGCATCAATACACTCCAGTCCAAGCTGCCATCTTCTACCTGTGCTGTAGCCTCCTTCCTCCTGTCCACTCATTAGTGAGATAGTTAGCCACAGTAGGGAGCAAGCGTCTTGGCTGATAGCCTGCTGGCAGCCAGAGCATAGAGCAGCCATTCTGTGCACTACCTGTGCAAAACTAACAAGATACAGAACACTGTATGGTGTAGACAGACCACAATGCTGGCTAGCAGCTCACCCCATCTACCAAAGTCCTCCTTTTTGAAAGACTCCCTGGATCACTTGGCCCCAGTGGGTGCTGGTCCTTTCTGCAACTAGGATAACAGTGCTTCTTGGTTACAGCTACAGGAGAAACTTCAGCTATCCAGTACATACAGCAACAGAAAGCAAAACAAGATATCCTAGAAATCAGCAGTGATTACCTACACCCACACAGAAGAAAGCAACGGTGTCTCTCATTGTAGATCTGTAGAGCAAATCATCTCCAGGACTGAACCACCTGCTACTGCCCTCTACACTATAAGTGTGCCCTAATTCTCTCAGTATCATTCAAGCAAGAGCCATCTAAACTAGACACATCCTGATGTCCTGGGAAGGGGGCTCTCTGTGAGCCCAGGCAGCAGGATCACAGCAACAGGAACCATTGTACCTGTAAACACCTATATCCCATGGCCCATGTGGGGACCCAAAGTTGATCATGGTTGATCACAAGCAGTAGACCCTTTGCTCAATCACGTCTCTTCTGAGTCAGACTTGGCAGCACTATTTTAACTTCTTGTAGTTCTACTGTAGGCAAAGCTTGAAATCCTGTTGCAGCACCATGGGAACAGGAGTTGAATCTGGGTTCCTTATCACGTAACACAGCTTTAGCACCCAGTCTGCAGAAGCTAACTGATCTTCCCTGGTTCACAGAGTTATGGCAACACTTCTGCAAGCATCTATCAGCATCTTCAAGCATCATTCACCACCCTCTTTAACTTTGCTTCCTGAAGCTGAACTGAGCAACCATTTCCAAGTGAATTCTCTGTTTCATCAAGTGAAGTCTCTTCCTAGGTTTATAATTATTTTCTCAAGTGTATTTAAATGTGCAGTTTGCTGCTCAAAATCATAACTTGTTGTACTGAGTTTGGCTGGAATGGAGGTAATATTCTTCACAGCAGGTGGCCTAGTGTTGTGTTTCATACTAGTCACCAAAAGATTGTTGGTAATAAAGGGACATTTCAGCTATTGCTGAACAGTGCTTGCACAACATCAAGGACTTCTCTGCTTCTTATGCTGGGGGAGGACAAGAGACAGGGAATGGACACAGCCAGGACAGCTGACCCAAACCTAACAAAGGGATGTTCCATGCTATATGACACCATGCTCAGCAATAAAACTTCACAAAGCAGAATTAGAGAATCAAAGAATGGTTAGAGTTGGAAGATACCTTAAAGATCATTGAGTTCCAACCTTCCTGCCATTACCAGGGACACCTCCCACTAGACACCTCCTACTAGACTATTGCTCAAAGCCCCATCCAGCCTGGCCTTGAACACGCCCAGGGATGAGGCATCTACTACTTGTTCCACCGCCTCACCACCCTCACAGTAAAGAATCTCTTTCTGATATCTAATCTAAATCTCCCCTTTTCTAGTTTAAAACATTACCCCTTGTCCTATCACTACACTTCCTGACAAAGAGTCCCTATATGGCTCTCCTGTAGGCTCTCTTCAGATACTGGAAGGCTGCTATAAGGTCTCCCTGGAGCCTTCTCTTCTCCAGGCTGAACAATGCCAGCTCACTCAGCCTGTCCTCATAGGAGAGGTGCTCCATCCCTCTGTGGCTCCCCACTGGACCCCTTCCAACAATTCTGTGTCCTTTCTCTGTTGAGGACTCCAGAGCTGGACACAGTACTCCAGGTGAGGTCTCACAAGAGCAGAGTAGCGGGGGAGAATCACCTCCCGTGATCTGCTGGTCACAGTTCTTTTGATGCAGACCAGGATACAGTTGGACTTCTGGGCTGCCAGCACACACTGCTGGCTCATGTTGAGCTTCTCATGAACAAGCACTCCCCAAATCCTTCTCCTCAGGGCTGCTCTGCAGCCATTCTCTGCTCAATCTGTATTTGTGCCTGGGATTGCTACATCCCAGGTGTGCAGGACCCTGCACTTGGCTTGGTTGAACTTCATGTGATTTGCACTAGCCCACCTCTTGAGCCTGTCCAGGTCCCTCTGGATGGCATCCCTTCCCTCCAGCATGTCAACCATGCCACCGAGCTTGGTGTCATCAGCAAACTTGCTGAGAGTGCATTCAATCCCACTGTCCATGTCTCCAACAAAGATGTTAAATAGCACCGGTCCGAGTACCGGCCCTTGAAGAACACCACTCATCACTGTCCGCCACTTGGACACTGAACCATTGACCACAACCCTTTGAGTGCGGCCATCCAGCCACCAAGCGGTCCCTCTACCAAATCCATGAATTTCCAATTTTGAGATCAGGATGTCATGCTGAACTGTGTCAAATGCTTTGCATAATCCCAGTTAGATGTTGTCTGTTGCTGTGCTCTTGTTCACCAAGCCCTTGGTGAAGCCGTGTTGGCTGTCTCAAATCACCTCCTTATTTTCCAAGTGTCTTAGCAGAGATTCCAGGAGAATCTTCTCCATGATCTTGCCAGACACAGAGGTGAGACTGACTGGCCTGTAGTTCCCTGGGTCTTCTGGGAGAAATCTTCTACTTCTCAAAGTAGTCATTGCTACTGGACCAGGCTGGTGATGAGTGATTGCTTTTGCACCACTATTTTTCTTTTTCTATTTTTTCCCCCTTTTTAACCCTTCACTTATTTAACTGTTTTTATCTCAGTGCAGAAGGTGTTTTTTTTCTTGCTTTTGCTCTTCCCACTCTCTCCCTCATCACACTGGGAGCAGAAGTAGGCACCCAGTAGACTGGGTGGGGGCTTAGCTGCTAGCTGGGGTCAACCTGCCACGTTCCCATTCATTGCACTCCATCACCAACTGTGTGATATTGCCCGTTCCCTGTGTGGCTGCATTTAGCAGACAAACCTCTAAGAAAAAGATACAATTACTTTTCCTAATGTTCTGACCACAATGACAAATATCCTAATGACATTCATACTAGCAAAATGCAATCCTATGACATTAGCAGAAAACACAAAGATATACCTTAACATGGATAAGCCAACTCCAACAGTGACACAAGTGGTGCTCCTGAAGTATTTTCTGCAGCATTAAGTACTCCCTGATTCAACATTTGTGTAGGGCTGGAGTTCCTCTGCCTTCTGAGGATTCAGTGTCTGGAACATCATCAAAGTCATCACCACCACCAGTGACTCTTAGCATCCAAATATTAGTGAATCAAACCCCAGAAAACCAAAAGATTCTAGAAAATGACAGAATAGGTAGAGATTGTTGTCTTTGGTTTTCTGGATTTTATAGTTCAAGTTTATGCCCTGCTGCTCACTTTAAGGGCTTGCAACAAGTTCTTGGTGAAGATTCTCAAGTTCTAAGTGAAGATTCTCAGACTACAAGAGGCAAGGCCTGAGGGAAAATATCTTGTCACAGGTCTTAGAGCAAAAGTTATCCAAAGCAACTCATTCTATACAAGTGCAGCTCCAGCAAGGTAGGAACATTTGTGTATTCTAGTTTCCCTGAGGATGACATTTGTGGGAGTTAGCTATTAAGTGTTCCCAAACTAAGCCTGTCAGCAAGCAGAGATTAAATTTTACAGTTACACTCCACCACAAGCACTAGGACCTCACCAGCACACATAAACAAGCCAAGTACAGAACATAGCACAATCATGCTGAATAGTTTGTAGCTCAAATTCTATACTGATACCAGTCACAAAACAAAAATAACTTTTAATCCTCACAAAACCTCCTAGAAATAATTCTGTGCAGAGAAAAGGAAAGAAAGATGTCATTTGTGAATAAATTATCCATTACAAATTAGTCCATTCTTTTAGCAATTGGGTGCACTCCAACCAAAATAGGGTAATGCTGTAGAAACCAAGGAACACTTCACCTCTAGCAGTTCTGCTACGGTCAATGCAACTGCATTGTTCCAGCCTCATTCTACATTTTTGCTACTGCTGGAGTCATCCCATATTTATGAATCTGAGATTTCCCAGAAGGCAAATTTATTTCAATCAAGGTTTAATTGTGGCTTGTGATTACTTTTTAAATTACAGAAATCCTTTGTCATAATACCTGCATACCAGTCACCAGCCTAGGCAAGCAGAACACTTTCAGCCTTCACTTACTCATATATCCTTGCTTCAGTCAATTATTTTAACTGTACGTCATTTTTGTGTCTCCCAGACCAAGTCCACATTGCAGTTTAAATACAATGTTTATGAGCTATTTATCATGAAAAGCAAATCTACATTCATTTAAGCAAAGTAGATGCCTCTTAAAAAAGAAAATTCATTCTATATGATGTCATTAATATTCCTTTTCACAAGAAAGATTTCCCAATAGCAGAGAACTCATCATAAATTATCAAGGAGATTATTAGATTTACATGTTTCTTTGATAACAGTTTTACGATGTTGTTATTGGAAATACATTAACACCCTAAGCAAAAAATAATAATATGGGAATAGCATAAAGCAAGAGCTATATACTGGGGACACAGTAAAATAACTTGACACAAAGTTGCCTTGAGACAAGATCATATCAGTGTTTTAAATCAAATGAATAATGGAAAGGCAGGAGACAGGCAGGGGCAAAACCATGTAAACTATCTCCTTGTGAGGAAATACAGACTGGCTTATTTACAACCCCCAGACACTGCTTTCGTGCCAGGATTCCTCTGGCAGGCTCCAGCAGTGCATGCATACCTCCTGGCCAAGGGACACAGTCTCAGGTGTTGCCTGCTCCTCCAGGAACCACAAATATCAGCAGTGGGCCATGATGCAACCTCCCATCCCTGGGGTTCTCCATCCCAGCCAGTGGTCCCAGCCCTGGGAACAGATGTAGGACATTTCCACAGGAAAGCAGCTGGTACCAAAAGATGTGTAAGGCATCTGTCAGGTTAGGGGACACCTGACAGAACAGGTATATTCTGAAGGATATTTGAAGAAACATCACTGTGATTGACAGGTAGGTATCCAAGCTTATAATCAGCAGCCTCAACTTCCAGGACTGCCCAGTCTCAACCAGCATGCATACATGGATGCAGGACTGCTAGGAGGTTTTGCCAGGACTCAGGGTGATAGGATCGGCTATCTTAACACCAGCTTGCGTACATGTAGTACCCCCTCATGTACCCACAACAGCTTAGTGTCATCCTGAAACCAGACAAACACATGTCAACAGAAAAGAGCAAATAGCATTCAGCTCCTTTCAGAATGTCTAAGCTGTGCTTGATCAAGAACATGCCCCAGTGTCAAGGATTTTAAGGTCTGTTAATGTCCAGCAGTAACAGCTGCCAAAAATGCCTACCTCATTCTCTCCAAGATGCACAGAAAGGGCCACAAATATTCCAACCCTTTCCTGAGGCGAGGAACACATCAGCTGGTGCCATATAGAGAAGGACTCTCTGAGGTCCACGGCCCATGCATCTCAGCTCTGTGCTGGCTCTGGGCCAGACCAGCTTCCACCAAGGAAGAGTCTGTGACTAACTCTCCATCTGTCTGCAACCATCTCCATCTGCACAGAAGAGGCAGCACAGGCCTAGAGAGATTAGGCATTAGAATATCATGAAAAATTGATGCACTCCCAGCTTAGATTAGTGTGTAAAGGAAGTAAAAAGCAAAATAAATCCATCATCTCTTGGGACACAGCAGCAAAAGCCAGGCAAATGTATATTACCAGGGTTTAAAAAAAGCTTAAATAGACAAGATGTGCATGTGTGGGTAAAAGACCTAAAGGCCTTTCACAGCTCTCACTGTTCTACTGAACTGACCATGTCCCAGAGGCTAGAAAGCCTCTGTGACAGTGTATTTAATGTTAAATAATTCACTGACAACAAAGCAGTCATTTCACCTGGCAGGATTTCTTCTGCTGTGACAGGCGTTGTGAGCCCATCTTGCTTTGGGGCTCTCAGCTGTACAGAGATGCTCCTGCACAGATCTCAGCTGAAAGGTAGGTAACAGACCCTGCTGGCAGATGCTTGGAGTGGACCACGTTTAGATTTGGTCCCTGCATCATTGCAGGGAGGACCCAAGACTGCTTTTCACAGCAGCAGCTGTGAAAGGCCTTCTGCCTTCCCCTTTCCCTCGCTGAGGTGCAATGGGCAGGGACTGGAAAAACAACAGGGAGATCAAAAAAGAGACATTTGTATCTAACTCACCGGGAACTTTTGAGGAAGCTCCTTCCTTGGGAAGCAACCCCCTTCCTACAAAGGGATTTACCCAAATAAGTCGTTTCCTTGCAGAAAATAAATGCACAGTTAAGAAACCCTGGCAAGACTGAATTACTTACTGTCTTTTCAGAACAATCATTCGAGCTCTTACTTCTCGTGTTTCCAGGTGTAGACTCAGACTTAAAGTCTCAGGTCCTCTGCAGTCACAAGCTGGCTGTTGTTTTCTTCACATCTCTGAACACACACACACACACACACACACACACACACACACACACCTCCCTTCATAAGAGGCAAACCTAGACTGTTTTCAGTGAGAGCCCAGATCCCCATTCCCACAGGATACTCTTTTAATCCAGCACTCTCCGCTGTGCATATAGGACAGTTTGCTGAAGTCTGGGCAAACAACATCCACTGCTCTTCCCACATCAACACATGTTATTCTGTTGTAGGAAGTGATCAGGTTAGTCTGGCACGATTTGCCCTTGGTAAATGCATGCTGGCTTTTCCCAGTCACCTCCTTCATTTCGTTAGTAACAGCTGCTAGGAAAACTCATTCCATTACTTTCCCAGGCACTGGAATAAGACTAATGAGCATGTAGCTTCCTGGGCTCTCTTGTGGGCCCTTCCCATAGATAGGTATGATATTTGCCCTGTTCAAATCATCAGGGATTTTCCCGCACCTCCACAACTTTTCAGATGTTATAGGCAGTGACCTTGCAAAAATGTCAACTGCTGGATTCAGTCCAGCAGTTATGAGCATTTATGAGCATTAAGCTGTTGCAAGTGCCTGCATACCAGCCCTTCCTCTGCTACTGGTGGGTTGACACATGTTCATGTGCCACTTCATCTTGTGATCTGGGGTCCAGCTACGCCAGTAAAGACAGAAGCAAAAAAGCAACTGAAAATATCTGCCTTGTCATGTAGCTTCCCTGCCAAATTTAGTAAGGGGTCTGCGTCTTTCCTGTGTTTCTGCTTGCTGCTCATGTATCTGAAGAACCCTCTCATGTACTTGACATCTTTGTCCAATTTCCTAGCTGAGCCTAAGCCTTCCTGACTGCATCTCTGCATGGCTTAGCCAGGCTCCAGTATGCTGCTGTTTTCACTTGTAAGCATACCCAAAACTCGATGCTAAGCCAGTCTGGTCTCTTGTTCTGCCTTCCACCTTTCCGTATGTAAGAATGGGCTGATCCTGTGGTTTCAGGAGGCTGCTCTTGAATAACTCCCAGCATTCACAAGCTCCTTTGCCCTCTGTGGATGCTACCCATGGAATCCCTTGCAGCTGGGCTCTGAGCATACTGAAGTCAGCTCTTCTAAAATACAGGGTCTTTGTCCTACCATTGGTCTCCACCGTGCTTCCAATAACCTTGAAGCACTGCCTAATAAGCCTTTCTGATTCCCTGGAGACCATAAACTTCTAGGCAGGCTTGCACAGCCAGCTGGAATGCTGCAGTTGCAACCCAGGAGCTCAGGAACTTGGTATGAACCGCCAGGATAGCTGGGTTCCTGGGAAACGAATGCGTTCCGCAGCTCCTGCTGCCGTCTAAGATGGTGACCTCTACTGGCTAGCGAGGGATGGGCAGGAGATGGAATAGTGATTCTCAGCCATGAACATCCGGGAAATATGAAGGAAAAAGCAGAAATAAAGCTGCAAGACTTCCTTCTCCAAGGCGAGCATGCCCTTGCTCAGCAGTCCAACCCACCTGCCCCTGTCCAAAGGCCAGAATCTGTTTCTTTCTAGCTTTCTCCTCTACAGTGCTGAGATCCAGGTCAGACGGAGAAAAAACCTCTTGCATCTGTGAAGGTGACAGGACCTTCAGAAAAGGGACTGACCCTACTGGAGTACCTTTCTACCATGAACTGCACATGGGGCAAAAGAAAGGCTGGACCTGCGTGCTTCAGGGCCCAAGTCTGCTACCATTTGATTTCCACAAAATGACATGCAATGAAGGTGACAAAGCAGGACTGCTTATTTGTGGAAGGTCAAGTGGAGGGATGAACTGGAAGCAGGTGGAAGGGACAGGCAGGATCTGACAGCTGAAACTGTCATAGAATCCTCCAGGCTAGAAGAGACCTCCAAAGGTCATCTAGTCCAACCTCACTGCAGTCTCAAGGACACCCCCAACTAGACCAGGTTGCCCAGGGCCTCATCCAGCCTCACCTTGAATACCTCCAGGGAAGGGGCCTTGACCACCTCCATGGGCNACAGTACTCCAGGTGGAGTCTCACCAGAGCAGAGTAAAGCAACAGAATCACCTCTCTGGATCTGCTGGCAACACTTCTTTTGATGCAGCCCAGGATGTGATTGGCCTTCTGAGCTGCAAGTGCACACTGTCTGCTCACATCTAGTCTTTCATCCATCAGCACTCCCAAGTCCCTTTCTTCAGTGCTGCTTTCTAATATCTCATCCCCTAATCTGTTTTCATAGCCAAAATTGTTCCAGCCCAGGTCCAGAACCCGGCACTTGCTCTTGTTGAATCTCATGAGGTTCAACTGGGCCCATCTCTCCAGCCTATCCAGGTCTCTCTGGATGACATCCCATCCTTCTGGTGTATCGACAACACCACACAGCTTGGTGTCATCTGCAAACTTGCTAATGGAGCATTCAATCCCTCTGTCTATATCACTGATAAAAATGTTGAACAGTACGAGTCCCAACACGGACTCTTGAGGGAAACCATTTGTGACTACACTCCAACTGGACCTCAGGTCATTGAGCACCACTCTCTGGATGCGAGGGTGATATACCGACATAGTAACTCTGTCGTAGAAGGCCACTAGGTTAGTCAGGCAGGACCTGCCCCTAGTAGAGCCATGCTGGCTGTCCCGAATCAACTAAGTGTCCTCCATGTGCCCAAGCATGGCATCTAGAAGGATCTGTTCCACGATCTTCCCAGGCACAGAGGTGAGGCTGACAGGT
>VZRU01015895.1:87114-97941 GCA_013398155.1 Pedionomus torquatus | reverse complement strand
GACTCTTGAGGGAAACCATTTGTGACTACACTCCAACTGGACCTCAGGTCATTGAGCACCACTCTCTGGATGCGAGGGTGATATACCGACATAGTAACTCTGTCATAGAAGGCCACTAGGTTAGTCAGGCAGGACCTGCCCCTAGTAGAGCCATGCTGGCTGTCCCGAATCAACTAAGTGTCCTCCATGTGCCCAAGCATGGCATCTAGAAGGATCTGTTCCATGATCTTCCCAGGCACAGAGGTGAGGCTGACAGGTCAGTAGTTCCCAGGGCCCTCGTTTCTACCCTTTTTAAAACTGGTGTGATGCTTCCTTTCTTCCAGTCCACAGTGACTTCACCTGACTGCCACAACTTTTCAAATATCATGGAAAGTGGCTTGGCAACTACATCAGCCAGTTCCTTCAGGACTCTGGGAAGTATTTCATCAGGTCCCATGGACTTGTATATCCTCAGGTTCCTTAGTCAGTCACACACCTAGTCTTCACTTACAGTGGGAAGGACTTTGTCACCCTGGTCTCCAACTTGTGTGTCATCAACACAAGAGGTTCCTAGGAGGAAAGGGGTTGCCAGTGAAGACTGAGGCAAAAAAGTTGTTGAGAATTTCTACCTTCTCCTCATCTGTTAATACAAGTTCCCCACTCCTAGTCATCAGGGAGTGTACATTTTCTTTAACCTTCCTTTTCTGGTTAACGTGCCTGTAGAAACCTTTCTTGTTTTTCTTTATATCCCTTGGGGAATTCAGTTCTAGCTGTACCTTGGCCTTTCTGACTTCGTCCCCTACACAGCCGGACAACGTCTCTATACTCCTCCCAGGATGCCTGTCCATTCTTCCATTTCCTGTGTAGCCCCATCTTTCCCGTCAGTTTGACCAGCAGGTCACAGCTCAACCATGGTGGTCTCTTGCCCTCCTTGCCCAGTTTCCTACACGTGGGGATTGAGATCTTTTGTGCTCTATAGAGAGCATCCTTAAAGTTCTGCCAGCTTTCTTTTGCTCCCTTGTCCCTGAGGGCCGTTTCCCACAGGATTCTGTTTACTAGCTCCTTGAGGAGCTGGAAGTTAGCTTTCTTTAAATTTAGAGTCCTAACTCTGCTTCTCATGGGCTTCAAACTCCTTAGGACAGTGAACTGCACCAGGGCATGATCACTGTAGCTTAGGCTGCCTTCAACTTTGACATCTCTCATGATTTCGCTTGCATTTGTGACCAACAGGTCCAACAATGCATCTCCTTGAGTAGGGCTGTTAATTTCTTGTCTCAAGAAGTTGTCATCTAGGTACTCTAGAAGCTTCCTGGAGCACCTGCAGCCAGCCATGTTGCTTTTCCAACAGATGTCAGGGTGGTTAAAATCCCCCAGCAGCATGAGAGCTTGTGACCACGAAGCCTCCTCAAGCTGGAGTAAGAGGGCATCGTCGACAGGCTCCGTCTGGCCAGGCAGCCTGTAGTAGACTCCTACCACAAGGTTCCCTTTGTTGTCCTGATCCCTAATTCCTACCCATAAGCTTTCAACCTGCTCATGGCTTTTCTTTAGCAATAACTCTTCACACTCTGTCCTGTGGGCTGGGAGAGGCCAGCAGCCACTCAGCCTTCCACACATCCAGTAGTGCCCAGGATCAGCTCTTGTGCAAAGCTCCAGCAGCCAGAAAGTTGGTGCATGGGAGAGAAGGTCTCCTCTGTGTCCTTAGGAGAAGGAACATCATAGGATGAACACTGAGCAGTGCCTGAGACTGTGCAGCTGGTGTCATCATTCACATCTTGAATTCAGGGCTGGGGGAGCATGCAGGGAGCAACAGGGTCAGCCAGAAGGCATTGGCCACAAATACCCCAACTGCCCCTGAAATCTCCATCTGCTCTGCCCACGCTGCCCCTCATCTGCGCAGGGAACAGAGCCCTCCCCAGCTGGGGCAGGGATTGCAGTTTCCTGCCCACAGTCTTTCTTCCTCCCTGCCAGTCCCCACTAACACCCCGCTGCCCTCACTCGCCCTCGTAGGTGACCTCCAGCATCCCCTGATGTTCCCTCCTGTGGTGCCCAGCGAGCCCTAGGAACACACAGCCCATCACAACCCCGCTGGCCCCAGCACCGCATAGTTGGGGATCCACAGCCACTGGGTCGAATCCTGCTGGTGGTGCAGCAGCCATGCCTGGGGCCAAGCTGCAGTGGGGCAGGGAGGGACCCCCTGGCAGTTGTGGGTAACGAAGAACATGATGGCTGCCTCTTGCATGGACTCTTGTGGGCTCTGCAGGTACAGCTGGGGTTGGTGCAGGTTTTCTGCTCTGCTGCTACTCTCTGCCAGCTGGAGAGAGTGCAAGGGGATGGAGGGAAGGGTTGGTGCGGATTCTCCCCCTTGGCCAGGTGGTCACTGCATCCAGCTCTGGCCTCCCCTGCCAGGACACCCATGATGTACAGCCAGCAGCTGGCTGGTGCTGAGGTTTGGAGGAAGCTGGGTGCTCCCCAGGAAGCTTGCAGTGCCACCCCGCTGTCAAAGTCCACTGAGGCTGGGGCTCCATTGGCATCACCAGGCTTGGGGAGAGAGAGTAGCCTGGAAAAGAGTCTGTAGGGTTGCACACCTGAGGGAAGGGAGTGGCAACGATGAGCTGCAGCAGTGGGCAGAGACAGACTCCAGATTTGTGACTTATAGAACATGGTTCTATTTCACCATTTTACAAGAGAACAGATCACTAGGGCTCCTGACAAGTACACTTCAGGATTTATATATGAATTAAATGAACTAAAAGCATGAGTTCCACATTCAAGGCATACAAATCACATAAGTTTCCCTTCTAGAAATTGTTTTTCCTATCTCGGTAATTTATGATGCAAGCTGAATGCCATGGAAGTCAGTGAAAGCCTGTATCCTTTATAAGCTTTTTAACAGAAAAATACAAGTATTTCCACATCTAAACAAACAACACTGCTATTACCATTCTCTATCTCCCACGATGGTGTAATTATGGCATACAGTAAAGTTAGATAATGGGAAACAGCAAGAAAAGAGCAGTAAGATTTTTGATAACATGTCATCACAATTTTCCCTGTAAAACTAAACTCTTTCATTTTCAGCTACGAAGAGAAGCAGAGCAGCAGCTCCAGTGAACAATGCATATGCTGGCCTTCTCAAGCCATAAAGCTGCACCTTACTCAGCTGGATCCTAAAGTTTCCCCACATACAACAGGCCTTCATGTCCCTTTACTGAAACAAACACTAAAACACACAAAATGGTCTTTATCCTGTCTTCCCCATCTTGGGCTTACATGTTTAACAGCAGACATGGACTGGAACATGCTCTTCTGCATGACCTGTGCACAAGCTTTGGTTTGGTCAGGCAGCAGATGGCGGTATTTTCCACTGGTCAAGGTGGCTCGGCTTCAGCAGAAAGTTCCTCTCCGTCAACCTAAGTACTTATCTGGAGTTAGGTGCCACCTCATGTGGCACCCACATAAGCACCCATATATGCCGTATGACAGCTCCCAAACTAGCTGCAAGTCACCGTAAAGTATATGGACTACGATAGCTATTGACCAGCAAATGGAAAATATCTAAACCTTCAAAATCAAACATCTTGGGAGATCAATCCTAGGCACTGGGGACAAAGATGGATACAATGCTTTGCAAGATAAATAAATGCCATTTGTAGAGGTTTTGCTTAAGTTGGTAATGCATCCAGTTATACTACAGAAAATGCCACAAGATTCAGCTCTTACTTTTGACAGAAAGCAGAAATAGCAACCTCACCAGAGCAAGCATCACCATATTTAAAGCTGGCCAACAACTTCTTCTCCATTTCAAAATGCAAACTTCTGCAAACAGATTTTTGAAAAAAATTAAATGAATTGTAATGCTCCAAGTATACAACTTATCACTAAAGAAACAAGCAAGGATAGCACATGAGGCCTTTGGAAATACTTTCTAGATTAATCAAGTCTCTCCCATGTAAGGTTGCAACAGCTGAGCTTCTGCCTTGCTGCACAATTCCCAGTAGAGCAGAAAGAAGTCCACACTGTTCATGTAGAGTCTGAGATGTGGGTGCAGGGTTGAACTAAATGTTGCCTTTCTTCCAGGGGATGATGCCAAAATATACTGTATTTTGGTGTGCCAGCATTACAGACTTCAGCGGATCTGACAGATAGACTATGCAAGTAATGAGCTAGATCTGGCTACTACATGAAGAGGAGGAAAGGGAGACCAATTCATTAAGACAAGCAATTAGCGGATAAAGGAAATGCATGAACAGGCCCCTTTGAGTGAAACTGAAAGGCAGCACTTTTGGCAGCAGCAGGAGAACTCTTGGAATTAGGAGTGCTTTTTAACAGCAGCTGACAAGGACTAATTGCTGCCATTGAACATCAGAGGATATGAGGAAAAAGAAGAGCTTGAGTAACATGGGAGTCCTGCCAGGAGATAAACAGTCATCTTAATGTTTTACCATCATCTTGCAAAGAGCAATCAAAAAAAAATAAGAAATGAAAAAAGTCCTGCTGAGACACTGACACTGCGGTGGATCGGTTACCATTTGCTTGGTTGTTACTGCCAGCTCTGAGAAATTATTCTTGATGTATCCATATCTGCATGAGCAAGAGAAAAAAATATTAGTGTACTGCTCCCAAGCCCACCTCAACATTTTGCTTCTATCCTCATGATATCATCTCAGCAAATCGGATGTCTTGTGCACCACTTGGGATCAAAGGGCTAATTGCGGCACCCATCCAGAACACGGTGTCCAAGTGGTATAGCATGCAAAGGACCCGGAAGAGCCAACCCAGCATCTCATACTGAAGATGGTCAGCAAAGACTAAAGTGCTCCCTTTCAGATGAGAGAGCATAATACACACATCTGCTCCCCTGTGAGACACTAACACCGCTGTTCACACCATGATGTTAGTACTGTGCGCTGCCAAGATTCAGCTTCAGAGTCAGGACAGCTCACATGCAAAACAGTTTTATCACAACCAGCATGCCATCTAGATAATTCACCAGGCGTAAACTGGAAAGGAACTCCATTATTTCAAGGCACTCATTATATATAATGAGAGGTCATTTCCACAAGCTCCATTATAAACAGGTATCTTCTTTCCCAGGCTAGCTATCCATAATTAATTCACTCCTTTCTTACTACTCTTAACAGTGTTCCAAACACTCTCCAGGCACTCCATCATCATCCTTGAAGCTTAGTGCTAACACTGGATGCTGTAACTAACTGCAGATTCATTGCGCTATATGCAACAGGGGGACTACTTCATACATCTCACAGACAACAGAACATCAGCTATTTAATATTCCATTTCAGACACTTTTCTGAAGAACTTCAGTCTCATCAGATTTCCCCCCATTTTGTGCTTGTGGAGCCAATAATTTCCAGGTAACTGTAAAATTTGTATTTGTTCTTACTGAATTGCAACCTACTTTTCAGCCAAATTGCAGCTACCTTTGGTCTGAGCCAGTGCTGTTTTGAGTGGGGAGAGACTAGTTGACCTCCAGAGTTCCATTATTCTACAGCCTGTTCTCTAGGTGACTTGGACTTCACTGCATGTAAGAAAAAGCCCCGGTAACTAGCAACCCTTGTAGATTTTATTAGACAGTTGCAGGTTGTTCATACCTAAACTGAACGTCAGGTCAAGTGAATATGAAGTTATCCCTAAAAAAATGGTAAGACAACTGATTCAGGAACATTTGGCACAGGTGTAAGTTGTCTTGAAGGAAAACCCTCTACGGAGGAAAGAGCCAGGCTCTAATGTTCAGGCTGATCAAGTCATTCCAGATTGTCTTTGTCAACCCCTACACTTCTAAACCTGCTGTCTTAAATGAAGACAGGAGTTCCCTGCATCCATCAATATTCTGCCTGGCTTTCACACCCCACTGGAACCTGTGTCTCAAATCAAGTTCTTCTACAAAACTTGATGTAAAAGGACCCAAGGCTTATGACTAGGCACTGAACTGCAGCTGTGGAGACTTTGGGTCAGCTTTTCACTCTATGGTTTATTGTACAGGACACAGGAAGGCTACAGTGATCACCCATAATGCTCCAGTTAAAAATGGGAAATAGATAATTCTGTCTTTTCTACATCATTTTTATATTCAGAGTTAAAATGAACAGACTGTAAAGGAAAGAGCACAGAAGCTCCTAATTTTCCAGAGGGTCTCTAGCACAAAGACAACTAAAATAACCCTGGGTTATTCAGTTTTTCAAAGACATGGGAGCAAAAAAAGGTATTTTAAACCATGCCAAAAATGTTAGGAACACCAGATGGAAAATTATATTTTTCAGGGAAAAAAATGAGGAAGAGAATTTAGCTCTTATTTCTTTTCAAATATTAGACAACATCAATAATTAATACTAACTCTTCTTCTAAAGACATACCAATTGAACATTTTAGGTGCTGGTAACACATATTCAAGTCTGAGAATAGATATAAAGAGGACTTACCCTGCTCAGGTAGCTGCTCTTGGATTTCAGATGCATTCATTTGATTTTGCTGGAAATCTCTTTCAGAAGGCCTTTCAAATCAGAGAGCTTAAGAATTAAAAAAAAAAAAAAAAAAANNAAAAAAAAAAAAAAAAAAAAAAACAGAAGAAAATAAATAGCTTTGTTTATATAAAGTTAATGTAACTCATTCCAAGAGATGACTGCAGCTTGGTATGAAGGGAAAGGAAGAGAACAAAACAAGCAAGCAGTAGTAAGTACCTTAAAGTACATACCCTAGAGAATCACAGAAGCATAGAATTGTCTAGGTTAGAACATACCTTTCAGATTATCTAGTCCAACCACCAACCTAGCACTGACAGAAGCCATCACTAAACAATGTGACTAAGCACTATGTCTAACCATCTTTTAAATACCTCCAGAGATGGTGCCTCAACCACTTCCCTGGGCAGCCTATTCCAATGTTTAATAAGCCTTCCAGTCTAAAAATTTTTCCTAATATCTGATCCAAACCTCCCCTAGTGCAGCTTGAGGCTATTTCCTCTTGTCCTATCACCTGTGACTTGGGAGAAGAGACCAATCCCCACCTCTCTACAACCTCCTTTCAGGGAGTTGTAGAGTGATAACGTCTCCCCTCAGCTTCTTTTCTCCAGGCTAAACAACCCCAGCTCCCTCAAGCTCTCCTCCTGAGTTATTCTCCAGACTTCACCAGCTTCGTTACCCTTCTCAGGATCTGCTCCAGCACCGCAAGATCCCTCCTGCAGTGAGCGGCCCAAAACTGGACACAGTACTAGAGATGGGACCTCACCAGTGCCAAGTACAGGGTGATCACCTCCCAAGTCCTCTTTCTCACTACACTTCCTGAGACAAGTCAGGATGCTGTTGACCTTCTTGGCAACCTGGGCACACTGCTGGCTCATGTTCAGCTGACAATCAACCAACTCCCCCAGGTCCTTTTCTGCCAGGCAGTTCTCCAGCCACTCTTCCCCAGGCCTGTAGTACTGCACGGGGTTGTTGAGACTCCAACTGCAGGCTTTGGCACTTAGCCTTGCTGAACCTCAGCCCATTGATCCAGCCTGCCCAGATCCTTTGCTAGAAAAGCTTTTCTAGCCTCAAGCAGCTTGACACTCCCACCTAACTTGGTGTCATCTGTGAACTTGACAAGGGTGTACTCAATCCCCTCGTCCAGATCACTGATAAAGATGTTAATCAGCCCCAATATCAAGCCCTGGGGGACACTGGAATTAACTCTATTTACCACCACTTTCTGGGTCTGGCTCTCCAGCCAGTTTTTAACCCAGCAGAGAATGCTCCCATCCAAGCCATGGGCAGACAGTTTCTTCAGGAGGATACTGTGGGAGACCTTATCAAAAGCCTTACTGAAGTTCAGGTAAAAAACATCCACAGCCTTTTCCTCACCCACCAAGTGGGCCACTTTGTCATAGAAGGAGATCAGGTTTGTCAAGCACAACCTGCCTTTCATACAACAACCAGACAACATCAGCAACAACAGGCATGAAACCCCTTATGTGAACTCCTACCTCCCTGGCAACCCTGTGCATGCCAGTCACCACTCTGAAAGCAGTAACTGACTGCTGTTTGTATTCAGTAGTCCCACTGTGGTGGCAAATTAAGCAGTGTTAATAATGCTTTCACAGGAACACCATGCTAATAAGTAATATAAGTAACAAGTAACTGTCTCTCCAAACATTATACCAAATGCAACAGTGCTTGAAAGGACATTCCCAATTACAGTTTTCATCAATGTAATTAATGCAGCAAGCATATGCACATGTATTTCACCTAGTTAACAAGCAGGCATCGTGACAGCTACAAGATCCCATCTATACTCTATCTCCTTGTGCTCATTCAAAGCAGAGATTGCAGATCAAGGGCAACAAAGATGATTAAGGGATTGGAGCACCTTCCTTATGAGAAAAGGCTGAGAGAGCTGGGACTCTTTAGCCTGGAGAATGCTGAGGGGAAACATTAGTAATGCTTGTAAATATCTGAAGGGTGGGTTGAAGGAGGATGGAGACAGACTCTTTTCAGTGGTTCCCAGTGGCAGGACAAGGGGTAATGGGCACAAGCTGGTACATAGGAAGTTCCATTCAAATAGGAAAAACTTCTTTATGGTGAGGGTGCCAGAGCCCTGGAACAGGCTGCCCAGCAAGGTTGTGGAGTCCCCTTCTTTGGAGATCTTCAAGACCCACCTGGATGCAGTCCTGAGTAATGTGCTCTAGGCAATCCTGCTTTAGCAGGGGAGTTGGACTAGATGATCTCTTCCAACTCTGGTTGGAGGTCCCTTCCAACTCTGATAATTCCATGATCAGTGGAATTTGGTGGAGCTGCCTTCAAACCTTTCCCACGCCACAACTGAAGTCTATTACTTACTATTAAAGAAAAGTTTATTCCGTGATCAAGGCTCATGCCTAGGACTCAGTTACATCCTCAGACTTGTTTTTAGGGCATCATCTGAAGTGAGAGTCAGTGAGTTATCCCTGAAATGCTTTGCTCTCAAGGGCACAACTTCTAAGCACTGGCCTCACTGTATCTCTGTCATTACAGCTGAAGGTACGAATAGACAAAACAACTTGCTGTAAGGTATTCCCTCACAGAATAAGAAGTATAGTTTGGGTATTGCCTTTCAGTAGAGAATTAATTTCATATTTACTTGCAGTTTCAAAAGGAGTATCACTAGACACATACTTGGTCGCTCACTATTTGAATTGCATTCTTGAAACCAAGCTATTATTTTGTAATCTAAATTATTTGACAGCAATCAAAAGAAGCCTTTTGAAGTATCTGTGGGCCTTTTCACCCTGGGACTTCTAACAAGTCTCTTCTTCACCCTAATACAACTTCTCACTTCACAAGCAGAATACATAATTCAATCAAGCCCTCAAAAACCCCATCCACTCTGAAGGTCTTTTCAGTGTCACAGTCAAAAAGTATACTTGTTTGACAATTCTGATAATGATGTGCTCTCTAGTAGACTGGTACCTTTATATTGCTTTAGCACAGGATGTTTCTGTGAATCAGATGAGAACTGGCCATTTCAATCATAATTAAAGATCTTCCTTCCCTGCAATATATATGGAGTATCCTTTGTTTACCTTGCAGGTATTGCCTGTGGTACCTGAAGGCTTGCCACAATATATCTGAACTGCCACTTAATTTTATAAGCAGAGACTAAACAAGAAAAAAAAACCAAGAAAACACAGAATTAATTACCTCATGCCTTCAGCACTAGAAGCTAAACTTGACAGGACACATTGTTTGAGAAGGGTATACTGTAAGTGTGTAATGCCCCTTCTTCCCATTAGTGTTTCATTGGTCTGTTACACAGCAGAATATTGAAGTTTTATAAGACAGAAGCTATTTTTACTTCTATTCCATCCAACAAGGAATACTGAGAAACACTTTTTCAGTGCTAAACAAGAATCTTTCTACTTCATTTCTCAGCACAATATGAAGCTACATAAGAAATCAAAGGTGTAAAGGAGCACATTAAAAAAGCCTAATTAAAATGGGGTCCTGGCAACAGTAACAAAGACTGCTACTGTACGTGACCCTCAGTATCCTCATTTTCCTTGTGATCACTACCCACTTTACCAGAGACACATCCCCCAGAGAAGTCTGAAATAGAAGTACCTTTGAATCCAGTTGTCGAAATCGATGCACTGTCCTGAAAACAGAAAGAAGACACAGAGGAGAGAACTGAGTCCAGGTATTAGAAAAGCCTTGGCTAGGCCCCTTCCCCGCTTGCAAAACTGTACAGAACTGCTTTGCAGAAGTCTATCTGGAGCCAAGAGATCTAGTCCTCCTCTTTGGCCAAAGAGTAGAGCTAATGCAACTGTAGCCAGAGGTCAGTTACAAAACAAACTGTGTGCAGATGCACCTGTTTGGGAAGACATCTTCATCCTTCCAAGAAGGCAGGGCTGCAGGTGGTTTGGCAGCATTTTTATTGCAAGAATATTAACTAACATATGAACTACGCTGAGTGCTGCACTATTTCCTTTTCCTTGTCAAGATTCTTCTGCTTCTAGTATAAAAGCTATTTTTTTAACTTGTTTGGTTGGTTTTTTTTGTTGTTGTTGTTTTTTTTTTTTTTTGCTTTTTATCCAATGCTGAATGCCTCTGGGTAGTCTTAACATAAACACCTATTTGTGGACAGCAATGTCCATAGCAGAGGCAAAGAGGCACGGAAGAGTCTTTCCTATCCATTCTTAACAGTTCTTCCCTTACATTTGGTTTTGGAAAATGCTCAAGCTGCTGGATGGTAGCTACAAAATCAAGCCATTATACACAGCAGGTTACTGTTGCTGTTTTCTAGTTTTCTTTGTATTTCTTTCTCCTCTTATCCTATTACTCTGAAAACACTAAGACAGATCCAGGTTATGATCTAGCA
>VZRU01015895.1:20648-86690 GCA_013398155.1 Pedionomus torquatus | reverse complement strand
TTTTTTTTTTTTTTTGCTTTTTATCCAATGCTGAATGCCTCTGGGTAGTCTTAACATAAACACCTATTTGTGGACAGCAATGTCCATAGCAGAGGCAAAGAGGCACGGAAGAGTCTTTCCTATCCATTCTTAACAGTTCTTCCCTTACATTTGGTTTTGGAAAATGCTCAAGCTGCTGGATGGTAGCTACAAAATCAAGCCATTATACACAGCAGGTTACTGTTGCTGTTTTCTAGTTTTCTTTGTATTTCTTTCTCCTCTTATCCTATTACTCTGAAAACACTAAGACAGATCCAGGTTATGATCTAGCAGTCAGAGAAGAGTAGTCCAAGTTATCAGCCTTTAGATATCATCATTCCAAATAGTAACCTCTTCTCTCCAGAGCTATTTCCTACTCATGCTATTAGGTATAGACCTCTGTACAGATTGATGTCATGGGAATGCTTGATATTCCAGGTCTAACACTAAATATTCTATGCTAACTGCACAATGTTACAAAAATAGTCAGCTATAGCACTGCATTCCACAATGAGACCTCAAAACAGTATAGGAAGACAACATTTTCTCCTCTGGTGGAAAAATGGAAAGATTCAAGTACAGAAAGGTATGTGAGATTTCTCATTTCCTATGAGAAATACCATGACAGACATTTGGAACAAGTGTGTTTAATCCATCTATATATCTATATCTATACATATCTATATCATGTGCTTATCTATATCATGTGCTTAATATGCCATTACAACCCTTGCAATATTGCCATTAGCATTGTACCAACCTAATCAGTTATTTCTGAAGACAATCTGCAGCAGCTGACAAAAAGCCATCATTTTATTTAAAAAAGATAAGGCCCGTTTATGCTGAGTTTATTTATCTACTCATTACTTTGTAAACATTAAAAGCTGCTGAAAACTTGCCTTCACTAAAAATATTCAACAGAAAGTTAAGGGAGTGAAGACAAAGAAGGGCAGACGTACTCTTCTGATGAATCATTTGCTTTGGTATTGATTTTGACAAGGTAATTTTCCTTCATGACAGCTTCCCATGCCAGAATTTCATTGTCCTCATTTTTTGAGCCTGGAAAATACATGTGAAGAAAAACAACACTAAATTCAGTTAATTTGTCTTTCCAATGTTAACATGCAAAAAGGCTGGGTTAGCGCTTGCAATCTGAGTCTAATGATTCCTTTCTCTGCATCCAGAGCCTCTGCAGTCCCACTTCCCATCTGTGACACAGCTCTGATAAATACAATATTAGTGCATTTTACTGTGCACTCATGGCAACCAGAGATGATTAAAAAAGGAAAATATGAACAAAAAACCCAAACTCCAAGAGTCTTTCTTGACTTTTTTCAGTCCTGGTAAATGTGAAATGGCAGCCGGTTCAACAGGCATAAGACATTCCAGAAAGTGCCTACCTGGGTTTAAGCTTTCCATTTGTTTATATATTGTCCTATACTGGATCATTAAGAGTAACGTGTTAAGAAACATGTTGTATGACTTATCACTGAACTAAAACATTTCAAAATGATAAAGCATTGTCATCTCTGAAAGGCATCTCCTGTTGATGCTGTAAATTAATGAGTGACACAGACCAAACCACATTCATTCAAAGTCCTCCAGGATAATACTTCTGCTTTTTATCCTGTTCCAAGAGGACACCACGAAAAAAAGAAAGGTTAGCTGATATAAAAGAAGCCTATAGTTGGCAAATGACTGAAGTCCTGTTTCCTCCGCCAGTGCTCCTCTGACCTCACACAGCCTCATTTTTTCTCCCAGATACCAACAGGCATTTAAGCACCCAAATCCCAACCATCTCCATAAGAGTTAAGTGGGAAGTCAGGATTTTACAATAGAAAATACACTAGTGTGTTTTTTCCATGCAGTTCCCAGTTTCTGTCACCAGCTCAGCTATAATGCTACTCTGTCTCTAATTAATTGTTTCATAGAATAGAGTCATAGAATTGCCTAGGCTGGAAGGGACTTTTCACATCATCTAGTCCAACCATCAACCCAACACTGACAAAAACCATCACTAAACCATGCAACTAAGCACTATGTCTAACCATCTTTTAAATACCTCCAGGGATGGTGCCTCAATCACTTCCCTGGGCAGCCCATTCCAATGCTTAATAACCCTTTCAGTCTAAAAATTTTTCAGAATATCCAGTCCAAACCTCTCCTGGTGCAGCTTGAAGCCATGTCTTCTTGTCCCATTTCATTTGCTTTTGAAACTGCAATATCAAATGTGCATCACTTGGGCAGAAATATCTGCAGTAAAACAGCCACCCCAACAAGGAAACCAAATAGTGATTTTGACAGCCAAAACAATTCAGTCAGTGCTAAGGAACTTTATACCCCAAAGCAGGAATCTTTCTCCTAAATTAATAACAAATCTAGACCCTGCTGCAAGGCAACAGTCAGGTTGCTGATGGATGGGAATAAGTCTGTCAATTAACTCAAGTTACCTTCTCTCATCTGCTTATTAATGGTCATTAAAAAAAAAGAGAAACCACTTGATTTCTTGGGGGGGGGTGGGGAGGGCGAACCAAAAAAACCACCACCAACAATAAAAAATTTGTTAAAACAATTCATATCTGTGCCCCTGACAGAATAAATAAAGAGGAAATAGCTACAGGACTGACTCAGCCACTCCTGAATTTTTGAGGCAGCTTGTCCACTTGGCCATGCCCAGAGGGCCAGGAGACTCTGCATTCTTTTTCAATCACTCACCAGCAGGCAGAAGAGCCTCTGAAGAGAAGATTGTGCTCAGCTAGCCTGTCTCAGCAGCTCCTAGCTGTATTAGCTGGGAGACTGTAATGGAAGGACAGGAAAAAATGCAATTCCAGAAAGGAGAGTGGCAAGCAGAGACTAAGACCACCTCTTACATATTTTACCTAAACATTCAGAGCACACAAGATCAGGGAAATCTGCCACTTGGGAGCATTGCAGACGCTAGTGACAAATGAGGTGGTTTACATTTTTCATACAGACCATGAAAAGATGTCCTCAAACCAGGACAATGTAATTCAGTACTGTAATACATCAAAACAAAACAAAACAACAAACAAACAAACAAAACCTCCCTCAAAAAAACCCACCCCAAACCTTCAAAGCTAGGAAGCAGCATAAGCAGTTGATTTCTTGCAGGATTCATTTGAAAACTCTGCACAGTACTCAGGTAGAGCAGGGACCACAACAATGCTCAATTGGAGTTTTAGCATAAGAAGTTAGGAGTATTATTCCCCATATCCCAGAGAGAGCATACCTTAAGCACTCAAGATGACATCATGGCTGCAAAGCAGCCAGGGGCTTTGAGTGGAACCCTACTGAGGAGTTTTCCAGCAACATAATGGATTTGCATTTGAGAGAGAAGAGGAATGAGCTGATACTCATTTCCAGTACAACCACATCTCCAAGGTCTACATTGACCTTGAAAATTTCCCACCAAAACACTAACTGCCAGTATGCTATGGAAGAGTTGCAATGCACCTGCCATAAAGATGACTTTTAGGCAGTAAGGAATACTCCAACTCACAACAAATAGATGGCTCTTTACTTTCTTTCTTACAGCAACACTTGAAACATTTCCTCATCACCATGAATATGTAGGCAAAGATGACGAAAGGGAAGGGGATAGTCAAGCGACTGCAGTATTCTTGAACCAAAAAGTAACGCTGGAACTTCCACACCTGGTCATTGTTCTCTTGGACTGATCCAACAGTGTAACTAATAGGTGAAGAAAGAGAAAATACATAAAACATTAGTTATTCAAAGACCTCCATCATAGCCAAGTAAGACAGTTTTTCTCTTTATTATACCAGGGCATATTTTTGTAAAGTCATCCCGCAGCTGATATTTCCTAGAGATTATGACGTCATTGAGGTTGTTCTCCATTCAAGAGAGAAATTTAAAAACAGGAGGAACTAAGGCAGTAGAAAAAAACAACCTGAAGTTACAAATACGCTGGAATAAATAGAAACAGGGAAAAAAATACTCCACTCTCTAGGCAATTTTCTTCCAGACTAGACAGATGAGAGATACTGTGTCTCATTAATTCATCACCTAGCTTATTTCTAACAAAAAGCCCCAACCAACCAACAACAACAACAACAAAACAACACAAAACCCACCCAAAACAACCACCCCACCACCCTAAAAACAGAACATTTACTAAAACTGAAAAGCTCCTGAGAGTTCTAGTAGAGGCATTAAGAATTCTCCAGGTATGGATCAAACCTGCTGTACCAAGCACTATATGAATCCAGCAAAGCAACAACCACAAGAGCACAAACTGTCTGACCCTTCATTCCTGACATTAATGGCAGATGGATGCTTCCAAAATATTAGCGTTGACATTCTAATGGACCCTGAACAGAAGATCAGCTAAAACTTTCCCCTTTTGGAAATTATCTTTTGTTTTAGAAGATAAATACAAACCTGAATTTCAGAAGTGTCTAAAATGTAATATTCACCCTTTTTAGCTAATGCACACTGGATGCAAAGAAACAGTTGGGTTCTCTGTTGTTAAAATCAATATATAATTGTAATTACAACATATAGAGACATTAATTAGACTGGTATCTAATAGACATCAGCATTATTAAATACTGACAAATACACACCAGTCTTAGGATGAGCCATCACAGATTCATGCATTTCCAATTGCATGAAGGGAAAAACATCTGGAATTGCTGTTTTCACACTGGACTTCCTGAGTTCAGTATAATCCAGTGCTCCCTGCTTGATTAAGTTGTTCAGTCCATTGTTAAAATGAGCTATGCAAAGAGCTCTGAGAGTTAGAGAATTCATGCTGGGTCCTTCCACAAAATAAGCTGAACTGGCAAAAACTAGGTTTTTACTGGCATAACCAGATAAACAAGAAATGTTATCGTTAAATGTTGTCAAAATAAGTGTTTTAACAAATACCAAAGGCTTTTAGGCTTGAGTTGGCCTACTCCTATACTTTCCTTTAGTAACATGAATTGTTTCCATGCTTTCTAGGGCATATAAGCATTGCCTTCTGTCGCCAGGTTCTGGGCAGGTTAGGAAAGCATGTACAAAAAACAGATATGCTACCAGTCCTAGCTACCTTGCCAAAAATCACATTTCTGACTTGTCCAGGTGAGTATGGGAAGAAAGGTCTGGAGCTGAGGGGAGGGCAGATCCCAAAGCTGTAGGGGTTCTCAACTCATCACACTAATACGTTTCACCTCAGGCGAGGCAATATTGGCATTGGCATTCATAAGGGAGATCTTATTAAGGCAAACCAAGAGCCCTTAGCACCCTTGTTGCCAAATCAAATTGCTAACAAGTCTGTCACTGCCAAGGTACTATTAAAACACACAAAAACAAACATAGCAGACGTCAAGAATGATGCCATGGGAGTTTAAGTGTATAAGGGAATGTAAAGCAGAAAAGAGGCAAGACTGGGCAGGAGAAGAGCCACGACACCAACCTAACTGTACTCACAAGTCAGAAGAGAGGCAGGAGGGCACCACATTCCACAAGTCTGATATAAGGACTTCCCATTTTTCCCATTCAACTGTGTGTCAGAATTTGCAGTGTAAGCACCAAAGACTTCTGGAAGAAGCTGAGTAAACTTTTCCCTGAGGATCACTTATGGTTTTTCTCCTGCTGGTCCCAATGCAGCTCATGTATATTTGATAATGTGCACAACAGCAACCATTTCTATTTGGTAAATCAGTGCTGACTATGTGATACAGTCGGCTGTCACCAACACATTTCAGGTCTAACACTTCACAAGATACCAGAAGAGACCTCCTGACTGGTAAGATCCACAGACAAATAAATTATCACATAAAACCAGAAGTGATGGCATTCTTCAAATCAAAGTCATTTTGTATGTCCCAAGGAGATGCTACCCATTGCCTGTGGTATAAGTCAGAATAATAAATAGCAGGCCCACCAGAGCAGTAACCCACATATCATCACCACACAGCAGTTCTGGTTAATAAAACCATAGTGTTATAAAAAGACTGTGACAGTAACTCAGGTATTCAATCTAGCAAGGTCAGTTGTGCAGCAGCTCATACTTGGTAATGCACTGTCCCACCTATCACCCCCTGTGGGAACAGCAGGGATTTGTGCTAAGCTGCTGTGCAAAGGATGCTTAGAGAAGTAGTAGAAGGACAGGCAGCAATCCATCCCCAGCACATTGCAGCTGCTTTGATCAGAGTGATGTGAGAAATGGTGAATAACACCTTGCCTTTGTTCACTTTCCCATCTTATTCCTCTGCAAAAGATACAAGCAGATGCCAAGGCCTGACTTCACACCATTTTCCAGGACTTCATTGTCTTTCTTTCAGAGGACTATTGATATATTACGTACCCAAACATTGCCACCAGCAGGTTCACAAGCAGTATGTTAGTTGAGAGCATGTAAATACAGACAAGTGGAATGGTAATCCACTCTGGAAAGCGGGGTTGGTTGTTGGCATCCAGCTCCACGCATAAGGGCTTGGACTCATTCCCAGAAAAGGTGCAGCGGTCAAAATTGTAGGTGGTACCTCAAAGGGCAAGAGCAGAGAACAACAGTGAGCCCTCTCCCCCTCTTTCTGTTGAGTACAGGCCCAGGTACTACTACTGACCCCAGTACGAGTGGCCTCCTCCTTCCTTACCTCCCCATGAGACATAAAAACCTTGCATTGTTACTGCTTAGAGGAAAGAGGTCAACACAGGACAGGATAACCACTGAAAGGACAGAGCCTTCCACCCACCCAAGAAAGCATCCCACAGAAAATAGGTACCATCAACATCATCAGGGTACTGGCCAAACATAGCCAGGTATGGCTCATAGATGACAGATCGAAATATCCACTCCCAGCGGTGCTCATTCTTCCTAAGGATGCCTTGCCTGGCCACACCAAAGGCCACCATCCACACAGCAAAGAGAAAAAGGAAGAAGAAGACATCTATCATCTGAAAAAGGACAACAAGCAAACAGATTAGTACACCACTGTTGCAAGCCACACATGGCTTCTTTGCTCCCTGATTTGAAATTAAGGTGGAGAACAAATATTAGAAAAGCCCACAAAAGTTACCACCATTTTAATGCAAGTTTTCAGATCCAGAAATTTACAGTCACCAATACATACACAAATAATTAACAATTCCCACTCAGGGAACTTCAGAAATGTTTACACAAAGATAAAACCAAGACACGTTTCAGAAAATAAAATATCCCCCTGGCATCAGACAGGCTCCACCCACAAAAGCAAGTTCCACACACAAAGACTATGTATATAACAACTGTAGCTGCAGACCCTGCAGCCAAATATCAGCTGAAAGCAGCCATCACTTCTGAAAACGCCACTCTTGGTGACTTCAAACCAGAATTTATAGTCTAGACACTCTGCCTAACAGTTTCATGAATGCCTAATTCTTAACAATAAACAGATAACTGAAGACTGGTAATACTCCAGCTGAGCTTCGCCTTCTGTTGCAGACCCACCTCCACCAAGATCTGTCCTTCCACTAGCCCCAAGCATCTTTATTCTTAGACTTACTCAAAACTCACCCCTTTTGAAGAAGGATAAACAAAAGAAAGATGTACAGGAAACAAGCCTGTGTTGTTACTTCCATATCATAACGCACTCTATGACCTGGTAATCTCCAGACTTCAGCTTTGTAGCAGCGGTACATGGCAAAAGAAAGACTTTCTGGGTAATCTGCAGATCATGATGTTACTCTCTTTGTCACCACAGGGCTGTTTTTTAAATTCTGTATACAAGATCAGCTCCAGGTGACATGCACAAATACTCCAGCTCTCCAATGCTCCTCATTCCCACACCTACAGTAATTCGCATCTGTATGATATAGAATCCCATTGTCTTCCTACTATCGTTTCCCATTGGCTAGCAAACATCCCCTCCAGCTACAAAGGACAGAATTAACCCAGCTGCTCCTTGAGGGGCTCCTCACCACCTGTTTCTCCAGCTACTTCTGTGATGGATGCAGTGGAAGACAGAAATCCTTCTCCTGTACCATTTATCATTGTCTTGTTTGGGGAAGGCTCACACAAGCAACAAGAGTGATGGAATACAGCACTGAAACATTTGAGACATGCAAGACAAAGGCTACCAGGAAATAAATTTCCTCTTCTGTTCTTCAGCCTGATCTTTATTCTCTTTCCCTGTGCAGAGGGAAAGAAAAAGGCCCTGCTCTTAATTAGGTCCTATATAAATCTTAATTAATCCTGTTTAGAAGATTTAAGGAGAGAACTTGCTGCCATCATCAGAACAGTGGTGATTTTCACTCTTGAGGGAAAAAAAAAAAGGTGTCACCTCATTTATTTAGACTCTCTTGAATAGCTGCCAGAATCTTACCATCCTCTGCAGCATAATAATTTTGGGTCCTAGATTCCTGCTAACTGTGAATATATGGATCAGCCTCAGAGTAAAAACTATGTAGTCCAAACAGAAAATGACTCTCCCAGAATACCAAGAGTTTTCATCAGATGAATGAAGCCTGATGGAGACAGGAAAAGAAAATGAAGAGAAGCAGTGGGTAAAGCATGCAGAAGTCAGGTTAAAATACATCAAAACACTGAAATAGAGAGTGGAAAGTAACAGAAAACAGGTCTCTTTACCCTCTTCCATCAACTCCCACCTGATGACAGGACAGATGGCAGAACTGGCTAATGCATGCTTTGTTTACATACTTGCTATCTTAATTACATCATTGCTGTGTCTCCTCTTCCTCTCAAACTATAACACAAAAGGAATTGCGTACCTTCAGCTACTCCCACAGCCCTCCAAAAACTTCACAATGCAGTGGCCACTCTGCTGCACTGAGGCAACTAGAACGGTTACAGCTGACTAAATAACTACACTGTAAAATTTGTTTCCATCATTTCTTTGTCACAGTTGCTAACCCATCCATTCATGTAAAACAGCTTATGTGAGCTAACAACATTCTGTTAGACTATTGTAGGTACAATTACAGTCCCCTTAAGCACAACACACTAAAGCTCATAGAGTCCAGATTACCCTACTAAACAGTGAATAATAGGAGCCACGGAAAATCTGAAAGAATTTAGAAGTCTCTCAGCTATTAACAATCTTACCCTGCAACTTTGTCTGATAGGTTCTACATAGCCAGTCCTGAAGGCCCTGTCGTGAAACCTAAGTCTATTTCAATCATCTTCTAGAAGACACACTCATCCAAATCTAGGCATTAAGAAGCACTGCCCAGCTGGCCCAGAAAGATCTGAGCTAAGGAAAGCCACCTTTCTCTCCACAGGGAGACTCAACTTCCATTAAGCAAAAGAAGAATATATTGCATGCAGATGCTCCCTAGTAATTTTAACTGTATTTCTTTATTTGATTTTACAGATTTAGTCAGGACTTGGCAGTATTTGGGGCCTTCTTCACAAACATGTCATTACCCAAAATCTCCTTACAGGTTATAGTCAAAACCCAGAAAGGAAGCAAAGCCATAACATGGCCACACAAAAAGATACTACTCACCTGAACACAATCCCTGCTATGAAGTAGAAGATTGCTAGTGTGTCCATAACATTCCACAGATCTGAGAAATACTTACTGCCATTCATGTACCACTGGGAAGGAAAAACAGCGGAAAGTAAACACCACACAGCACTGGCCAGTAACACAGACAGCTCATTCACCCACTCCTCACTTCACCCCACTGGATGTCCTCATGGTAAATATTCCACCCACTGCAAAGATTGTTTCCTTGCCCACTGAACTTTTTGTTATGTATAATAGATACATTAGAGTTCAGATCACTTATAATTTGGAAAAAAAAAAAAGACTGTTTTTAATATATCCATCAATGCCAGAAATTACTGGCAGCATGTTTTTAACATTAACTTCTTATAGGACTGTAGGCCAAGATTTTTCTGTTTAGAGCTCCTTAACAAATTTTCTCCTGCACCCCCGATGTCCTAAGCTAAAGCTCTTGCTCTGGGATCAGTTAAGCACATAGTGACACAAACACTGCACCACAGTACAGGTTACTGTGCTCAAAGGATATAACCCAACCACGCAGATGCTTGTGCATGGGGAAAAACAACCCTGACATGAGCAGAGATCGATGCACTTAGTGCTCACATGTGTATACACATGCTGCCAGGGTACCTCAGGGTAGATTATGGTATGCTCCAGCAGAATTGCTGCCAAAGGGGTCAGAGGAGTCTTGGTGGGACTCACTAAGGGCACATGAAACACCACGGGGAGGTGGGAGGGTCACTGTTTTGGGGCAGTAGGAAGCATTCTGGGTTCTCTCTCTTCAGAGAGCTCATTCAGTAATCTGTCCCTCATTACATGTGCATGCTTTTGATCAAAGATGCTCTATTTCTGAATTGCAAGTCTAGTGAGAATCTTAGCTCATTCCCAGACTAATTGGTACTGCACCCTGGATCCAAAGTTTGTGCAAGAACTAACTTCTGGATCCAATCCAGAGGTGACTTATTAGGACAAGTAGCTTAACCAGGAGAAACTTCTGCCAGGCCTGAAGAAATGGACTGCATCCCTGATCATAATTCTTTTTAATTTTCATTGGAATAATAAAACCTTAGTAGAGTACTGCTCAGTGAATCTCTCTTTAATTGGAATATCCAAGGAAGGCAATTCCGCTCTCAGAACTTGTACGGGAAACAGAGATTGAGGGCAGTTTTCTTCTAAATTCAGGAAAGAGATCCACTTTGATATTCTAGGGGCACAATCATTGCAGTTTCTTCACATGATGGCTAAAGATGGACAGCTGTGGCAGCTACCAGGGTGTCGGCCTCAAATATTACCAGACACTGTTTCAGCAGCCTGGGTCCTTACTATGTAAGGTACAAAAGGTCAAAAACTGAGTGGGGACAGAATGTCTGACACCCATCTCTGTCTAGTAACTTCCTAAATCAAACGCAAGTTCTCTTGCTATACATGACAGTGAAGCGGTGTTTTATGTGAACAGCTAGACACATGTGATCCAAGTGTCTTTCACAACGCAATAAGCATATCACTGCACTACATCTGTATTAAATGCAGCAAAGGTTTAAGCCTGATGCCTCTTCTGTTAAGAGCACAATTGTGGATGGAGGAAAGGAACAGATTTTCGTCTAAAGCAGAAATAGAGAGAAAACAGGCAGATGTGTATAAACAAGTGAGAACAACCAAGACTGCAGTGCAGTTCAGCCCTTCAAATATCAAGCATTTTCCACTGCTAAGAGTGCACTCAGGTTCTGTCCAGATTCCTTCTCCGTTTGAGAAAACAGGGCTTTCCTGCACACCCCACAAGTCTACCCACTCACCTGGCTGAAGGCTACATCCATGTGGCTAAGAAGATAGCAGGAAAAAGGCATCTCCAATTTCACTATTGCCATGACAGGTCTAAATGGGATATGAGAAAGCAGTTCTGGCTAGTTAAAAAATCTCTAGGACCATCAGAAGTGAAAGCAGAGCTGAGCCTATGGTTTAAGGTTCAGTTCTCCAGCAATGAAACAGTTGGCAGCAATCTGCTTTAAATGTGCAACCATGTCTAGGAGCTGGCACTTTCACAGACACACCACACTGTAATCAGAGGGACGATTTCTCCCCAGAAATAGTTATCTGACTGCAGCAGCTACAGTGGGACCCCAGGCAATGCTACTCTTGCTTTTTCTTTTGCTGTGAAAACAAAATCTGAAACATTACTCTTCTTGGAGGAAGACAGGGAGAAAGTTTTCTGAGAAGCTTAGAAGATTGGGATAGTGCTCTGTGGTCTGCTCCTAGCAAAATAGGTTTGAAGTCAGGACAGTGACTTATGATAAATCTTAAATAAAGTCTCTGTTTTAGCTGCCTCGGCTCCCACAATCAAATTGGTATGTTTACCAGCTATTAATGGGATTACTGGGATTTGAAGCTGCTGTTCCTGCTCAGGATAGTGACACTGGTAGGAAACAAAGTTTCTATCCCTAAGGTTTTCCCCAGGACTTTTGCTGGGTACACACAGGAAGTACAAGGTCAGGTCCAGAGACACCAGAACCTAAATCAGCAGAAACACACACTCCATTAGTGTTTTCATTGCAGCAGAGTCTTTTACTTTTCCCCCATTTTCCTTAGCAAGTTAATTTCCTTAAAAAGGGTGCCACCTTGACTATTAAAAAGAAAAAAAATCACACAGCAAGTTAAGCACAATAACATCAACATTCAGCCACATCATTCCAACTCATGTAAGAAATTTTACTAGAGTGGTCTGATCCAACAGATCACCTGCAAACACTTAAGTGGAGACCAATGCCTTACAGAACAATCAGAAAACAGCACTGCACTCAAACTACACACCCATTTCTCTTCCTGTTCCCCCAGCATCTTCCCACTATTCTGAACATTGACTGGTAGAGATCAGCTCACCTGAAAATCAAGATATTTCATATACTCCCTTACACATGAAGTGAGAAGAGTAAAGGCTGTAAAGGCAGTCCCACACACTGGTCCCACACCACATCAGCACAAGCAATGCAGGCAGTACAAAGCTGGTCCTTGGGACTATGTGAAACTAACGAAAACTCTATTAATGATTAAGATAAACAGAAATGCGTAATGATACTGCTCATTGGTTAAAAAANAAAAAAAAAAAAAAAAAAAAAGGAAATAGGAGGGGTAGGAGGTAGGATGTGGAGAATAGAGATGGAATCACTTGATCTAAAGGTATGCACCCAGATAAATGCCTTAAATCTAATCTCCTGTTCTCAACTGCTTTGGCAATCCAAGCCAAGCATTAGTGAGAAGTATCTCCACTGGCATTAGTTTATCCACACAGCCTCAAGGTTAATACACATTCCACTTGGTGTGTGGACACTGCAGCTATTGGGGCACAAGTAGGTATTAAACATCAGGGAGGGGGGAAATGATTCATTGTGTCTTCAGTTGCCTGAACATATCTTCCAGGAAGTGCTTCCCCTGTAACTTAAAAGCAGCCTGCACTGCCTTATGCTACTAGGAGGGGAAAAACCACAAGGCAATCTAGCACTAAACATTTTTGTTTTGCAAGCGCTGCCTACTTGTCTCACTTCATCACAAAGTAGAATGAAGACCAGCACATAAAGGATGATCTCCAGGACGGTAGGTTCCTTCTGGAAATCCATAAGCAACACGTAGGCGAAGAGCAACAGGAAAGCAATGTAGAAGATGACATTCCAGGAGAAGACCACAAAGGGAGAGGTGAAGAAAGACACATAATATAAGAAGAGCTTCTTACTCTTCTCCACAGGCTTTTTTCTGAGGAATTAAAAGAGGGAAAAGGTCTCAAAGCATAGCTGTTATACCTAGAAACATTTGTGCTCCTCATTAAAGTGAAAAGGAGAAAGGTGCAGCCTAGCACAGGACATTACATTGTAGAACAGATGCTGTTCTGCATTCACTGGGTTCAGACACGGACTTGGCATATCTTAACTCCTGATCAGAGTGAGGACACAATCTGTCACAAGCTCATTCAGCCATTAAATATTTTTATTTGAGAGAGACTGGACACAGGAACAGGTCCCCCAGAGTGGCTATGGAGTCTCCATCCTTGGAGATGTTAAAAACCCAACTGGACACAATCCTGGGCAACTTGCTCGAGTTGACTCTGCTTTGAGCTGCGGATTATCATAGAATCATAGAATGGTTGGAAGGGACCTTAAAGATCACTGAGTTCCAACCCCCATTCCATGGGCAGGGACACCTCCCACTAGATCAAAGCCTCATCCAGCCTTACCCTGAACACTCACAGGGACTGGGCATCCACAACTTCTCTGGGTAACCTGTTCCAGTGCCTCACCACCCTCACAGCAAAGAAGTTTTTCCTAATATCCAATCTAAATCTCCCCTCTTCTAGTTTGAAACCATTACCCCTTGTCCTATCACTACACTTCCTGACAAAGAGCCCCTCTCCAGCTCTCCTGTGGGCTCCCTTCAGATACTGGAAGGCTGCAATAAGGTCTCCCCAGAGCCTTCTCCAGGCTGAACAGCCCAAGCTCCCTCAGACTGTTCTCATAGGAGAGATGCTCCATCTCTCTGATCATCTTTGTGGCCCTCTGCTGGATCCATTCCAACAGTTCTATGTCCTGAACTGTCCATTGAACTGGATGATCTCCAGAGGTCCCTTCTGACCTGAATTGCCCTATGATTCTATTATTAGTTGACTTACTTTGCTTCTACTAGTGAGAAGCCAGTTGATTACCTGAATGAGATGAATCCACAGCCTATTAAAGGGAAAAAGAACAGACATAGTATAATCTTCCAGTTCTTAGTATCTCTTGAAATCTCTCCATACCACTGCTTGGAAAGGAAATTCTGTAAGGAAGAAGAAAATATACTCATTTGTTCCAACAGCAATAAAATAACCTAGGAATGCTATTACAGGATACTTGATTAAGTTCAAAAAATAATAAAAAAAACCCAACTCACACCCCAAACTTTGAGCTTTCAAACAAAATAATGGATTCTTGTTTCAACAATACATAAAGCTTTCTGCATTAGTAACAGTGTGCTGGTTCCTTAGCCCAGTGATCCTCCGGTCTACCAATAAGGAATTCAAAATGAGACCGAACAGGACTTGACTTGATTTAGAAGGTACTTTATGCTGGGCAGTGCATACACAGAGCTGTGCCAAGGAGAAGTCAGTCCAGGCTGTTTTTATCATCTAGTTCCTTATGATTTACAGCTCTAAATCAAGTCTCCTCTTCTTGACTTAGCATTTCTGGGCAAATCAGCCACATCCTATTTCAAGAAGAGGAGCCACAATCCCATCCTCCCCTAGGTACAGTCAGTGCTCCCTGGGATGCATTTCACAGCACTCCAGATGCCAGTTCTGTGAGTGTGCTGCAGGACACAGCTTTGCTGAAGCTGTACAAAGCTGAGGGTTCACACGGCTGAGAAACCTCACCCAGAGGCTCTCACCTCCAGAAGGACAGAGTCCAAGTATTGGTTTTTAACAGGATGTTCTTGCAGATGTAGCATTTTCAAAGCAATAATATTCATTTTTTAAGCTACTCAGGTCACAAGAATTACAGCAATCTGAACACCTTCTTTCCATTGATGTTACCTGCACCCCTGGCTGTGCAATGAATTGTTGGTCTTTAGCTTCCACTGCTAGTTCCAGACAATTGCTCCCTCCCCAGGCTTCACAGGAGTAGGTCAGCAGCTGCTCAGCTAGATCTTCATCATTGCTGTAGCACTCGGTGAACAGCTCTGGAAGAAAGAGGCATCCCACACTGAGCTCCAACTTCAGACTCTATTTCCCACCAACTTGGGTGCAACTCTCCTCAGTGACTTCCAAACTATAATGTTTATAATATTTAAGTATACAGATACAAGAACCCTTTCCATGTTTTCAGCATGATGCATTGCTTTACAACCCCACTTGCAAGCATTAAGCTTTCATACAGAACTCATGCCTGGAAAACTGTAATATTAATATTGCTATTTCTATGATAACAGAATAGAAATTTCAGAATAGATTTTTTTTTCCTATTTCAGCTCACACAGAGATAATATTACATTGAGTTCTGCACCAAAAAAAAAGAAATTGAGTAAAAAATATTTATTTCTACTCAAATGAGTCAGTATATCTGCTTGTTTAATCTTCTTTTAATTCATTTAGCACTAATCTAATTACTTAGTCACAATAGCCCCATATGAACGGTAGAGCTGAACAACAAGAGCAGAATCTGATGCTTTTTCATGAGGAAATGCTTTGCAAACATAGCTGTTTTAGAAGAGTTACGAGCATCTTACTCTGCTCATAGATTTTGCCACTAATGATATGCATGGAGTGAGAAATTATTTCTCTTTCCAGCTCTGGATATTGTCTACTTGAAGGCAGTTCTGTTGGTGTACCTGAGACACAAAGCACAACTGCCCTTAAGAATGATCCAGTCTCTTATAACACCAGCCTTCACCAGAAGCTCTTCCACAGCACGTTTTCCCAAGCATTTCACAAAAAGCTGCTGCTATAATGGCAAGGATGTATGTACACAGCAACACTTTTGGCTGGTATTACCACATACACTGCAATATGCAGACAAATCTTGATAGACAGACTTCAATGGGGCCTGTTCACTTCTCAACATCTTGCTAAATAATCGGGCTTGAGGAGTATAGATACCTTAAAGAAAGTCTATTTAAGCAGTTTTCACCTTATGAAGTAGGAGTACTTTCTGGTAACAAGCAAGATATTTTCAGTGCATATCCTTTGTAGACAGCGAAATAGCTTTACTGATATACGCACAACTAAAAATAGGGCTCCAGTTCAATAGGTCAATCTAGTCTCCATGAACCACAGAAAAGGAAGAAAAATGATCTGATTTAAAAAGCAATAAAACAATATCTATCTGTAGAGATTTTCAAGATTTTGTTAAACGAAGCCATGACTGTACTGATTTAGTTCTGGTGATAAGACCACCTCAGTGACACGACAAGAGGCTTCCAAACATTTCCAGCAACATTTCTCTATGGTTCTCTATGCAAGCTGCAGTGCTATTAAACCTTTACTGTCCCCTAATCTGATATATAGTTATGACAGCAAATTGCTGGGTAGCAATACAGTTACAGATCCAATATTTTCTGCACCAGGCAAGAGAACAAGGCCATAACCTGCAATAAAGCCCCAGAGGCATCACTGTAATGTATTTCCTTCCAAGTTTAGGAACCAAGGTTCTCCTCCACAGGCCGCACCACAGGTAATCTTCAATTTGGGTGCTACAAATTAACCCCTGCTCTGGTATCTGCAACTGTCCTAACTTTCACTTAAATGTTTCCCTGAACAATTTGCAGGGTAACTAGACACTGAGGAAACACTAGCATGATTGCTCATTAAATGGAAGTCCTTAAAAAAAGAACATTTCCCTCCTCTTCTGTCACACATCCTCATGAAATAAGAAATTATTGTTCACTCCAGCCCATGAGATCCAGGGCTCAATTCTGAATCACTGACAATCATTGCAAATGGAGAAACTGAAGGTCATATGAAAGAATAAAGAAGAAAACCTGAATTTGATCTGCACCCTCAATGAGTAAGAGTATTGCTTATCACTGTAGAATAAGGAAGGTATATGATTTTGCATTTCAGAATTTAAGATTTTAATCTACTTTCCACCTCTAGATTTATTTTCAGTCCCCAAAAGTACTGCTCCAAATTTGAAGGATGACTCTTCTCGATTTGGGTATTACCAGCGCTCATGCAGAAAGCTTCTCTTATTCTCTATTCTTGCTATTTCTGGGCTCCCTTCTTCAGACTTGCCATTAGAGCTAGGTGGCTTTTCTTCCCAATGAAAGGAAATCACTACAAATCACTCTCTCTCTCTCTCTCACACACACACACACACACCTCTTTGGAAGCAAACTGTTTAGACAGGACACAGTTTCTATTGGGAACAGATGGTGTGGAAAAGACTACCAAGCAGTAAAAACACATTTTGACATTAAAGGGAAGCATTTAATGTTGGATATCTAGTTTTCTAAATAAAGCTTTCTTTCTGCTTCTTTTTGAGATGTCATTTCTCTTCTTTATAAATCAGGCTGAATTTCTGTGCAGCATTTTAGGCAAATTCAATGAATTATCTTGCCTTACGATTTGCTGAATGAAAACAGTAAGGTTATCAGTTTGGTTTTTCTGCACAAAATAAAAATAATACTATGCAATTATTGCTACACATCAGACCTGGAAATCATTAAAACAAGTAATGTTCCAAGAACAAAAACAATTTCCCAACCTGCTCTGTTAAAATTCTAAAGGACTTACAGAAGACACTTACCTACCGCTCTTGTCTCATACTCATTAGCGAGTTCCTCAGACTCACCAGCAGCATTTATATCATTCTTCACCTTCGCCATGCTTTTCAGGAGTTTACTGGCCCCAAGGGCTGCCAAAGTGCAACCTCTGGTCTAGAGAGAGAGAGAGGGAGAGAGAGAAGTCATGCAAAGCCCCCTTCAAAGAGTATGCGACAGATTCTTCAAAAATTATCCCCTTTTTTTTGCAGCTGCTCAGTTTCCAGCCAAGGCTAGCAAATGAAGATCCAGTTCCACAACACGAGTGGTAACCATTAGTGTTAAGCTGTGATAACAACTTTGCAACTGGTCTGAAAAGTCTTTTGTTTAATAGTTACATGTCAGTTATGCATTTCTAGCTGAAGAATCACATAGGAGGGTCTGCTCCATCATGAGCTACACTACTATTTTCACAGTCCACCAGCCTGGATCAGTTGGGTGTACCCTAAACTGCCAGAACTATGTCACTGCATTCATTCAAAATGTCTACATGTGCAGGGGATGTTTCAGACACGCAGATGAATGTGCATCCACATGTACAGGGAAGAAGCCCTCTGTTTCAGACAGAAGGACCAACATAAGCAGGAGCATCCATTAGCTTTGCTTGCATTAGCCTCCATTTTCAGCCTGTGAATTATGTACTTTGATACAATCATCACTAAATGTACTGTCTAATCAAAATTAGAAATTGATTTCAATCAAACACCTGAGATCACAACACATCCATATTGCGGAATGGGTGGGAATTCAGCATCCAAGCTTGAGCATAGATGAGAACAATAGGTAAATGCCAGCTGGACTGCTGATTCACACATGAGATTAGAAAAGCAAAGTATGAAATCCACACCCAAACACAAAATGGGTAATATTAAACCTACTTACAGAGTCATCTAGAAATTTTCTTTGTTGTTTTGTGAAGATTGATCCATAGTCTTCAAAAGCCAATAAACCAAACACAAGGAACACCACTGTGCTGTTTGCAAGGAGGAATAAATCAGAATTCAACTTACTTGCTCCCATATGACTTTAGACAACTCTTTCTTGTTCTGAAGAACTGACCAAATAAACAGAGCTTGTAATGGATGCCTTGTGATGGGACACTCATCCTGAAAGAAAGAACAAGAACTCCTCAGATCTAAGCTCACAGAACTGTTTTTAACTGGAACAAACCCTAGCCTGCCACCTTCCTATTGTTATATTTTATTTATTTTACAGACAGCCTGCCAATCTTCTCTCTTGGCTATGTGGCACTTGTCACACTAATGTAAGTTAGTTTATATTCATATTAAAGCCTTATATTTTCCTATTTGGTATGGAAGAGTCAGCCTCCCGTTTTTCCCAAAGTGGCCACTAAAGTGACTTTGGCATTTGGGCCAAAGTCACTTTCTACTTTAAGCCATGAAGTTCAAACAGCCTCATACACAGCGTGACTTCATGTTGAAGTAACACAGATTATCCTCTAAAAGGAATACTAACTATATACATAAGGCATATTTGCCTTTTGTGTTTAAACAAGATCTTGAACTTCATTAAAACTTAATCAGAGAGGAATTTCTATACCATCATCTTCTTTTCATCAAAGCGATTAGCACTTGGGGATTTCAAAGCCACCACAAAATTACTCCTGAGCAACAAAACTTCTCAGAACCACAAACTTAGGTGTAAAATCACAAAGCCAAGCAGCATATTGAAACCCAGCTTCCCCTAAAGGTCATGTGTTGTTGCACTGCATCTCCAAAGCCAACAATTTATTTCAAAAGCTTCCCATCTCATGCCTAAGCTCCAGTTCTGAAACTCACATCTGGACCTAATGTTTGGACCTACTGTGCTGTAATAACTAAGTCTGGTTCTACCTGACAATGAAATAAAGTCTAGAAGATGCTTGACACAGAATCACAGAATCACCTAAGTTGGAANCTCCAGGGATGGTGCCTCAACCACCTCCTTGGGCAGCCCATTCCAATACCTGATAACCCTTTCAGTAAAGAAATATTTCCTAATATCCAACCTGAACTTCCCCTGGCGTAACTTGAAGCCATTACCCCTTGTCCTATCATCTGTAACTTGGGAGAAGAGACCAACCCCTGCCTCTCTACAGCCTCCTTTCAGGTAGTTGTAGAGAGTGATAAGGTCTCCCCTCAGTCTCCTCTTCCTCAGACTGAACACAATAAGCAAGACTTAAGATACAATAGTCTGTACCAAAATCTAAGTCCGAATTCCTCATGCCTAGCTGGCACCTCTGTACCAGACTCTGAAGTAATATTGAAATAAATTACAAGCATAACTGGAGCACTGATTGCTCTAACAGAAAATATTTTAACTCAACACCCAAATAGACTCATGTTTTTCTTGTAGTTAAATGACCCTTACATGCATTTGTAAATCAAGGCATTATGCTAGATATAATGCATGGTTGAGGCTACTAAAGCACATCCCACTATAATAGAAACAAAACATAATTTTTGTTTTTCTCTTTTCAGGGGACACACTGTGGAGCCAAACTGTTTGCCACTTACCGAAAGGTGTATCTCCATTTCATCCTTGCTACTCTTGTCATCTCTTTTGAGCCCTCTTCGGAAATCTTCAACCATCTTCCACACAAATGTGAGCAGTGCATCATTATAGGAATTCTTTGCAATCTGCAGGTTCTTGAATACCAGACTGCTAAAGTTGTTTGTATACAGCTCTCTAAGGACCTCTGTGGTAAGGAATTTCCTCAAATTCAAGCCATTTTCCAGGAAAAGACGGACAAATTTGGGCCTGTCTTTCACTAGGGCTGTGAACATGACGTCCTGCAGGTCAGAAGACTAGGAAGAAATGGAGAAGCAAATATTAGGGAGCATGTGAGACATGTAAATCTTACCTAAGGGCCTGACACACATGGCTAACTGTCACATTTTCCTTTATGCTGCCACAATTTCATCAGAAGCAGGGCTTTCTTTATGCAATTGCCTTTTTTTGGATGGCTAGAGTACTTCTGGCATTGGTAGATAACCTTTGGCATCAGTAATGTCAGTGCAAGGAGGATTAGACACTCTTATCATCACAGAGGCTGGGGGGCTGATATAGTGGCTGCTGTTACGATGTCTCTCTTCCTACTGTTCCCCTGTCCCTGTCACTGCACTCAAACAGAAGTGGTCTGTACCTCCCAGTTTCGGTCATTGGTGAAGATCTCATCGCTGGCCAGGTCCAACTGGTTCCACTCCAGCAACAGCTTCAGCTGCCCATTCCAGTTATCTCTGTCATGTTCATTGGTGCTGAAAGCTGCAGAGGAGGCACAATCCTCTAGGTAAAGGACCTTGAAACAAAAGACCTTCTTGCCATACTTAGTTATCTCTGGTTTTTACACGCTACATGAAAAGACCTCCATCAAGTGTCTTCCCCCAGCCTCACACGCATCTTTCTGATTTGGTTTTAGAGGATGTTGGAGGCTTAGAGATATATTTATGATCCAACATATGCCACAAATGAGCTGCTAGGAGCACCTCATCAACCAAAATCAGCACTGTCTCCTTCAGGCTTCCCAGTGTCCTGTATACAATGGAAGAAATTCTGCAGGATTCCTAATAGGGCCTGACACAAGAAAATATCATGAGAAGCCGTAATGTTCATGGGATTTCTCCATTTACAGACAGGAAGACGAGGTTTGCCCAGCCCTCTTCACTGAGTTTTACTCTGCTGAAGTAGTAGAGAGGTTCTGAATTATTCACGGTAGCAAGTCAATGGGGTTGTTTGGCCTCATGATTGACTCCCTGCTGTGGTGCATACTTGTGTGCTACTTTCAGAGACACTATCCCAGCATCCTCAAAAGTTGATCTCATAATGCTGCTGTAGGCTGTCCACACCACTGCAGATGAAGACAAGCTCTGCATCATGGCAGAAGCTTAAACTCTAGAGAGACGGCACTGGTCTAGAGAAGGCTGTTCTAGAAAACAAATAGCCATCTTTTTATGTCTATTAAAAAAAAACAACACAGAAAAACAATTACTTGCCTTTGTACAGAGCAAAAGAAATGGCATTGCTCACAATTTCATCTCCAGCCTCTTCTATTTTGATAACTGTCAGTAAATGTGGGTTCTCAAGGACTTCTTTGATCTACAAAAAGAAAAAGTTCCATTTCAAAGCAATCTAGGCTGTTAAGTTGTTGATCTCCTGGAGCATCTTTAAAAGAAATTTCCTATCACATCATAGCAAAGATGCATCTCATCACTCCTATTTCCACATACAGTTAAAATTTAATCAAGTCCAGATAGAAGTAGATAATGAGATTTATTTTAAAGTCACCAAAGTATAAGACTCATTATCCTCTGAACATATAGCAAATTACTGATTCCCCCTATGCAGAACATCATAACCAAAAAGATATAATGTCAGTAATTAGAAACTACTCATAAAAAGAAAAAACAGATTGTGACAGCGCAAATTTCAACAGACTTCTAGTCATTTATTAAAGAATAGTATCTACCTTCTTGTGCTTTGTCAAAGCAGAGATAATTTTTCACATAACCAAACCTTACAAAGTTATTTTCATTCTAGCATACAGAAATCAAACAATATTAGCCATTCTTGATTGAAGGATGAGGTACTCCAAGGTAGCTCAGCAGAAACTGTGAAGAGTGTGGCCAGGTGACCAAATGAGGAAAACTCCCTTCAGCAGCTCTGAACTCCACAGTGCAAAGCTTCTTCTGGAAACGAGACACTCACAGTCTGCTCAGAGGGAAGTTCTTCCTCTTCAGGTTTGGACTCCAAAGCCCCCAGGCTTGAAGTACAAGTTCAGACTCATTTCTGCAAAAGGCCATACTCTGCTTCTGCCCCTTCTCCTGTAAGCTTATTGCAGAAGTAGAAAATTGATGAGGTTGGAAGACAGCTCTGGACATCTAGTCCAAGCCCGCTGCTCAAAACAGGGTCAAGTGGAGCAGGTTGTCTGCTGGAACTTGCAGGTTGTCCCATGGAATCACTCTGACAAACTCTGACCAAGAGTTTTGACTCAGGCCTTACCAGAAACAAAAGCTCCTTAAACATCAATACCAGAAACTTTGTTTGTTTTATATCAAAGAAAATACACACAGTTCAAGTGTTTGAATTCCTGCCCAGGGCCTCCAAACAACTTGCAATGGTACATTCATTAAAAAGCAAAAATAAATTTAAAAAGGTGAGGAGGGGCAGAAAACTGAGAGAAGGAGACTTAAGTGTACAGGAAGCAATGTAACGTTTTGCGTCCCCCATTATAAACATTGACTGAGGTTTGAAAATGCAATCAGTCCCCATTCCATGCTCCCCACTGTGAGTGTGGGTAGAAGATAATTAACCAAGAGAGGAAAACAGAATCAGACCCTAGGATAAAGCATCAGGCAATTAATTGAGAAAGTCAATTAGCTCAAGTTAATGGATTGTTCAGTCAGCTGAAGTATTGCTGGAACTAAGACTTCTGAAAAATAACAGAATATTAAGATTTTTCTGGAGCTCCATTTTCTTCTGTCCCTGTTAAGAACAGAAGTATATCTTAAACCAGACCCATCTGAAGGTCAGGTAATCAGAGAGTTACAAGAGTTTCCTGAGACAGGCCCATACAACCCAAGACAGCAAATGCTCTCCTTCTCCAGTTTCCCAGTCTCCATAAGACACTCTTGTAATAAGCAGTTACATAAGGGATGACAATGGTGAATATATTCTGAAGGCTCTAACTCTGGTCAATGCGGCAAAGAAAAGCAAAAGAAGAATTTACTGATTTATATACAGTGTGGTACCTTCCATGGCAACCCATGTGCACAGTACTAGTACTAGTAAGTCAACACTAACCCAGTCACAGTGGAGGGGGTGCAGTGATGCTGCTGTGTCAAAATATTTATCAAGTGGGTCTCTGGTCTTAAACATCCTACTCCTAGTAAGGGAAATCTGTCCTGCCCAGTATTTTAAGGGATACAGGAAAAAAAGACAAGAAATTTCTGAACAAATGAGAGAATCCTGAGGTAGAATCACTACAATCTGAATGTCCATGGGCTAGCAGCAATAACCCTTTGGTCTCTGAACAATCCAGCAAGGTTTAGCAGTGTGAAGCCTGATTCATAAAATATCCACCTTCACAAAGCACACAAGGGAATTGAGACGCCCAGCAGCACATCAGCTAAGAGCCAGTGCTCCAGAGGAATCACAGGCATCCAGGGAGCAGTCAGTTACAAAATACCTGGCTTTAGCTCCCTGTGCCTAGTCATGTGCTGCCTTTCAAAAAATATTGACACTGTCTACCTGTTTTGTTCCAGTCTTTATAAACTGTAAGATCTTGGAATTTTTCTAAAATCCCCATGGATATATCACAGCAAGGAGCCCTGTACCTCTTACAGGTATCTCCAGATAGCAACACCCCTGATTTGGAAGTCACTAGCTGCTCCTGCTTCCTCCACCCCTCTTGCACTTCCAGCCTTGCTAGTTCCCCACAGTATAACACACACTTACCCATTTGATCCAGCTTTCAGTCTCCTCTTCTGAGAGCCTTGAAATGGTGCGAGGCAGATACCTGAGCAAGCTCTCCTTGACACATGAAGATGCAAGAGTGCCTTCTGCCTCCATCAAACTAGCAATGACATCAGCAATCCGGCCAGAGCCTTCCACCACAACACAGGGAATCTTACTCTTGATGGCCAGGTTGATAGACTAGGGAGCCAAAGGAGATACTCGTCATTAAGAAAGCCTAAAGACATTAGGCTTGACTTATGCAAATAAAACAGAAGCCCAAGGCCCAGAGCAGTATTTTTACTACTGATACCTTACCAATGACAACTGTTTAAAAGAGTATTCAGCTAATGACAGAGGGCTGTGAAGAGCCCCCCAGAAACTGGGGGACAGAAATCACCATCTGACAAATTTTATAGCTGACTAGCAGATCAGGAAAATTGGTAAGTGGAAATGGCATTCAGGACATATTACAATGCTGTCTAGCTACAGCCACAACTGTTTTATGGCACAGCATTGCTCAAGCAACACGACAGCTGAGTACAACAGTTCTGGCTCTATTTGCTGGAGATGCAAGTAGAAGGACAGAACACCTAATAGCTATCTGAAGAGACAGCTTCCTAAGAACAAAAAAACTCTCAAACTTAAAGTGGTCAAAACTGTGAGCACATTACTCCTGCCAATTGGACAAGGGGCCCACGATAAAAGCCAACTAGGTCAAAGTGGTCTCCTTAAGAAAAGTCCAGCTAAAGTGCATGTTTTACATCACAGGGAGTTTAAAACAGAAGCTTGAAATGGTCTTGCTTCTCCTCTGCAAAAGCTAATTCCTGTCATCATGCACCAGCCACAGAAGCTGAGAGAGAGAGAGTCTTTCCTGGCCAACACCACTAAGACTAAGGCATGGCAAGGACAGAGGCCCAGAAGGTGATGGGCATACTCAATGTGTCATTTTCAGCAAAGTTTTGCTCTAAAACCTAAGTGGATGCTTCTTTTCATCTGATTAACAGGCTGAACTCTGCATGTGTATTCACCTACAATCCATCTGTGGGCAAAGTTAAAATTAATCATGTGAATGGAACCAAAACACCCAGGAAGCATACAGGGAGGCTGGGATAATGATCTGAAACTTCACAGACTAGTTCAGACTAATCAATTAATGTTAGCAGTGAAGTGGTTACAGAGACTGTGCTTCGAATTCCCATTGGTTGTCATCCTGACAAGCAAAAAGCATCCTGAGAGTTTGATTAGCCTCAATATTAACAGCATAGCTCTGTTCAGAAAAGGTAGTACCAAGATCATGTCTTCAAAAAAAATAATTAAAATTATCACTGTGCTTCAATTTTACTGACTCAAACACTGATATAGTTTTTTCATTGTATCCAACCCTCCTTCAAGACCCAGTCCTTTTCCCAGCTCCTTCTCAAGGTCCTCTCAGCCCAGCCTATGTCAGCTCACTGTCAGAGCCACCACGTCCTCTCCATTGCTGCTCCCTTCCCATGCAGCCTGACTGCACATCCCCTAACTTTGAATTCCCTGGTGCCAGGTCCCTTTGCTCTCTCAGACCCACTCTCTCAGTTCAGACCACCCATCTTCACGTGGCCTCCTGCCTCCCTTCTAGGGTTCAGTCAGCAGACCCCTCCTGCCTTGCTCAGCTGCCTAGATTTGAACTAGGTGCAGCCCACTGTTCTCAGAAGGAGCAGTCACAAGTCAGTTCAAGCAAACCAGGAGCTGCAGTATCTCCAGCACAACTGATCTTCCCTGTGTATTACAAGAAAACACTGATCTCCACTGAGCACAGGCAAGCCAAGTTCCCCAAACCAAAGTTCAGGCAAATTTGTATCAAGCGGATAAAGACCTACATGGCTGACAGATCCTTCTGACTGTTGCTCAAATAAACACAAGAAACACATTTTTTGTACTGGATTTGTTATGGAAGAACTGAGATAACTGAACTGTCCCAGCGAAAAGTTTTCCAGGATGCCAGCCTTAGGTGGAAACATTTGCTTCAGCAAATGTCTGCTTTATCGTCTTGCTTGTGGAGTAAAATCTTTGATAATAGAGCAATGTCCTTTCTATTGCTCCTAGAAATAAATAAAAGAAATAAACTTACTTTCAAAGTCTCTTTCCCTCCACCTTGGGCAAAACACACAATTGGAATCTTTCCACCATAATTAGACTCTGTGAAATATGCCAAAAGAAAAAGGGAAAAAGATTTAACACATTAATGCAGTTTGAAAAATTTATTTTGCCTGCATACAATGAAAGAATTTTCAAGCCGTCCATGCAAACACTAGTTTATTGTAGATTTTATGAAATCTTTTATCAGTTTTTCCTTTTTTAATGACAACTCAGTTTTGCCTAACATTCTGCATAGCTGGCTTCAGACATCCTGCTCCACCAGATGCTTTTTTCCTCCTCACAATCATCATTTTTACTTTTTTCAAAGTCATGAAAACATATGATTTCATTCTATTTACCTACTGTCTTGACTATTCTGAGGCTAGGTGCAAGGTTCTTATTACAAGTTGAAGATTCAGAACCTCAGGCTTCACATTTTCAATTGTGAAGGAAAGCTAAGAATTCTGAAAATCTAGGAGCTACTGTTTAAGAGACATACCAAGTTTCATAATGATTCTGGGTGCTTCATCATGACAGCAAGTACACTTCATCTGAGGTACACAATAATAAAAAAAAGAAAACACAAAACACCCAAAATCTTTAACAATTTCTCAGCAAGAAATTTTACCTTTTTCCCAAAGATGGAGCTGAAAAAGAAATTATGTAGGAGCAGGTTTAGATGGATTAATCACCCTCACAAATCAATAGTTTGGAAAAAGCCTAATTCCAGTTCCCGTGTAGCTGTGCTTCAGCTATGTAGAATTCAGTGCCAGGTATGTAGAAGGGTCAGCTGCCAATAGATAGCCCAGCAGGAAAGGACAGAAAGGCTATATGGTTGAAACGATAATTTGCTTTATCTCAAAAGGACTATTGTCACATACAGAAAAGAAGATGAGCAAATGGGTATTTCAGATACTAGGGATATTGAAGAAGCCTCCTTGTTCCTGAAATTGCTCAAGATGCAATGCAGTTAACAAATCCCCTCCAGCTCAGCATCCAAGGGAATCTACCACTACTCTTTTGTTCACAGAAAATTATTGTGAATGCCCCTACACATGCACTGACTAAGGAAAAGGAGGTCTGGGATTTGATGAGACATACCTGGGATAACCAGCTCTGAAATGTACTTTTCCAGCTGAGTTCGTACTTTTGCCTCTATCGTTGGGTGCCCATGGGTGCCATTATCAACCAGTAAGAGGTGGGTATGATTATTATCCAGGCAATAGAGCGGATCTCTCTTGAGATCATCCATTATATAGTGGGCCAAGTAGTACCCCTAGAAGTAAAAGCACAGTGTTTAACAGAGATCCAAGAGCAGAGCATGCACAAGCTTTTAAGGACAAACCAGTGACAACTGAAACTCTGGTCATCGACCATTCCTCATCAGTTAGTAGTCTGCATTTCCTGACTCAAGACAGTGCTCATGGCAGTCCCAACAGCAACAAACCAGTGAGAGAAACCCCATACAAGATGCAGCAGAAGTATTTGCAGAGAGTACTTTTCTTTACAAGAGCAGCCTAATTTGAGATTATTATCTCATAACTTCACCACAACCAATGGAACAGTGGAAGTTACTTGCAACAGTGTAGCAAGTAACTTCCAGAGTTACTTGTTAATCCTTTCAGAGATCCTGTTAATAAATGTAGGCTTCCTTCAGATAGAAGAAACATGAAGACTGTGGCAAACTTACTTCCAACATCTCACGGAATTACAGACTTGTTTAGCTTGGAAGGGACATCTTGAGATCATCTAGTTCAACCTTCAAACTTCCTTAGAGCTCTTGGTAAACTAAATTACTTTTTTTTATCTAGTAAAATGGGGTTTTAGATTTTTACTATAGCACCTAATGGACAAAAGACCAGGATATCTGACAAATAGGATAATAGCATCCATGAACAAGATCCATTAACAGCAGCAGCAGGCACACAGCTCACAGGAATTCCCACTCTGGGCTACTGTGTAGGGATTTTGCAGCAGGTAGAATAACCATGGAAGAGGTTATTCCCTATATGTCTATTAGACATGAACATAGAGCAGCTATGTTCATATAGAACTTCCACAGAGATATGTGAAGGCCACAGCTGAAACCCTCTCCACCAGGCCTGATGTGTGCCTGGTGGAGAGGATTCTTCTCACCTTGAAGATGAGAACACTTCAGTTCCCTCCTGTTCTGGGAAAAGCACCTGATGTTGTCTCATAGCTATGCACACTGACGAAAAGCTAGCCCCAGGCTGAATTGCTTAGGACACAGTAAGTCAGGTTAAGACAACAGATGTGCTTCTACACAAACATTACACTGGAAAGCATTCTGCCAAGGTCTGCTTTGACAGACTTACAAGCAGAGCTTGACTGACCACTCAACTCAGTCATCACATGGCTGATAGTGTAGCACAGACATTGTTATTGCTGAAAGCAGCAATCAGTCCAGGACATAATCTGTATAACTGACAGCTATGCCTCCTTTTTGTTTCCCCATGGAGCCACACTCCTTTCTTACTTCATTATCACCACTGCGAATCAGACTTTCTCGGTTGGAAATCATGCCCCAAGCTGCTATGCCGATAGCCACCACGTTCTCCTCTGAGCTTCGACTGATGGTGTTGTCTCTGACCACTTCCCCGATGTACTTCATCAGTCCATAATGCGTGCCTCCTGTGAAAATCCAGGCCCCTGGGGACAACATCCAATAACCTGGGAGGATGTAGTAGAACACCACCCTCCTTTAAGATCCCAAAACCCAATCCTCCCTCAAGACCTTACCTCAGAAGAAGCATTTATTCTTCAGTTAAACACAAAAGATGTGTTTAACACATCATACACAACATACTTTACATTATCGTAGGTGTACTGATGACTAGCAACCCTGTTATTTCCTAACGGTTAGGTTATTTGTCCAAAATGTGCCAGCCAGGCAAAACCAAACTGAATGCTCTCCTTCTCTGCTGACCCTTGGAGCTACTACCTTTCTAGCAGTATTATACAGCAATAAAATAATGCAGACACATTTGCAGGTCTCTACCTTTGGACTGGGCAATGTAGATCAGCCTGCTGAAGATCTTGCGCATCCGTGGCTTCAGTGCAAAGTTTTTAGCGCCCCCAGTGACAGAGATGACAAGGTTAGGGGTTTTCAGGTGCCAGTGCTGTGTCATGAGATCATAGAGTGTTTCAGAGTCTGTGTCACATGACAAACGGAGATACTTGGGTGAGAGAAAAGAGGAGAAACAAATAAGCAAGAGATAGATAGTGATAGCTGGGAACAGACCAAGAATTGCATTTTCTTCTCTGATGTACGCTATTATTCCAACAACTGCTACAGAAAGGGTAAAGTGATGATGAACTAGAGCTTAAGTCTCTGTTTCTTCCTCTAAAACACCTTTATCTCCCTGCCCCGCCCTGCCCTGAATCCATTACTAGGACTTGCAAGGTGATCTCCTCTCTCAACAGATGAGTGCTGTGGTCTGGAGATAAGGCACAGTCTTACAGAGAGCATAAAAAATGTGGTAGCGTCAGGGCAGCAGCATAGTGAAGAACATAACTGCTGGCCTTAAGACCACCCGCCTCCATAGTTTCCAGATTCAGCTCAAAACTGCAACCAGTATCTCCGGCACCTTGGTAACAGGGTCAGGGTGCAGTGCTGAGGTTGCACTACTATATTCTGTCACCTGCATCTTAAATTTGGCAAAAGCTAATCTGTGCCTTGACAGAAACATATAGAAAGAACTCCAAGCACCCCAGAACCAAGGAAGAGAGAACCCCTTGATCAGTAATGAAACCATCCCTTCAAAGACCTCAGGAGTCAAATAAAGTCCCCACACCCTCGCTCCACTGAAGGAAGGCAAAAGCACTGGCATTGGGATTCAGATGAACACAACACCAAAGACATTTACAGTATAACATAATCTTAACTGTAACAAAGCTATTTATAGCTTGGATTATGGATTACTGGCAACACTGTTATAAGTGATCTAATAATAATTACAGTTGTATTTTGATTACACTATTGACACCTTAATTTGTCTAACTATAAATCCAGGCTCCATGAGTATGTTGCCCCTGTGATAACATACACCCATAACAGCATTTTAAGTATAATACAAAACAACTTTATCAAATTTATAGTAAAGTTTGAATGTTGTATGAGATAAGATTAGATAAATAAACTGGATTCAGATGGTCCTATTTTGTCTCCACTTATGTAAAAGGCTCTCTGGGATTTTTTGCTATGGTATTCAAAAGCCTCTTTGTAATTTCATCACTGCTATTTGTTTAGCGTGATAGACTTCTGGAAGACAGTCATCACTATATAAGCCATACCAAGGGCCATGCCAAAGAAACAACCTGGACTTAAATCATAGTGCGTTCTATATAGATTGCCCAGTATCTGCAGGAAAGCAAAACCAAGAGATTAGTTTGAGGAAGAAACATCTTGAGAGACATTTAACTCAAACTAAAGAACACAATCAACCACTCTAGGATGGGTTCCCAGGAATACTTATTGCACCTGGCTCAGAACAATACGTCACAGAGGAAGTCTAGCAGGCTCCAACAGCTACACAGGAGAGCTGAGGGACTCCCATAGCTTCTGCTCTTCAGAAGCATCAGCCACATGAAGCCTTCAGTGTTTTTCAGGAGAGGGTCCCCGACAGGAGAAGGGAGCCTGCCAGAAATATTAACTGTTCCGCAGAGCCAATAAGCTAGCCCCACAGCAAATCTTGTTAGCTCTGTAGAATCACAGAATCATCCAGGCCGGAAGGGCCCTCCAAATGTCATCTAGTCCAACCTCACTGCAGTCGCAGGGACACCCCCTACTAGACCAGGTTGCCCAGGGCCTCGTTGAGCTTCACCTTGAATATCTCCAGGGAAGGGGCCTCAACCACTGGCCTGGGCAACCTTAGAGTACAGAAATTTTTTCTACTATTCAACTTAAATCTACTCTTCTACAACTTAAGTCCATTGCCCCTCATCCTATCGCAGCAGGCTTTTGTGAACAGACCCTCCCCAGCCTTCCTGTAGGCCCCCTTCAGGTACTGAAAGTTAGAAGGTATTTCTCCTAAACACTACCGATAATGCCCAGTACCTTCTATCTGCATGGCTACCTTTGTTCCATCAACAATTAAGGCTTCCAGTCGAATAACTTGTTAACTTGTTTTCATCTATACATTCAATGTACCAGCAACTTTATGGCTGGCACTCATCGCCTCCAGACTCCTTTACAGGCTGCATTCAAGAGGGTGAATCCCTCCCTTCAGCCACTTTCTCTCTGGGAGGTACAACGACGCCATCTCCTGGGACAGCCGGCTGGTGCGCCCCAGCCACCACCGACCCGACCAGCCTTCAGTCACAGACGACACCAAGAATATTTCAGCGGCTGAACTCAAAAAGGTAGTCAGAAAAGGAATTTGTTTTCCAGACTGAGGGCTACCAGAACATAAAACATAGCAACTTCAATGTCCTTGGTTGTTAAAGGATCTGAGCAACACCGCAAAAATAAGAGAGTGCAAGCAGGACTTAAATGTGGAGATTTTTATTGGTCTGTTCACATCTAATATTTCCACTCAGGACTTCTTAGTCATCCATCCATCCTAAAAAGAACAATGCAGGGTATAAAGTTTTCAATCTCTCACTGATAATATTCTGAAACTCTTAGGTTATCTTGGGTTTGGAGTTCTATGCACTGTGCATGAGATCGAGAGAAAGTTGCAATGTTTAAGACCTGCAGGTGCCTGCCTTGCAACCCAGGAAATAAGAATGTGGAATAGAGACGTAACTCCAGCCAACATGCTGATGGAATGGATTAGCGTGCTTACATACAGCATTGGAGCAAAGTACAGTAGCCCTGAGAGTCCTCATGAAACAACGAAGGACGCATAAACCAGTTTCTAAGGGGACAAGGAGGACACAATACAAAGAAAGAGAATTCAAGCTTCAAGAACTCAAAATTTTACAACACAGCAAATAATTTCTTCTTTCAGTAAAGGTACACAGCAGCTCACAACACAGTAATATAAAGCTACAATATGCATATCAACAAATATGGGAAGGTCTTGGATCTGTTTAAGTCTGACCTTCAGGCTTAAGTAAGACCTTCAGTCTTATTTCCCACATAACGCTTCATTTCTGCTACTTTGCACTAAAAAAAAAAACAAAAACAATTAATTTACATAGCGTGCTCTGGTTTTCCCAACTTGATTGTCTCAAGACAGCTGCACTGGCAATAAATATCAGCCATTTAGAAGAGGTAGATGAGCTCAGCCTCATGTGGCTCCTTTACTCCTTCATACAATATCAGTCCAAATCATCAGAAATAGCAACACCACCTATTTTCTTCTTTCCACCCTTCCACTGTCCCACGTCAAGGAAAAAACGAGTTGAGGAGCACAGGACACACACAAACAGAATAAAACCTCTAAAGTTCCACTGTTATCTTACATCCCTATTCAATTTGCTATCATTGTAGGATCTCCACCCTGGGAAATACTCGATATTCAATTGGTTATGGGCCCGAGCAAGCTATTCTTTGTGGTTATGCTTTGAGAAAGAGCTTTGGCTAGAAGATTCTGCAGACCCCTTCCAAACAAAATTACTCTTTGAGGGCATGGGGCATGCAAGCTCCATTCCAACAACACACAACAGCCTTCAGAGTTCCAGTCCAAGGCCTAAGCTATGACTATACAGACTGGAACACTGCACATCCACCAACTGTGATCATCTGCACAGAGAACAGATAGGGAGAAAGGGAATATTGGTCAGCAGGCTCCATAGTCAAGTGCTAGATGACGTTATGCAAAGTTAAAGCCATTACAAAGCATGACTGATGATTTTATGGAGCAGCAGGCACTTACATGCAGCTTCTGTATGGAAAAGTACAGATCCTACGAAGAAAAGTCTTACATCCTCACAGATATGAGATGGTTATCACCTCATGGTACTTGCTGTGCCTTCAAAGGCAAAGCGTGTCACACGTGCTCCTGTCCCAGGAGTTGCACTAGTGCACACACTCACATTGTTTTCTTTCTAAAGCATAAGTTGGTCCACACTGGAAAGGAGCTATGTTCCAAAACACAGCCTTGTCTTGGTGTTAAAGCCAGACAGTCAAGAACGCAGCATGTTTATTAAGAACTTGATCATTCAGACACTTGAGCTTATTAGGTTGGTTATCTTATTAGGTTGCACGAAAATGTAACCAGATTTCGGTATGGCCAGGGACCGCAAAATGGCCACTGCAACTGCACTCTGATACAGTCGGGGTGCAGACCTCTAGTGAGAGACAACACACATCTATTTTAAATATATCCTACTGGCCCAAGACCTTCAGCGCTATATTACAGGGCAAGTACAATAAAACTAGCTACATGAAAAAAAGAAAAGTAAAAACTGAGCATCACTCTCATTCATCCATTCTTCTGCCATGCCTGGAAACAGATAATCTCTTTCACTCCCATCATTAGCCTATGAAATAAATAACAGAAATTATTTTTTGCTATCTAATATCAGGACTTGAGAAACCAGCTTGCTTCCTTTGTAGTCTAACTTCTCCCCTTCCCATTTAAGGAAAATTGACTTCAGCTTCACCTTCCCTGCTTTTCTGGGGCTTCCACTGTCCTTGTATTCAGGAATGATTACAGTGCAGTCAACAGGGGCCTGCTGCTTACTTTTAATACAATCACTTACCTTTCCTCTTTTTCCCATGTTTTCAAACTGAATGTCCCCAAAGGCATCAGTAGGAAGTTCCTTAGTATGCTTCTTGTAATTCCATTTTTCACTGGTATTAATCTGAGTGCCCTCTATGTGTTGATTTTCAGGGTACCCACATTTACATAAGTTTCCCCTGAAAGAAGAGAAAATAGGCATGAACTCCCACCATTATTATCCTGAGCACAGAAAAGTAAGTTCTGATGTGTTTATTAACAACAGGCAGAATTTGTTCATAGCTGAAACTACCTTCAAAACTTCTGATCAGCCAGGACACGATCAAGAAGTGTTATTTTGCGGCAAACTTGGATCCAGTAGAATACAGTAGAAGTCACACCGTGTGCAAAGTTTTTGAGCAGGGCTGTACAAACATAGCAAGTCAAGCAGCAGGTGGAGCTATGGAACCAGTTGTGCACGGGATTCTACTTGGATTTGCTAAATGACAAATTAGCAGAGAAGAGGAACCAACTCCAAATAAACCTAGCACCTAATCAGGCTTCCCACTCCTGTAATCTGCTTCTGCCTAGCACTGGGCAACGGAGTGGAGTTCACGTCAGGAACTTGTCTATGCTGAGAGATGAGCCTCACACTTCTGGATGGCCCTTACCTATGTGTACTCTTTCATTATCACATACCAGGTTAGACCACCAGCATCTTAATTTAGAAGCCTACCACTGCACACAGAAATGAAGAAAATTAGCCAGAATTTGGAATCAGACACCACCAGATTCTGCTAACCTTGCAAATAAACCCAGATTACTTAAAAAAGGATAGACAAAAATTCCAGCAAGTTTTAAAAGTATGACCTGTAACCCTTTTCCCAGTGGGCTTGTAGGAAGAGAAGGTGATATGAACCAGCTCTCCATCCTTTGTTGGTCCTTTGCCAGACATCTCATTTTAGATGGCAGAAGAGGACACAAGGAATACTTTTGAAATAAGACTAATTTCCCTCCTGCTCTATCTCTAAGGCATTTTTTTCTCCCAGCTTCAAAGGAGAGTGGAGTCTCTCAAAGCCCTCAAAGCTGTATGTCAGAACTTCTGCAGGTGCATTAGTTTGATCACTTTTCTCCTGAGATTATAAAAAAAAAAAAAAAAAAAAAAACAAAAACCAAAAAACCCACACACAAAAAAAAAAGAAAACAAACCAAAAAACAAAAGCAATATTACAGTCCTCAAACTTACATTGTCTAAGTACTTGTGCCTGAAAATGGAGCAAGCATAATATTCTGCCCTAAGAGACCATCAGTCTGAGGAAAACCTAGTAGCTGTATCTCTCTGGTGTAGAGGTTTGTGCATGGAATTTGTAATTTGGCTTTAAAATGAAAAATTAAATTGGGCAAAGTTCTGATACATATATACTTACATATCAATACCAGTGCTGGTACTTCATCTCTAAAAGTATCTGTACACTGCCACAATTATGTTTCAAATAGGGAATTTGTATTAAATCCCTTTAACAGATCTGCTGGAAGATATGCTGACAGAATTATCATGAAGGCCAGGCCCCTAGGTTTTGAATCAAATTAGTTGTGGAGTAACTCAAACTGATTTATTTGCAGTTTTCATGTGAACACCTGACAGTCTAGAGCAGTAGTCTCCAAACTTCTGAAAAAAATAATGAAATAGTGCTTATTTCACCTTTATTTCAATTGTTTTTATTTGCTATTTTTGTGTATGCTTTATAATGTACATAATATTAGTACAGTAGTAGATGTATATAGTTTGTAACTATATATTGATGGGTGTGCTCAAAATTTTTCTACTGATGACGTGTGCAAACAAAATAGTTCAGAGACCATTGTTCTAGAGCTAGGAGAAACACTGCAGGGTGCACATCTGACCATCAGACTTCCAGCTTTTTGACCATGTTGCAGAATAGCCCAGGCATAAGCAAACAAGCCAAACAAGCAGTGATAATGAAAGGAGTTGTACAAGCAATACTGAGGGGAGGTTGTTCTGCTAGATTCAGACTTCTAACCCAAAAAAAAAAGTTTACTCCATGCTGAACCCCTGCCACATGGCTTAGCAGGCAGAAATACCCTCAGGTCCCAGCCCCCCAATGCCTGGAAAACAAGAGAAAAATGTCTGCTTACATTGACTTGGTATCTTTTGTAAAAAAGACACATTCTCTCTTCTTAAAGTTTTCTTGGATGAAGTTGACCAAGTCCTTGAAAATAATTTAAAAAATATTTACTTCTGATAACTCATAAAACAGAAGAAATCTTGGTAACAGCATGGCAAGTTTAAACACAAAGAAAACTGGTGCAAATTTGTAAGTCTCCTTTCTCAAAGCGGATGGTGGGGAACAATTAGAAAGCATTGATGGGAGTTGACTGGACAGTAAAGGCTACTAAAAATCACAAATAGGCATTCAAAAAAAACATGTGATATCAATATTCTTTTATCTGCCAAACACACTAAAGAGGCAAAAGGTATAGCCTTCTCCTCAAAAAAAAAATAAAAAAAATCTTGAACAGCAAAACTGATTTGATATCCTAAGACTAGCTGGGGAACCTATTTTAATTTCAACTTTTAATCCAAAAGACCCACATAAAAAATGTTACTTGAATTCAGTGGCACAATACGGTTAGCTGTAAACTACAGAGCATTTCTATTTGTGTGCACTGCCATGTTTCCAAATAACTTGCAGCACTGACAAAATTTTTCAAACAGTGGTCAGCTGTGATCTAGATACTGCTTAAAGGACTATGGCAAACACTGTTTCTTCCCAAGGAAAACAAAACCAAAAATGAACATAAACAAAGACCCAAGCATTAATATCCTTTTGGGCATGGGTCACTTTAATTCAACTCAAAACGACCATAGCAGGAGACCAGAATGACGGAAGTCATGCCATATGTGAGCTCAATGGAATGCAAGTCTCCTCAGTTTGTTTGACCATTAGCTATCATATTAACCCTGAAATTCCACAAGTGTAGGCAAAGCTTTAAAATTTGGGAGTTGCAAATTCATTCCTAATCTGCTTCTGCAAACTAGGAAAGCAAAAAAGTAAGATTTGGAAGTTTGTCATTTTGTTGTTGTGTTTTTTAAGCACTGTTCAGATTTGCAAACCAAGATTTAGTTTGGGATGAAAGATGAAAAGGGAAGACATACAGCTGTAGTTAAGTTTACCATTTTGAGAGAACACTTACAGCTAAACAGCAGTTAGAGGAAGTAATTCCAAGTGGAAAAGCATTCTCTAAAAAGGACTATAGTATCCAAAACAAAGAAAATGGAAGAGAACAGTGAACAGCAGCCAGTAAAAGCCACAAGACCAAAAGAGACACACAACACCAAAAAATTAAAATGGAGGGGGAACCACTTGCTAAAAACCTAAGAGCTAGTCATTAGGCCTCTTTTGAGTCCATCAGAAGGCAAGAAATCTGACAGGCAATGCCTGTGATCAGCAAATGACTGAGGATTTTCAATGGATGTTTAACATCTAACATTATACATTATTGTCTGCCTTTGCCATCAAGTTTCCTTAAGAGGTTGGAGTTCTTCTTTATAGAGATGGAGAATTTGTCTCTAACTGTAATGTGAAAAAGGATTTTAAACCAGAAGTGACCTTCTGCTTGAAGGGAAACTTCTCCTTAAAGGAGAACTGACAAATCAATCATCCTTCTGACATGACCTAATTCATAACTCCTGGGGCCCACTCTCAAGACAACACCCAAGCTTGTCAAGCATGTACCAGATACTCACAGCATCACTAGAGGACACGTCTATGCTGCGAGACATGCTGGAATAGAGGAGTCTGGAACTCTCAAAATTGCCATTTCTTCGGTGTCTCATGGTGCCCATGGAAACCTGAAAGAGCACCGCAGAGGGGGGACTCAAATGGTCATTCCTTTTACCAGTTAAAAGCCAGCAAGGACACTTAGTGCCCTAGGAAAGTAAAGGAAAGGTTATTCAAACCCAGCATAAAGAATTGGGAAGTGTATTAATTTCTAAAATGTGAAACTAGCATTCAGAGATTGTTTTTCCTCTTACTTCATATCACAAAGATACTTTCCTTTCTCTTTCCCCACTCCAAGAAGAAAACCAAGTCAACATGCTTTGAGAAAGGACCATAGCTTATATGCCATCCCATTCAATTCACTTAACTCTTTCCCTTCCTATCTCGAATGGGCATTCTAAGGAACTTATGATATTCAGTGTTTATGTACAATAAGCAGTCCCTGAGCCAATGTACTTACATATTAAAGGAGATATTAAAAGGAAACTCTTCAAGCACAGAGAAAACAAAGTTCAGTGTAAAAATAAGTTGTTCTGGCAGTATAGCAGAAGCTGAGAGTAGGTTCAGCACCTGAACACCAATCCCTCACATCTCTGTCCACCCTGTAACAAGGGTAGTTAACATGTGCAGCCTGAAGAGTAAGTGGATTTAAAGTTTGCTGGATCCAAAAGTTAACAAGTCACCCTGGAAGCAAACACGCTCCAGCTGCCTTCCAGAGCAGATACCTGTACTGACCTTACTGTCTTTGAAAGAGCATTACTTCTTTTGCACCAAGGCACAAACCAAAATTTTGTTTATTCTACAACTGAATTCTTCAACTCCCATTATGTTACTTTGCAAAATAACATTGTTCTCTTCCTGAAAGGAAGGCTGGCAGCCTGCTAACATGGTGAGCTCAAATTCTACTTCTCCTTCCAACATTCTTCTATCCTGCCTTTTCCTCTCACTCTGTACACTGGGCTTGCCTCTCAGGTGGTACTGCCACCATATGACAAAAAGCATCCCTCCCAGACACCAGAACACATATTCTCCAGCTATGATGAGGCATCCCTGTGTAAATATATCATTTCCAAGACCCAAAACCTAGCAATTTATTTGGAGCATTCAACAAAGTTGGAATAACACGGGCAGCAAGAAGCTGTAGTCATAAATGGAACAAAGGAGCATAATGTGAGCAACTCCCAAAGCAGGCAAGAAAAGGCAAGTTTCCACAAAAACATGTATATTTATACCTCACAGTTATTTTAAAAATACTTTGGACAACATTTCATGTTGGGGGGGAGCATAATTGACTCACTGTTGTTTACACAGCTACTTTCTCCAAATTTTTTGGCATGCCTGGGATCTCAATCACTCTCTTTATCAATACTAAGTGATGGAAGAGTATGGAAAAAGTTCCCTGCTTCCTTCCCATCTTCTCTGTGCAATAGGATTGATTTAAGCACACAAAAAGACAGAAGGCTGGAAAGTGTATTTCATCATATTGCAAGCTGAGTAATTAGCATAGAGTAATCATCCTCAGCTTTTAAAGTTGTTTAAGTCTCATTTGTTCTGTACTGATTTAAGAAAAGTAAGATGCCCAAAAAGATACCTCCACTCAATTCAAGCACAGGTTTTAATTTGATCACATAGAACCAGTACCTATGGAGAGCTGATGATCACCAAAACCTTGGAGGAACAAATGGGCTTAATGAGGGAACAGCAATGCCTATCTCTCCAAGAACAGCCAAAAACATAGTGTTTTGAACAGGGCTGGCTTTATTGTTCTAGGGAGAAGCTCTGATTTCAAATGCATGGATCTCTCCAAGCAAAAGAAGAAAGGAAGGCTATGTGGTCTCTGCAAAACATAAAATCAACAGTTAAAAATCTCATCTCAGGTCTCTCAAGGCAACATTGAGCTAGTTTGCATGTCACGTGAGAGTTGTGTAATACCACAATTCAGGCACAACCCTGAAAACTTGGTATGTTATGGTTCTTGTTACATTTCACGCAGACTCCACAAGCACCTACTCTAAGCCCCATACCAACTTCATCAAGCGCCCACCATGAGGATTCAGGTTCCTCAGCCCAGAGGAATAACAAACAAAACCCCAACCATTTCCTTTGAAATCAAATCTCTTCTGAGATCTCTTCTGAGCACATTAGAGAGGAAGTACTCTATGGAGGAGTCCTCAATCTCCTATCATAATCGCTCCCCCAAATTTCAGCTTCAAAATACTGATCCAAAAGTGACTTCTGCATATATACATCATTGAGAGCTACAGTTGCCCTAAGTCTTCCGTGTGGGAATTCTTTTCTGCTATAGATAAATTTCTGGCTCATTTGCTCAAGTTTCAGACAGTAGGCCTGCCTCAGACTAATTAACTTTCTTCCAGCACCACAGAAAAGTGTTAATGCTTTTTCTTGAGGAGAAGCTACAGAATAAAACAGAGCACACTCCTCCTTTGAAGCTCTCGACCTCCTTTGTGTTAATAACTCTAAGACTTTCCATCTTCAGAGTAAGGATAGAAACCCGGCAATCTTTGCACCTGATTCAGGAAAAGACTTACTTCATAGCAAACTTACTAAAACAGCTCCTAACAACAGAACACTAAATAAAGGGACCTCCAAAGAGGCCACTGCTCTGGTCATGCCCTGCTTCAGATGTCCAGAAACGAAGTATTGCTATATTTGCACAGGAACAGCAAGGGTCTGTGGAAGAAGAGACTGTCTGTTCCTTTAAGGGTTTCTACTCAGGGCCTTTTCNAAAAAAAAAAAAAAAAAAAAAAGGATAAGAAAAGGAGGAAGCCATAAACAAGAACAAATAAAGAGGAAAATCTGACTGACAAGCAGGGAGGGAGGGGGTGATGAGACTCAAACTGCTCAACCACACTAACTGATAAGGGTATGTGGAATGTGGGAATGTTTATTCCACTGAGATTATCTGATGGAGCAGGTTTGTCATAAGGGACATTAATGAAAAAGGGGAAGCCATACACAAAGTATACAGAGACTCAGACCTGGCAAGCAAACATCACAAGAGACAAAGACAAGAAAAAACACCCCAGTCACAGTAATTAGTGGGTTAGCAAGAAATTTCATGCAAACTGGGACTTTGTAGCCTATAAGAACCTGAGACTCAAGGATTTGGAGAAGGGCTGGAGGAACACTGCCAGCTGAGGAGGGGAAGGCAGATAGGGAGGAACAAAGAAGGAATAGGCAGAAAGGGGTATAAAAGAGCCCTTCTGCATGTAAGAAATTTGTGTGGCTAAGCCTTTCCCCTGATCACTGTAGTTCCTGCTATCTTCTTAATAAATTCTTAACTATCCGGCTAGGGGTGCTAGGCAGACAGAGTGGCCATGGCAGTGCCCTAAGGATCTGCAAAAGTACATCAGCTTGTGAACACCAAGAGTGTTGTGTTTGTGCCTGCAACAGTGACCTCATATCTCTGCTTGGATGAATGGGAAGGGTTGTTGAGTAAGCACTTGATTACCATAGTCCAGAACTCCATTAAAGGAGTATCAAGCACTACAAGCTTGCCAAAAGTAGTCAAATGACCATTTCTGCTCATTACTGTCCCAAGACCATTTCAGCTCTCTTTTCAGGGCCAGTGGAGCCTTGCGCTAGGCATCCGTTTAGTGAGGTCCAAGGAATCACCCATGTATCATTTAGGGACTTGCCTAGCATCACTCATGCACTGACAGATGCAAGACCAAACACAGTGTTTCCAGCTTATAGTCTGGCTTTACCTTCCCCAAGCGTGAGACCATCCATTGTCCATCCATGGGCCTGCCTGGTTTTTCACAAACCCTCCAAACAAATCCAGAGTCCTGCAGGTAATGGCCCCCTTCCCTCCCTGACCTTGATTTCAGAGCAGATCAAGAAGGGTCTGGGAAACAAGAAGTCCTCCAACAAAAGACTGGTAGCTCTATGTTGTGTTTCCAGATGGGGCAAACTACAGGAAGACAGCTGACTTTGGTGTTGGAGTTATGACAGGTTTCACTCAGCACCCCAAGCATCCTAGGATTCCTCCTTCCCTCCCCAGACAGCATACAAAGTTTGTACATTTTACCTAGTGCGAGGATGATTTCCAGGCATGAGCTAGAAGTAGAGAAGCAGCTACCACAGCTCTAGCAGTTCCTCTTCTACAAAGACATGTTGCCAGTGGAATTTAGATGGCTACAGCCACAAAGTAATCATCCTGCTTTTGTGAAGTGTTAACTTTGGTAACAATCAACAACGATGACTAAGAGAGTTTGTCCCTAAAAACACCAGACTGTTTAAAATAAAGCAAAAATACACACACTCACCACACATCATTTATTTAACTTAGTAAGACTGGAAATTGTGCATCAGGAGACATATTTTCTAATAACCCAGTAAGCAATTCTCATCATTTCATATGATTGATGTTTGGTGCAAAGCTGTTTTTAAAGCTGTAATTCAAGATGAAAGTTCCACTGGGGAAATACATTTTGGTCTAGATCTATTCAAAGCATTTATTGGCAGTTTTACTTGTTGATTTGTTCAGTAAGTTAACACCGGCAAAGTGGCTATGGACACAACTGTACAGAGAGAAGATTAAAAGTAAATAAGGTCATTAAATTATTCATTCAACAAACTAAAGGATTTCAAGTTTTTCTCATTGCATTTGTAAATAATTTATAAAAAAAGACACGCTGCAAACAAACTGAAAAAAGTTAGTGAGTGCACAAAGGAATCCAGAAAACCTTGGACTTATTTTTAAATCTAGGTTTTGAAAAGCTGCATTGATGCCTCAGCATTTGATTGATATTTGTAAGTGAAGTTCATTAACTTATTGAGTGTTAGAAATAACAGCAATTGTACACACTTTAAAAGATGTGACCCAGCTGCAGTCTATGTAACAGGCAAACAGAGCTCATTTTCCATCACATTTTCAACTGAATAAACATATAGGAAGACATTTTTAAAGCACAGATGAGCATTAAAGTATAACCTTCTTAAACTAACACATTTGAGAGTAATAACCATTAGATAAATACCAGAATAATCCTCTACATATAAGACTATTACTGTGATTTTCACAGCACTTGAAGTAACATATTCCAAGGAAATCTTCAGCCTAGAAACAATTAATGACAAAAAGAAGTGACAAAAAAAAAAAAAAATCCACCTAGGTGTAAAGAGACTTTAATAAATATGTTTTTAAAAACTTGTCTGCGGCTGAAAAAGCAAGACCGTCTTCCATTCTCAAAAAGGTTTCAGATAAATCTAAACCACTATTTGCATCAACATAATTCTAGCAACTGGCTTTATGTGAAAGCTTCCAAAAAGAAAAGCATGTTGCCAAACTTCAGATACATAGCTACCTCCATTTCAGCATATTAAAACTATACACTCTTAAGTACAGAAAAAGCAATGCCTAATCACCTACCACTGTGGAGCACTTACCAAAGTCTCCGGGATATGCCCCCGCAATCCTACTGAAATCATTACTCAAACAGGAAGGTTTTGATACAGTTCAGCTTGCAAAGCCCCACCTTTTTTATCTGTGTCATGCTTTGCTTTTAAGGGAGGGCACACAGGAAGAGATAATGCACAGAAGCAAGCAACAGCAGGATTATTCACCAATAATGAAGACAGGCATAATTGCAGCAGGACACAGGAAGTAAGAGGTGCAGGATATTTGTAAGTGAACAGCGATGCTCCTGACTGACCTGCTGCCAGTGTACTGTAGAAACCAGTAACAGTGCTGCAGTTAAATTTACGCAATCAACAACACTATTAAAAATCCAGAAGTATAAGAAAATGCTTGTGGGAATAAGTAATTAGTTTGCATTGTATCAAAAGATAATGAAATAGTTCTGAAACCAACACCTATTAATCTAATTTACTACAAGGCTGTTGAAACACTGATGAGTACAACAGAAGATTTTACATCTAATATTTTGACTCAACAGCTCTCAGTTCCTTAAATTTTTGTCTGATGCTCATTGGTGTAAAGTAATCTTTGGTCTCATTCTGCCTTTAACTTAAAGGTATTGACTTTGATAAGAATAATTTCTATTGCTGTGATATTCACACCGACTCCTTGGAGATCCACTCCAACCTCCTTGCAGAAACCAGAGCCATCTGGTGTGCTGCTGGAGAACCTTCTACATCCTTCTAATCCCCCACTTCAGATAGATGTCACCACCTCACTAGCTCAAGCACTCCCCTACAATCCTATTTCACTTTGCACTGCAGCGAATGAGTGTGCAAGGAGAAAATGCATACAGCTCTGGATTTATAACCAACCCAAGAGCAGAAAAAGGAAAGACTACAGGCCATACTGTTCAAAAGGCTCAAGACAAAATGAGCGTGAGTTGTAATTAAAGATCTGCCATTGAAAACATAACCATTAAAAACAAGCTCAATTGTTTTGAGTTCTTGTTTATGGCCAAAAGCTCACAGTCCTATTTCTTGGAAATCAGGAGTGTCTCTAGACTGTGCAAGTGCATTCTATAATATGATCCAAGCGCATCCAGACCAAAGAACCTGCTGACACATACTGGGTACTCTCCAGACACCTAGCTCCAGGATCTTCTCTCCTTGGAGCCAAATAGAGGAAATGATGCACAGAGGAACTTGTTCCCAGCATGCAATCAGCGAGCTAGGACATATAGCTGGATAACCACCAAAAAAAGCTCAGCAAAAGTACTTCTGAACCTTTTGCAAGAGGAGTGAAAAGTCTCAGGTGCACTTTTCTCTCCAGTCACTGTGAGGCAGGTAGCAGTCACTGCTGCCCTGCAATGGCCTGCAGCATGAAGAGGCTAACCAGCTTGGCTAAGTAATTTTGCCAAGTGGCAATGGCAGAGAGAACTGAGCTGGATTTTTCCAGCCAGCATTCTGGCCTCAGACCAATCTTTCCTTTCTGGAGATAGCTCTGTTTGCCTTAAATCTCATATTATCTTGGTCTATATTTACCTACATTGGTAAGAGTTATCACTTAGGGGCTCAACTTCACACTGCAGCATCCAAAGTCTTTGTGTCAGCCCTACAATACATACTAGCAGCTAACCACTTATGAGCAGTCAGCTCCAATGTACTTCATTGTTCTATTTTATTTCCTTCTTGGCTTCATTATCCAATTGGTTCAACTACAAAATAAGTACCAAATGGACTGAAGAAGCTAGACACTAAATGTTACTAGGATCACAAAATGATAACCACACAAAACTAAGTTTAACTAAAGCACCTGTAATTTCATACACGTCTCTTCCCTGTCATGTCAGAGCCATTATCACACAAAGCCTACATTAAGCTGACAGTAAAAAGTGATTAAGAGTTTAAACTATTGGAGGCATGTAATCAACATTACTGAAGTCCTGAACATGAATCTTTATGGTCTTTCACGGTTTATACCTGCAGTAAGTTCGTAAATAAGTAAGTAAGGGACCCTTAGTCACTACCCTGTGAAACCAGGTAGGCTGATAATTCTCAAAAGAAACTAATGATTACATAAATGGGGAGATCAATCATCCCTTTAAAAAAGTAGCTGTAGTGTTGGGGTTCTGTCTGGTCCTATGACATATAGGAACCTGGAGAGCAGATTTTTGGGGCCACTATATGGTTCTCAAGTGTAGCAAATCCCCCTCCCAGTACTTCAAGTAAGAAAGTGGGCACCCCAAGCATAAGTCGGTGATGCCCTCTTAATATATCTGGAAGTTGTTAGTCCAGCTGAGCAAAGATGATCAACATTTTCCAAAGACAAGAGCACCTCCTTTAGCAATAATTCAGACTTTCCAGCATTCCTGCAATCTTGGTCTGAGAATATTTAAGTATTCCAAACCTACAATAATTATATAAAAGTGATAGCAAATACACAAAGAATTACTGTATTCTAGCAAAATGAGGTCTCTTTCTCCACCAGAGAGATTTCAGTGAGAATTTGCCAAAATTCAGAGAATTTGCTGTTTTTCTCAATTCCTAGAAAGTATGTAACACCGGTTTTGGATTAAACCAAGGTATTTGTGAACTCTAGGTGTTACTATGGATTCTCTTTCACATTCTGGCCAAAGAGCTATGTTTCTATGATCAATTAATTAAAAGCCTTCATGCTCCAGGATAAGCATTCAGACCACCAATATCATTACCTATGCAGGAATCAAAACGCAGCAAGCACTCACATTACTAAGAAATGGAAATTCACATATATATGAAAACATTTTCCATTGATCTGAGATCAGAGGCTGTAAGGAAGAAAGGTGCTTCTGCACATGAATTAACCTTACGATCTTTTTAAAAAATAAAGTATAACACAAGAGAGCACATTTAAAACAAACAGTGCCTGAAGACCTATAGAAATTTTCTGAACCCTTCAACCTCTACTGTGGAGAAATCCAGACACTATGGGGCTCATTTCAGTAGTTGGCAGTAAATCACTTTCTATCCCAGGACTTACAAGAGCTCAAGAGAGGGGCAGAATTGATATTCTACCCATGAAGTTAACCAATATATTAATTTTCTTGTAAAGTTTGTTAGGGCACGTTTGTTTGTTTTGTATCCTTTTTTTTTTTTTTTTAAATTAGTCTCACTTCACCACATGATGGATTAAAATGTTTAATGCTCATTAGACTTTCATGAGATTACAGCATTTAAATCACCACTGCTAGCCATGAAATTCTTTTTTAGAAACAAGGTTGTTTTGGCTAAGCTTTGAGCCACACATTATTAGCAAACTCCTCAAAGACAATGTCTCACTGGAGGTTTGTATATGCGGTTTCACAGCATAGCCATCACAGAATTCAATGGGTGAAAGTATTCTTGGGTTGCCTGTTCCCACCTGAAACTCAGAGAAGAGGCCAAGCGAAAACACAGATGCATTTTGCAGCACTATCAAAACACGATGGATCAAATGGAAAAAAAAAGTTAAATACTTATTCTGTTGAGTATTAATCACCATCCTTCCCCAGACTAAATTCAACCCATGCATCACCAGAGATAACAAAATGCCAAACACTGTTGTGGAACAGCCACGGTTCTTACTAACTGCAGAAGCTAAAACAACATGTTACATGAAGATTCACAAAGGACATTCCTATCACAGAAATACCTCGTTTTATTTTGTTTTGGCTACAAGCTGTTAACACTGTTCCTGTTTCTGAGCAGGGAACAGATGCTTATGCAGTTGCACATAGAAGCTTGCTTACTGTGTATGACCTGCCTTCTGTACCCCCCTTTAATGTTTGCTTTAATGACCCACTTCTCTCCTTTTGATCCAAAATGCAGAAACACACCTTGAGCAGGGGTAACAGCTTGTGTGGCTTCTTACCCTTTTCATGTTGAGATTTTGGATTCATAACCACTGGGGAGAACAAAACTGTTTCATCATGTTTGCAGCTCAGACACTGCATTTCGCAGTAGTGTTAGGAGAGGGAGAAAGCAATAAAAATTATTAAATGTGAGCTATGAGATAATCCTTTAGCACTTCTCATCCTCAAAAGCGCCTTGATTGAAATCAGCATGAGCACAACAAGCCTGGGAAGAATTAAAGATAATTATCTGCCATTTCAACTCCATGCCCTTTGTCTCTGTACCTCACCTGGCTTCTTAAATGCCCAGATATTCTCAGCAAAACTAAGGAGTTCTTTGTTTGTGTCTTTAAGCACATCCCATGTTAGAAAACCTCTTAAGCCGCTACATGGATGGCAGGTCAATATTCTAGCAACAGACACCCCATAAAAGCACTGAAGTAAAGCAGAGGGAGTTCTACAAATCAATCAAAAGGACAAGGATAGACTTCACACACACACACCCCGTATTTTTTTTTTGCAAAGAGAGAACCAACTCCTGTTTCTGTACGTGTGTATCACTGTGATGCACCTACCAGCCACAACAATCTCTCTTTCCTTTTATATAATACAGGCAAATTGTTGGCATAACTTCTGGGTTACAGCAAGAGGAGTATCTGCAGAAGGTATTCTTCATTCCAAGAAAGGTCAATGAAACTATTCAAACTATACCAGAGTCCTACCTGAAGCACAGGTGTGATAAATCCCATTACAGTACAACTTTGGTAAGAGAGTAGAGCTTCTTCAGGGTTTGAGTCTTTAAGGATTGCGTAAAATATTAAAGAGCACTTTTCTGTGGAGAAAACTGCTCAAGAGGCATGGTTCTGTGAACAGGCAACACTTTCTGGTTACTCATTTCTTCCCATATTCAGGAAAGCAGGTGCACTGCTGGAGATAAAGTTTCATAAAAGATACCCAGCTCCAGGGATTCTTACTCATTTTGAATGGAAAACTTTGTAGAATGGCATATTTCTGGCTGACTGCTCAAATCAAAGGAATTCAATATTAATTACTGAAAGCAATTTTGAGTTTTCTAGCCATTTGCCTTTCCAAGGTATGTAACAGAACATACTGTCAAGTCTACAATGACATCCTAAATGGAATACTAAAGAAAATATAACGAGTGCAAAAGGGCAATATTTCAGCAATTATAGAGATTCAACTGTTCAAAAAGGGATTATCGACAGAGTCTAAATCAATTAGAAGTGCCTCTGATTAATCTGAGTGTCCAACTAGTCTCACTTAAAGTGGGCAGTCTCCTAGACAAATGTAGGTGTGACTTTGCAAAGATACAGACCTAACCATCACAGCTGGCTTATGACAACAGAAAGCAGTGGTCCCGCTCTCTCTTATTACATGACTGCTGTTTCACAAGCATTTAAAAGCCTTTTTAACAATTTAGATCCCTAAATGCAGACACTTGTATTTACTTTAAAAGCGAGAGTGCAATGCACTTGGCGAACAATGGGTGAAATCGTTCTGATATGCATGTTAGCCCAGAAAGCTTTAAAAGTGCATTTTAGTGTGAAATATTAATAGATATGAACAGAACACTGACATATTCTTGCTTTAAAAGCATTAAAAATAAAAGAAATCCACCAAAAATAATTATGTAATTTTCAGTTTATGAATGTTTATAGAGTGACTAGCAATTGTGCACCTCGGGCTTTTATGCACTTAATTTGATGGAAATGTTCTGAGAAAGTGTTCATCAATCTTCAAAAATGAGAAGAGAAAAGAGGGAGAAAAGGAGAGGAAGAGCTTAATACACTTTAGATCAGCTGAAAAAAAGTAACCACCAAAAAAAACCCCTAATAAGCAAGCCCCTGACCTCAGACACACTAGTCAATTGAAGGCTCACTCCCATCAGTTTAAATGCAGTAGGTTTACAAGCTTAGCTCTGCTACAGCTACATGAATTGCTTTGAATTCAACTAGCATCAAAACAAAAACATGCATTAATCCAGAATAATTCAGTTGATGACTATCACAAGGAAGTCTACTGCACTTACACAGCAGTTCAAGATACAGCCTCAGCAATGAAAGCTTTCAAAACTAAAAAGCAAAAAACTGAAAGTAGTAATATATTCTCATCATGTTTGCATCAAAGCTAAACTTACTCAAAATCACTTTCTTTAAAATGAAGCCACATACTTCAATAATAAACTATATTTGAATATATCCAGAATGTTTTAAAAATCAAGTTTATTAATATTTTTTAAGGCTTATTGTAACATTGTTGCAAGATTCAGAAAATTATCTTTAGTAATAACTGGTATCACTCACTGTTGTAAAGTTTATAACTGAGACATCCTAAACAATATTGTTTTCAACCTTGAGGATTTTTACACATAATATTCTTATACCTATTTCGCATGCATTGAGATTGCATACATAAATCAAAGCTATATGGCACAAAGACAATAGGTAACACTGAAGAGAAAGCTTTCACAAGTTTTAATTTAATCAAAAGAAACTGCTTCAGTGAAGAATTGTATCTGTTTTTACACAGACATATTACTAAAACATGCTGTCAAATTCATCTAGTCATTTCAGTCAAAAGGAACACATGCTTGTGACTATTTCAGTCTCCGTTCTCTGGAAACTGGGTGTAATGTGCAAACATCATACAACTATTCAAATATCACACCACTGTGCAGTTAATACTAGGCATCCGATTATTCCTCCCTATAAAAGGTACACTTCATTAAATATCCAAATGCAGTATCTTAGGTAGAATGCCTTTAATCCATGGAAAACAGAATAGTTTGGGTTGGAAGGAACTTTAAAAGTCATCTAGTCCAACCCCTCTGCAATAAGCAGAGATACCTTCAACTAGATCGGGTTGCTCAGAGCCCCATCCAACCTGACCTTGAATGTTTACAGGGATGGGGCATCTACCACCACTCCAGGCAACTTGTTCCAGTGTTTCACCACCCTCATCATAAAAAAAATGTTCCTTACATCTAGTTTAAACCTGCCCTCTTCTAGTTAAAAACTATTGACTGTCACAACCAGCCCTACAAAAAGTTTGTCCCCATCCTTCTTTTAAGCCCCCTTTAGGTACTGATAGGCCACAATAAGGTCTCCCCAGAGCCTTGTCCTTCAGGCTGAACAACCTCAACTACCTCAGACCGTCCTCACAGATGAGGTGTTCCATCCCTCTAATCATTTTTGTGGCCCTCCTCTGGACTTGCTCCAACAGGTGCATATCTTTCCTGTGTTGAGGATTTCAGAGCTGGATGCAGTACTCCATATGGGGTCTGACAAGGGCAGCATCACCTCCTTTGACCTGCTGGCCACACTTTTTTTGATGTAGCCCAAGATAGAGCTGGCTTTCTGGGCTGTGAGTGCACATACAGAGTCATGTAAGAGGAAAGATATCTCTAGAGGTCCAGGTAGATCAGAACTGAACTGCACATAGTTCAGTATCTCAAAGAACATAAACCCAAAAACCTCTCTAGAACTTTTTTCTAGTGTTTGACCATTCTCAGGCTGATTTTTTTTCCTACCCTCTACTTGCAATTTCCTTTGTTCCAACATGTGTCCATTGCCCTATTCCTGCATACCTATGAGAACTCTGGATCCACTTTCTCTACACCCTCCCATGTTAAGCAGTTACAGACACCATTAAGATCCCCCTGCACCTTCCCATGCATTAAGTGCTCAAGCCCCACCTCACCTTGGTGGCCCCTACTTTAACTCACTTCAGTACATCCAGATCTTTTTTATACTGATGAGCCTCAAACTGAACACAGCACTCCAGATGTTATTTCAAAAATGTTGAATAGAAAGGAAGGATCACTTTTCTGGACCTGCTGGCCATATTCTTGACAATATAGCCCAGGATGTCTCTTGACCTCTTTTAGTGCCATGGAAATATTCCGCTTTTTGTCTCATAGATCCTTTCACCCCCAGATGCAGCTAATGACATTTTATTAACATAGAAAAGGATTTACCAGAGATGGGACCAAAAGCATGCAATCAGGCAATTACATACCTCTAGCTAACTTACATACAAACTTGGCAGCTTTTAGGAATGTACTGCCTGTTACCAATCCCTGACCAACTGACAGGTTGACAGGAGATCACTTGTCCGAGTCCTTTTGCTCTCTGCTTCTGTTTTCATGCTGCCACAGAACAAAAAGGGACAGCGATCATCAATCCCATGGAGGTAATATAAGTGCCAGGAGAATTGTTCAGCTGGAAAGTGTGGTTGGAAATCCAGGTCATGCAGAGTGGTAAATTTAGATTGCCCCAACTTTGTGAAAATTGCACTTCTGCCAGCAGATACTGGACTATTGTTCCAACAGCACAGAACAGATGTGAGCACAGGTTAAATTCACTTATGAATTTGCAGTGCCTATTTGAAACAGCCCAGGTGCAAATGCAGCTGCTATAAGAGTGAGACTGTTAAAGACACTGATATTTCACATTCATTTTTTCTCAATTCAGCCACTGTCTGGAGGAATCCCAACTTGAATTCTTCAAGCCCTTCCATATAAAACACAATTCCATGGTACATTTTGTGGGAAACTGTAACCTGCCCCAAGATGCTCTCAGATTCCAATAATCAGAGAGACAACACGGACAAGAAGCTGGATTTATAGTCAACCTGAGGCTGATAAACACAGGAGAGAGAGAACAACATTAGATGAAGGACACCCTTACGTTTTGCCATAGAAAATCTGGATTCAATCAAATGTGCTGAAATAGGAAGTAATGAAAAAGTAGTTGGCAAGGAATGCAGAATACGAGAACAGTACCCTTATGAAGTTCACAGAAAAAAGAAGCCAATTCCAGGCTTGAGGTGGGAAAACCTGGCTGAGTTATTTGGCTTGACTGGTTTTAACACTGAAGACCTGACTCCTTGAGCCTTCTAAAATGCTTTACATCACTTAGCATTCTGTTCTCAGCACAGCTGCTGCTGGAAAGTCAGTTTGAAATATGTAGGAGAATGGGAGGAAACTACTTCCAAGAAATTTAGCTCAGGCCAAAGCCAGCAAGAACTGCCCATCAAGACAAGAATGTTCTGAAATGTTTTGAGCTAAAAAGAGTCTTAAAATAAGAAGCACTAAAGGCCAGGCAACATTAATAGAGCTAGCAGCTCTGACAAGAATTTCAGCACACAGGGAGAAGTGAGGAGGAAGAGATACAGTCAATGGAAAAAAATATCCCCAGGAGGCTGAAGTCAGACTGATTAAGACATTGTTTCAGTCAATATCCGCTGAAAACCATAGCTGAAAGCAAACAAATACTAAATATACTTTTTGAGTCTTACAAGGAAAAGACTCTCATAGAAAATGCATGAAGAAGCTTCCAAGTAATTATAGATTAGCAAAGGTATATTTCTTTCTTTGATCATTATTTTAATTATTAATCAGCTGCCGCTGTCAAGCCTCTATGCTTAAAAACACTTAGCAGTCTGTTCTTTATAGACGTACTTTATAAATTTGATTTTATGACCATCACGCAGCATTATAATGAGAGATAAGCATTTTAGAGTAAACCATGAATTTGATCCACTCACTTATACATTTAATTTTTTTCCAAAGACCATAGGGAGCTTGGTGTCTGGGGAGATGGGTGGCTTTGACAGATTTTAAGGGCAAGAACAGCATAAGGCTATGGTCAGGCACACAGATTAAGTACACAATCTGTCTGTAGTTATGCTTCTGGAGATATTGCTGCTTCTGAGACATCCCCTGGATTTCACATGTGGGAGTGGAGAGGAATACAAAGCATCACTTTCACCAAAACCAGAGTCTCTAGCTGCAGTCACAACCAGCAGCTATAAGAATACCAGAAACATCACTCTTACTCTCCCTAGTCTGAACAGATACCATTGATTCTAATAATAAATGACTCTCCAGAACACACTGGCACTGCATACAGAGTATACATTTCTTGTGTTTGCACTTGCCTTTCTTCCAGTACATCTTTAGCAAGTCAGCCGAAGAAAGCATTCGCTCATTCTTTCTCCAATACATTATAGTCACGAGCTTAAAAGATGACTCAGAGTCCCGGGACTGGAAATTTCCTATTAAGGAGAATGAGTAGGTTTAAACATGTTATAGACTGGTGGTATATTTATTTAGTGCTATATCTATCCTGATCTACTGCTAACCTGGAGTGAAGCTAAGAACAGCTCTCTGGCTTCTCCTGAGACCCCACCTGGAGTGCTGCTTATGGCTCCAGAGTCCCCAACATAAGAAGTACATGGACCTGTTGGAGCAGGTCCAGAGGAGACCATGAAGATGATCAGAGGGTTGGAGAACCTTTCCTACAAGGACAGGCTGAGAGAGCTGGAGTTGTTTGGCCTGGAGAAGAGAAGGTTCCAGAGAGACTTTATAGCAGCTTTTCAGTGTCTGAAGGGCACATAGAAGAAACATGTGGAGGGACTTTTACAAGGGTGTGTAGCTATAGGATGAGGGGTAATGGCATCAGACTGGAAGCGGGTAGATTTAGGATAGATATTGGGAAGAAATTTTTCACTATGAGAGTGTTGAGGCACTGGAACCTGGGTTGCCCAGAGAAGTTGTGAAGGCCCTGTCCCTGGAAGTGTTCAAGGCCAGGCTGAATGGGGCTTTGAGCAACCTGGTCTAGTGGGAGGGGTCCCTGCCTGTGGGAGGGGTCCCTGCCCATGGTAGGGGATTTTGGACTAGATGATCTATAAAGACAGTTCCAACCAAAACCGTTGTATGATTCTACGCTCCTGTCAACCCTGGTCCTAACTGGAAGCATTCCCTGAGGAAAGAAGTTTCACAGTACAGCCACAATACTTGAAGAAGGTATCATCTCAGGGCAATCAAAAAAGGCAAATATCCCTGCAGTTAAAACAAATCCCACAGTCACTTGTCAGCTGTGTTCTCAGGGGCAAATTAGTTTCCATCAATGCTCTCCTGATTTTTCTTATCATTATAATTACTTCTACAACTAGAACAGATCTTAACAGAAAAGGTTAACCACCCTCAAGGTGGAACAAGAGCCAAATATGCCTTCAAGCTAAGGATCTGGGCTACCTGAATGACTAGAGATTTCTGTGGGCAGCAGTTAGGGACATGGGGACGCAGGTGCTATTCTCTATCCTTCTGGTGAGGAGACAGGGTGCAATGAGGGAGGCAGTTGATATGCAGGTCAACAATTGTTTGCAGAGATGGTGTTATTTTTGGTTTCTATGACCACAGGACACTATCTGAAGATCAGCTTCTGAATAGGAGAGATGGGATCCAAAACTAAGTGGGGCAAGAGCATTTTTGCCAGTTGGGTGGGGTAAATGATAAACAAGACTTTAAGAATGACCACGGAGTGAGAGAATTAAGAACAGCACTGAGGGAGTGACAGAGGTGAGCAGCTGAGCAAAAGTTAAAAAAAGTAAAAACTTTAAAAAAATGAGCAAACCTGGTCAGACACACCAAATGATGAGGACGTGTGAGAGTATGAGAATGTTTACTCCACTGGAGTTATCTGATTGGGAGCCCTGTTAAGTGGGAAAAGGGAATAACCCCTTGTAAAGGGGAAAGGGGAAAACCTGAAACAAAATACACAGACCTGACAAAACCACCATGGAGTCAATGACAAGAAACTAACCTCACCAGTCCTACTAATTGATATGCTGGCCAGAAACCACAGGCACCTCTTCCAGCAAAATCAGCATGAAGCAGGAATGATGTGTCCCAAAAAACAGCTACTGGGGAGGAATGGTGTGAGTGACAAAAGTCAGAAAACAGGTGGAGAGGAACAGGCAAAAACAAAACACAGGGGACATAAGTTTGTTGGGATTAACCTCCCTGCTTGCAATACCAAGCATTAAGATCTTTAGGCTTGTCCTTGGTCTGCCCAAGGGCAGACTTGATCTGTAGATAGGTAAGATATTTGATTTAGTTACCTTCCAGGGCATTAATCCCTAAAGGAATTCTGTGAACTAAAAATGCTTTAAAATATAGATAGGACAAGGCTGAATTTCTCTGGCCTCCTTAAGCCAGAGAGATATCTTAAATGGGTGTTTAGGAAATTCTGCAGAAATCACTGTGATTCCTAATGCATATATCAAGAACTGTGAAATTACTTAATACTGGTTCTGGGCTAATATTATATAAGTATTTCTGAAAAAGAGTAAGGATATTAAAATGGACCCTTTTTACAGCTGCAAATCCTTCAAAGATGGCAAAAATTTCCAAGGTTCGGTGGATTCCTGCCATTATACCCAAATGTCTCACACTCCCATTGCCCTGGGGACACTTCAGACCAAAGCTATACTTCGGCTGCTTCACTGCAACTACCACCAAACATTCCACCCTTGTGATTCTCATAACTGTTACATAAAGTATGAACTTCCAGTTCTATACTGATTAAAGTCTGAGGACCTCAAAGTGGCTGTGGAGTCTTTATCTGGTTCATGCTGAGAGCTGTGTGCTATGAAAATTTTTAAAGATAAAGCATATAATTGGGTATTATAGATTATTGGGGAAAGCCTACATCAGGTAGCCATTTCTCACAGACCATGTAGCAAACAGAGCTTTATAGCAATCCTCCACAAAACACTGAATTAAGGGCAAAACATCCTTATACATTGCATAGATAAAAATAATCTGAGCATATAACTCAGCAGAATGGCTTCATTTATTCAGCCTCCAAAGCTAACTGAGAATATCACAAAATCTACTAACTATGTCAAAGTGCAGCAACCACCCAGTCTCTCACTGGAGTGTCCTGGTTCACCAAGGCACCAACAAGCCTAGTTGAAACTTATTTCTACCTGCTACAGGACAAACATGAGCATAAACAAGCAAAACCTTCTGTCCAGTCTCACAATGGAGAATCTCCAGAACCACCCAGCTACAGCAGCAAATGTCTATTACCTTTTCTTCCTCCTTTCCCTCATTACCTACTTGCTTGCCACTGGTGCTGTGAGCTCTAAGGGGAGGGGAGTAATTGCATCAGTTCCTCATTTCCTGCTTACAAAGTGGAAACTGCAGAAGATGTTAAGATGGAGTCAAGTCATACATACCCCTGAATCAAACTCTTGCAGCTATGAACTCCTGCACTTCTCTGAACAGTGCCGTCTTGGAGTGAGCTATAATAGCAGTAATTTTTCAAAGGTTTGCAAGTCTCCAAGCTATTGGTGCTGGTAATGTATTTTTTTTTATCCCATACTCTCAGCAGAATATACACGCCCCAAAGACATGTGTCGTGGTTTCAGCCAAATTTACCAAAACCTGATTGACAGATGTCTCCCCCTCCCCCCTTTGGGTAAAAGAGAGGAGAGGAAGGAATTAAAGNGGATGGGATGGAATACCCTTGTTGGTCAGTTTTGGGTCACCTGTCCTGTCCGCTCCTCCTTGCAGGTGGGACCCCTTTACACTTTTCCGTTTCTGACCCTCCAATGGGCAAACGAAGAAAATTATCTGACCTTGCTTCTTCTAGCAATAAGGATAAATAAGGGCCTCTCTGCATACCATCCCTTGGTATGATCAGGTCTTATCACTGTGAGATGAAACAGTTCTGAACAATGTGCTGTTAATTTCAGAGTTTAGTTAGTTAGAACAGGCCTAGCTAAGAAAGTAAAACTGTAAAACAGAAAATTGGTTCGTTTTACCTCAAACCAGGACAGCATGGCCCTGAATTTGATGAATGACTGCAATTATTGGTAATTAATAGCCCATTGGGAATCGCAGAAAAAGAAAGGCCATGAGTAGAACACTGACAGACAGGGATCATCGAGGCATTCCACACAGACCTGTGGAAGGAAGGAAATGAGAAGTGTAATAAATACTGTTAAAGTATAAAACAAAATATTAAAGTGACTTCAGATACCTAGACTATAAATGCATATACCATCTGCTAGCAATTTTTTGCATCTCAAAAAGAGTCTCAATCAAGTCAGCATCATTCAGCTTTCCACACTGCAAGTGGCAGTATTAGAAAGACTCGTTCTAAACTTTCAAGTCATCTTCAGCTCCCCAGCTTCTCCAGTCTGCCAGATGGCTGAAACCACAAAAATCAAGCATGTGTTTGGAGCTGGCACTCCCTAATTTGTGAGAGAATGTATTCTTGATCAATTGAAAAAATAATGAAAACATTTATGATTTCCAGCTTCTCTGAAACTCCAGAGAAAGGTTTTCACTCTAACAACTTGTATTAGCTAGCCTGGAATCTGCAGCCAGCAACATTTAAAAAGTAATTTGAAACTGAAAGAGTACTTTTGGGGAAAGTGTCTCAAATGTCAGACAGATCTATTAAAACAGCTCTTGACAGACTAATCCATAAACCCTTCTTTTTTAGTGTGATATTTGTATTGATTTTTAAAATAGCAATCCCATTACTACACATTAACAGCATGGATAAGCATCTCTCAGAGAGTATTTAGTGTTACAACAGGACAAAGAGAGAACATGAGGGCAGTAATTTTCCATCATATAGGGGTTGAGGTTAAATGGTGAAAGGACCTGCTTAACACTTGGTATCTGAAAATCAAGTTCATCTCTAAAACAAGTTGGGGTTTTTTTTGTTATCCAAATCCACTCCCATACATGCCACTCTGCTCCCTTCCCAGCAGTCAGCTCCTACTTCCTGTACTGCCCCTCCTGCTCTCAGTCATGGAAATTCCCTTTCTAATGCATCCAATTGTCACAATTTTAGGGGCAACGGAGGAAAATCAGGAGCAAGTGTACAAATACATGGGTATGAAGCAGCATGAATGCAGGAAAAGAGATATCCCAGTAGAAAAGAAATGTGGAGGCAGGCATTTCTTTCCATAAGGGTGTGGATTTCCAGGACCAGAAAGACTGGTTCCTCTTCTCAGAGAGCCCATAAGCTGGTCTACAGACTCATCCCATCATCAGAACTGTAAGTTTGGCCAAATCTCAACAGCACTGTCATTACAGCCAAAATAAATGTGTTACTGCATTAAATCCTGCTGTTCTCTAGACCAGAAATTTCTCGCGCCAGCCCTTAGCACACTTGTGCATGCCCTAGCCTTACATTAGATACACACTGTCTATATCAGTTGCCAGAGCTGTATAAGGACAAGTTACCTTACTTACCTTGGATTCCAGATACTAGTGTGTGATATGACCTGTCATATGGACAATTGGCAAAATCACTCCAGTTAATATGACAAAATTTCAGAACTCAACCACTGAAGTTGTTGTTCAGAAATGTTTGCTTAAGTTTTGTCATCAGGCACGTCAATAAAAAACACTTAAGTCAGCTCAGCTACCACTCTTAGCCCAGGAAGTCACTTCAGTTATTAATGATACCTCTCTAATCAAGCAACAAAACACCTGATGTGTCCATTGCAGCCTCTGTCACAACACCTTCTCCTCTGTGGACTCATAGTTTTGCACTAACACGAGGCACAAGCAAATAAGCTGCATAAGTGACAGTAACACATGAGTGACATAACGAAGGTGCTGAAGGTTTCACAGGACTAGACTAAATTTTTGAAGAAGATTCAGTAGAGGGAATAAGAGCTGCTTGTCAGAATTGTGCTTCAAATGCAACTTCAGACTGAATGCTGTCAGGAAATGGTGCCAACAGAAATATGTATAGCTAGTATTGGTAAACACTTAATGTTCCCCTCTCAAAAACCAGAGTTCAAGTTATTATGTCACCCATACAGGCTTTCCCCAATGCCTCCAGAGCTCATTCTCAGATGGCTACTGAAAGATGGACAACTTGGCACCTCTGGGGATCTACAAGAGACTTCTAGCAAATACTTTTGCAAAGAAGTCCATGGAAGTCTGTGGAGAAGGGATGCTACTTTATCCAGGCAATTGTGTGACAAGATTGCCTCTGAAACATGAAAGAACACAAGCTCTGTGTAAATGGAAAGTTGTCTTTTATCCTAGTTTTACTATGGATAAAACAGAGGCAACAGTCCACTTACAAAGGGAAGAAATACTTGGTTCAAAGTGATCTTCATGAAAAGCATTCCCTCCTTTTGTCAGAAGATGCAACAGTACTGCCTGGTTTATGTTTGTATGTGACAAATCTGAATTCAAGTCCATCTGTCCTAGTATGGGACCATAAAGGTTCAGAACACCACACAGAAAATTTACCCTGCTCCTTGGACTCACAAGAATGGTCTACAGGACTTCACACCATCTGGAAATAACAGCAGATGATTTGTAGGGTGCACCACAGCCATGCAGTTTGGAGCTCACATCTCACAACTGGGTGCACCGAAGCTTGCCAGGCAGTCATGGAGCACAATAGCTGTGCTGTACCAGGCCCAGTACTCTGGCTTCACACACACCTTTCCACCCACCAATTACAGCAACTGCAAGTCAACATTTTACCACTAGGATGAAAAAACGTTGCCATTCCCTATGCAGTTCCCCAGCAAGCATGTACCTGCAAACTGTGCAAGTATCAGGAAGACACCTAGTGTGGTAGTACTGCCTGGCATTGATCCCACCAGACCTCAGCCACCTTATCTCTTACAAGCCTGCTGCCTCCCAGGAACACTTCTTTCCTACATTTTCCTTCCTTTGCCCTCAGACAACCTCCACTCATGTCCTGCAATTGCTTTCTCAGAGCCCTCTCTTACAGAGTTGTAAAAGAGTAATAAGAACAGGCCTACCTAATTATTGCCCCAACTTCTCTTGGGTGGCAAACACCTTTTAATATCAACCTAGAGACAGACAGCTTCAAACATAGACATCCTGTCTTGCACAGCTCCAGCACCTTACACCTTGTTCGTGCACAGGTTAGCAACCAGTGTGACTATCTCTGCTGAATGGAGCTGGAGTGGCTGGATAGCCTCAAAGCCTGCAGTAGATCCCACTGGGATGGAGTTAATTTCCTTCAGAGCAGCTCATATGCTGCTGTCTTCTGAATTTGTGTCTGTATCAGTGTTGACAACACACCGGTGTTTTGGATATTGCTGAGCAGTGCTTGCACAACTGTTTTCCCAGCACTGCCCCCCTCAATGAGTAGGTCAGATATTCACAATAAATTGGCTGAAGACACGACCAGGACAACTTACTTGAACAGGCCAAAGCATGCTGTGTAGCATCACGCTCAGCCAAGAAAAAGAAGGGGAATCTTCTTCTCTTCCTATTTTGTTCCCCATCCTGCTGGGGGAGAGAGGTAGTGGGATGGGGCTTTGAGCAACCTGGTCTAGTGCCCGTGTCAGGGGGGTTGAAAATCAATGATCTTTAAGGCCCTCCCAACTCTAACCATTCTATGATTCTATGAGTGTGTGCTTCTGTGGAGCTTAAATGGGGTTAAACCACAAGAGAGCATCATTTGCCTCCCAAATCTTCCATCATCTCTGAAGAGGCTGCCTACCATCTAAATGCACATCAGCTCACATTCAATGGTGTTATGTGGCAGGTACTGGTTGCAATGGGAAGAGCCGTGACCTTATTCGGAATTTGAAGTGCAGAGACCTACTGATAGAGCACAGAAATGCTCAGAGAATATCCAGCTAATCTTTCCATTAGGGCCTTGTTATATAAAGCTCCAAAACTTAGGGTCAGAGGAATATCAATTTGCTTTCTAAATGGATTCTGTGCCCTTAAGGCATAATGGGAAAAAAGAAAAAAAAAATCCCAAACAGGTCATGTACTAGAAAGGTGATAAAAACCGCACCATTAGAGATTTAAAGACAGTTATATTATTCTACAGATATGATTGTGCTGTGAAATATCCAAGGCTATTACAGAAGTTCAGATTAGCTCTCCCAACTCCATCAAAGAAGATGGCTTGCATGAGCTTTACTAAGAAGGGTAAAGAGTTAAACGGAAAAAAAAAAAAAAGATAATGAGGGGTGGGGTGGAAAAAAAAAAGAACATTCCACATGTTTTTCTTACAGAGACACAGGAAAGAAGTGGAGCTGCTGAACGATACCCAGGAAAGTTTTTGCTGTGCAAGCTCCCTGCCATGCAGAACCCAGGGCTGCTGTCTTTTAGAACATAGCTCTTGTGTCCACTGTTTGGACATCTCTCCCAGGCCTGTAGAGAGGAAAAGAGAACAGAAAAGGGAGCTGTCCCATCTCATGTCATACCCATTAAAAGCCCGAGCTTCTTTCTGTGAAGTATTTCCAACACAAGCACTCCAGAGATATATTGAATATCCTGCAGGTATAACAAGACTTGTGAACATGAGAGCTTTTCCTGCCCCTCACCTCATTATTCGCCTGCATTCCCACAAGGCTTACAGCCATGCAGTCAGACATACAGTCTGCTTGTGCCACTTGAGCCCCATAATGCTCTTAGGCACTCACAGCCAACAGTGTGCTACATCTGAGAGAAAAGCATCACCAATGTAAAATAAAAGGTATAAATGGCTTCTGGAAGGAGCAGTTGGGTGTTATAAATGCAACAGAGCTAAGATGGAGCAAAGAACAATCTTGTTTCAGTAAAATTGTTTCAACAAGTCTTGAAGCTGTGTCAATAGAGCAGCCCCAACAAAAGCAAGTTGCATTTTGCCTTTTCTGACCCACACAAAACTTCTTTTGTGACTAAGAGCTCAAACTGTTTTCAAATGTCAACATTTTAAAAACACACGATTCTTTAAACGTTATAAATCCACATGCAGACAAAAATAAGGTATCAGTGCCCTATTTTTCAACAAGTATTTATTTTCTAAATACCGTTTTGACTTCCAAGATACCAATCTCCTTTCTGCCACTAGATGTCCCACAAGTAAGAGAATCCCGATGGGGAGCACTGTGAGCATGGATACCCAGCAAGTGTTATCTACAGCAGTAATAACCATGCAGGGAAACATGCTGCTGTGTTTACATTACCTGAATAATTAGTGGCATAGACACTGCAGTAATGGCACAGATACAGAATACATGATATGAAATTCTTCTGTGGAAATCCTCACATGCATACTATTGGAGATTGTCAAACTGATCTTCCCAAACAAAACTCCAATAAGCAGCATCTCTTAAAAACATAGCCTGCTCCAAGGTATGCATGCTTGTTTGTTGGGGGTTTTTTTTGTGTGTTTTGGGTTTGGCTTTTTCTGAGTTTTTTTGGTGTTTGGGGGCTTGTTTTGGGAATAGGATTTTGACTGTTGTTTTTAAATGCCCTGTATCTGTCTGGACTGCAATATATATATACATTTAAGGAGCTATTCTATAGGAGCAAAAGAACAGCGAAGCAGTATGCTATTTGTAATGTACATGTTCGGCCAAGCTGCTTTGTATTTAGAGTCATTATTTAGCTCAGAAAAACCTTTACTCAAATTTTGGCAAACACAACAAAAAGAGAAACATATTAAGACTCTTGCATATTTTGGTGGTATAATATTAGATATTAATTCCATATTCAGGTTGTTACTACTTTTTCATTATATAAGTTTTAAATACAATTCTAGCAGGGATGCTTTATAATGAAGGCATTTCCTCCACGGGAACATGGTGGTTTGGGGATTTTTGCTTCAACATTAAAATGAATTGTCAGGGTCTAGATCTGTAAATTATCAGTAAAGAACTTATTTATTAGATCCAACACTATAAGGAGAGAACAGTATAGAAAATCATATGACCCTTCTCCACTGTGACCACAACTGCTTTAGCCTTCTTTTAAAAGCCTTTTCCATACATACATACTTACACCATGCACAGAGTTTGTTGGTTTGGGGTCCTTTTTTAGATCCCTGTTTGAAAGAGAAACAGTGCACTGCTGCATATCTCGCACCTCATTCCCTGCAAAGTGCCAGCCCCTTTTAATCCTTCTGAAAAATCTCAGGACAAGACACACAAGTTTTTGACGTATTACCTTTTAACATTTCCTCTGTTGGGGTTGCTTTTGACAGCAGGGGATGTAGATGAGGTGTTTCTATGCCTAATTTAATTATTCTGATATGAATGGGTGGAGCCTCCTTCTTGATGTGATGGACTTCACAGATCACGCTAATTGTAAAGCCAAAAGAGCTCTTTGCTCTGGAGGTGTAACGAGAACAAGAAAACGCAGATCAGAGCACTGGGAATCCATCCTATAAGAGTGCTGTGCCGTACCTCCTTGTGGACTTTAGCAGAGCTGCACCTCCTGGAACTGTGCAATAGCATTTATTTCTAGCACAGTGACCTTGCTCTGCACTCAGTTCCTTCCACACACCCTCCTGCCATCTATTGCCACAACAGGAACTCCAAAATTAAAAATAAGTGATTGTTCAAACAGAATTCAGAAATCAGGACTACATTAGGACTTAGGGGAAAAAAAAAAGAGGGTTTACCACCTTTGGAAGAAGGGAGAGGCAACTCAGGAGAAGTACAGAGGTCTTGTTATGTTATACAGAGAAAAAATTAGGAAGGCAAAAGCCCAGCTGGAACTCAACCTGACCATTAATATAAAAGACAACAAAAAAAGTTTTTATAAATACATCAACAAAAAGAGAACTAGGGAGAATCTCCATCCCTTACTGTATGCTGGGGGGGGGAACATGGCAACCGAAGACAAGAAGGCTGAGATACATAATGCCTTCTTTACCTCTGTTTTCAATGGTCAGCCCAGTTACTCCCAGGGTGTTCGCTTTCCAAGCTGGAAGATCAGGATGGAGAACTGAACAACCACCCCATAACCCAGGAGAAAGTAGTTAATGAACTGCTTATGCACCTAGACACACATAAGTCTATGGGGCCAGATGGGATTCACCCAAGGGTACTCAGGGAGCTGGTGGTAGTGCTCAACAAGCCCCTCTCCATCATCTATCAATAATCCTGATCAACAGCGGAGAAGGGGTGGCCAATGAGACACCTATCCACAGAAGTGCCAGAAGGATGATCTGAAGAATGACAGGCCTATCAGCCTGACCTCGGTACCAGGAAAGATCATGGAGAGGATCATCTTGAGTGAGGTCTCACAGCAATTGCAAGGCAGCCAAGGGATCAGGGCCAGCCAGCATGGATTTCTGAAAGGGAGGTCCTGTTTAACCAACTTGATCTCTTTCTATGACCCTGCCTTCTTGATGCAGGGAAAGCTGTGGACATTGTCTACCTGGACGTTGGTAAGGCCTTCAACACTGTCTCCCTATTCCCCTTTGACACCATCCCCTCCAGCATTCTCCTGGAGAAGCTGGCGAATCATGGCATAGACAAGTGTACCCTGCACTGAGTAAAAAACTGGATGGATGGCTGTGCCCAGAGAGTTGTGATTAATGGGGTGAAATCCAGTTAGCAGCCAGTCACAAGTGATGTCCCTCAGTGCTCAGTTCTGGAGCCAGTCTTGTTTAATATCTTTATTGATGGTCTGGATAAGGGGATTGTGTGCACCCTCAGTAAGTTTGCAGATGACACCAAACTAGGTGGGAGTGTTGATCTGCTTGAGGGTAGGAAAGCCCTACAGAGGGACCTGGATGGGTTGGATTGATGTGTCAAGACCAATGGGATGAGGTTTAAAAGGGTCAAGTGCCAGGTCCTGCATTTCGGTCACAAAAAACCCAGGTAATGTTACAGGCTTGGGGAAGAGAGGCTCTCCAAGCTGCCTAAGAAGAAAAAGACCTGGTAGACAGCTGACTGAGCTATCAGTGTGTCCAGGCAGCCAAGAAAGCCAACATCATCCTGGCCTGCATCAGGAATAGCATGGCCTGCAGGAGTAGGGAAGTGATGGTGCCTCTGTACTGGGCACTGGTCAGGCCTCACCTTGAGGACGGTGTTCAGTTCTGGGCCCCTCACTACAAGAAGAACATTGAAGTGCTGCAACATGTCCAGAGGAGAGCCACCAAGCTGGTGAGGGGTCTAGAGAACAAGTCATATGAGGAGAGACTGAGGGAACTGGGCATGTTTAGTTTGGAGAAGAGGAGGCTGAGGGGAGACCTCATTGCCCTCTACAGCTACCTGAAAGGAGGCTGTAGAGAAGTGGGTGTTGGCCAAGTGAATAATAACAGGACCAGAGGAAATGGTCTGAAGTTGTGGTAGGGGAGGTTTAGATTAGATATTAGGAAGAATTTCTTCACTGAGAAGGTCGTTAGGCACTGGAATGGTCTGCCCAGGAAGGTGGTGGAGTCACCATCCCTGGAGGTATTTAAGAAACATTGTTGGGTTCAGTGATTTGGTTTGTATCTCAGAGGTCCCTTCCAATCATGAAGATTCTGTGATCCTAGTCAGAATAGATATAGAACATACCCACAAGGTTTTCTGTAATACACAGAATGCAGTCTTGCACCAGTGAATGAGCAGCTCCACAGGATTTCAAAAGGACTTTCATGCTCTTCCACCTTTTCAAAAAGCAGAGGGATCTTACATTGTGTGTCTTGCAGATCCACAAATTTATTTATTATTCATTCTTAATTATGGAAAGAGATATTATACACATGTAGCTTTGGCTATATTAAAGTTTCTGGAGAAAACACTACTGTTTTCACAGGCAATCACACATCAGTTTAAAATCAGCCTTTATAAGTGTTCAGAAGCAAAAAAATGATGGGGTAGTGGGGACAGTCTCTGGCACAGATATCTGCAAATACTCTTGGCACAGCCAAGGTCTAGGCACAGGGAGCTCCCAGGAAAGCGTATGATGCTGTCCAGACTTGGGACCGCAAACTGGGCAGTCTTAAAGAGGCAAGCTGGAAGCTTATGAATTTTGGTAACAAGAGAGGTTCCCGCCCCACCTGCAGATTTGCAGCTGCAGAGTAGGCACAGTACCCTGGGGAAGGATCAGCAAGACATGTCCCCACTGCTGCTAGGGAGCTGCTGGTTTGTTTCAGCTGCAAGAACTAGCCCCTCCATTGGCAGTGGGGTTATCAGTTGTAGCTTAGTAAGGTGAAGCCCCAAGGTTACTAGAAGGTTTGCATAGAGACACAAATGGTCCACACAGCTCTATATATTGCTTTTGTCAACCCTCAGAGTCTCCATCAGCCTTAGCCACAGCAACTGTTTCCTTCTTCATATTCCCACATCCCTCCATATGCCTTTTGGTGCCCCCATAGTAATCCTTTCATCCCTGGACTCCCTCAGTGCCTCCCCAGTTTTGGTGTAAAGCACAGGCTTGGGGTTGTTCTAAGGGCTTTGCATCCACAGGCAGGAT
>VZRU01015895.1:9327-20101 GCA_013398155.1 Pedionomus torquatus | reverse complement strand
ACCTTGAGGACGGTGTTCAGTTCTGGGCCCCTCACTACAAGAAGAACATTGAAGTGCTGCAACATGTCCAGAGGAGAGCCACCAAGCTGGTGAGGGGTCTAGAGAACAAGTCATATGAGGAGAGACTGAGGGAACTGGGCATGTTTAGTTTGGAGAAGAGGAGGCTGAGGGGAGACCTCATTGCCCTCTACAGCTACCTGAAAGGAGGCTGTAGAGAAGTGGGTGTTGGCCAAGTGAATAATGACAGGACCAGAGGAAATGGTCTGAAGTTGTGGTAGGGGAGGTTTAGATTAGATATTAGGAAGAATTTCTTCACTGAGAAGGTCGTTAGGCACTGGAATGGTCTGCCCAGGAAGGTGGTGGAGTCACCATCCCTGGAGGTATTTAAGAAACATTGTTGGGTTCAGTGATTTGGTTTGTATCTCAGAGGTCCCTTCCAATCATGAAGATTCTGTGATCCTAGTCAGAATAGATATAGAACATACCCACAAGGTTTTCTGTAATACACAGAATGCAGTCTTGCACCAGTGAATGAGCAGCTCCACAGGATTTCAAAAGGACTTTCATGCTCTTCCACCTTTTCAAAAAGCAGAGGGATCTTACATTGTGTGTCTTGCAGATCCACAAATTTATTTATTATTCATTCTTAATTATGGAAAGAGATATTATACACATGTAGCTTTGGCTATATTAAAGTTTCTGGAGAAAACACTACTGTTTTCACAGGCAATCACACATCAGTTTAAAATCAGCCTTTATAAGTGTTCAGAAGCAAAAAAAATGATGGGGTAGTGGGGACAGTCTCTGGCACAGATATCTGCAAATACTCTTGGCACAGCCAAGGTCTAGGCACAGGGAGCTCCCAGGAAAGCGTATGATGCTGTCCAGACTTGGGACCGCAAACTGGGCAGTCTTAAAGAGGCAAGCTGGAAGCTTATGAATTTTGGTAACAAGAGAGGTTCCCGCCCCACCTGCAGATTTGCAGCTGCAGAGTAGGCACAGTACCCTGGGGAAGGATCAGCAAGACATGTCCCCACTGCTGCTAGGGAGCTGCTGGTTTGTTTCAGCTGCAAGAACTAGCCCCTCCATTGGCAGTGGGGTTATCAGTTGTAGCTTAGTAAGGTGAAGCCCCAAGGTTACTAGAAGGTTTGCATAGAGACACAAATGGTCCACACAGCTCTATATATTGTTTTTGTCAACCCTCAGAGTCTCCATCAGCCTTAGCCACAGCAACTGTTTCCTTCTTCATATTCCCACATCCCTCCATATGCCTTTTGGTGCCCCCATAGTAATCCTTTCACCCCTGGACTCCCTCAGTGCCTCCCCAGTTTTGGTGTAAAGCACAGGCTTGGGGTTGTTCTAAGGGCTTTGCATCCACAGGCAGGATGCAAGTTCTACTGTTCTGCCCTGCTGAGTCCTCTCCCTCATTTTCAGGCTGGCAGAACCCTACAGTTCCAATAGCAGCATCACCTTCTTGTGCATCAAGGGCAGCTCATGGTACCTGCCCTGCATCCAGCCCTCTCTTCTGCAACTCTCTGAGCCCCAACATGGCCTTAACCCTCCCAGCCAAACCCAGGGACAGTGCTCAGCAACAACAGAAGCCAGATCCTGCTTTCACTGCAGACCCCTAAAACGATAAGGATCACCTTCATCAACCTGTTGCAAACAGTCCTTCTATGGCAGCCCTGGAGGGCTGTTGGCTTTCTTCACTGTGAAGGTGCATTGCTGACTCATGGTCAACTTGTTGTCCAGCAGAACCCTGAGGTCCTTCTCTGCAGAGCTGCTTTCCAGCCAGTTAGCCCCCACCCCTGGGATAAGACTTTGCATTTCCTTTTGTTGAACTCAGGTTCCTCTCTGCCCAATTCTCCAGCCTGTCAAGGTCCCTCTGAATAGCAGCAAAACCATCTGGTATAGTCATTCCTCCCAGCCTTTTATTGCCTGCAAAATGTCTGAGGACACGCTGTGTCCCCTCATCTAAGGTAATTCATGACACTAGTGAACAGTACAGGACCCAGTATCCATCCCTAGAGTACCTCAGTCATGACTAGCCTCCAGCTGGACTTTGTGCCACTGACCATCACTGTCTGGGCCTGGCCATTCAGACAGTTTTCAATCTACCTCACTGGCTTGTCTGTTAGGATGTTGTGGGAGGCACTGTCAAAAGCTTTACCAAAGTTGAGGCAACCACTACTCACTGTTCTCCCCTCATCCACCACCTTGTCACTTTTCACATTGTGGAAAGCTATCAGATTGTTAAACTGTTGTTTACTTGTTAAATTGTTATTATTTCATCTCCACAAATAAAATTGGACTACTTCCAACCATTTTCTTGTCCTTCATGAGCCTGGATATGGTTCCCAGAATTACCTCCATCACCTTCCAAAGGATTGTCCTCTCTAAAGACAGGAGTAATGACTACTCTTTTCCAGTCCTTAGGAACCTCTCCCAGTCACCATGGCCTTCCAAAAGCAACCAAGAGTGGCCTCACAATGACATCAGCCAGCTTCTTCAGCACTCATGTACATTTATGTACACCCAGTTCAGGTGCTCCCTCAGTCCTCCTCAAATAAGGATGTTTTCCTTGGTGGAGAACAGCAGTGCCCCTTGTCCGGGCAAGAAGCTTTTCACCCCTGCCTGTCTGGCATCCCAGAGGCCACTGTGTGTCTTTCAGTGGACACCAGGGGCCACATGTAATAGAAAGGACAGAAAAGACAGTCCAAATGACAACAGAAAGCTCAACTTCAACTCAGTCCACAAAAGACTAGAAACAGACGAAGCTTGACTTGAACTGGTCAGCTGGTTACATGGCAGTGACATTGCATCTCACCACTTGCACAGCACTGCATGCAACAGATATTTTCTGCTACAATGAGTGTATAATTTCAGTCTGCTGTGGACACCAAACATTTTGACAGCCACAGAAATAAAACCTTATTTTATTTCACAGAAGAGTCTCCTGATTTTGTGTGTCACCACTCATGTCTCAGCATGGAAAATGCATAAATAAAACAAGGAAGGAAATATTTTATTCATGAGCAAAAAGCCCAGCTGAATTCTGAGAAAGTTTACTGTCGCTTTTAAGGTGTCTCAACTCAGCGCATTAAGATGTACTGTACATGGAGAGCATCAGAAGTCCCCAGCACAATAAACTTGGCAGAAGATACACAGCCAACCGCCAGTGCCTAGGAAGAGACTTCCATGATCTATTGTCAGGCTGGAATTTTGTTTCAACTCTCATTTTGTGTACTCTAGCTATTTGATCCAACTATAGGAGATGACCAGATTAGATGAGAAGGTAGCCAAGGCAATGAGCTTTAGGGCAGGACTCAGCTGACATATGCCAAATTACACAGAACAATTCACTCAGTAAACTTGGATTTATTTCTGCAATAATTACCTTCAGGTGATAGTCCTAGCCATGATAAACAACACAAAAGCATCTTCAGCTGACAAGCTTTGCCTTCAAAAGACTATCTACTGTCAAAATACAGTTAAGCTCAGAGAAATCTCAAGCTTCATTAAATTGGGGTGCTGACCTATGTAAGCAACAGAAAAGCCTGCCTGTTATATTTTGTCCTTGATTTTCCAAGTAATACTGGAAACCATGCTTGAACGTGGAAACTCAGAAACCAGGACTTCATTGTCTAATGAATATTGACCTGCAAAAACATTTCCCATTCTTGTAAGTTTGGGGAGCAGCAAGCTTTACAGGTAATACCAGCATAGGGGAAAATCAATGAGATGCCATTGTAAGGAAGAGGTTGACTGAGTTCAGAACCACAGAGATCAGCATGCTACAAACTAGCAGGATCCTGACAATACCAATAAGCCTTAATTGCCTTGAGCAGCCTCAACAGGGGTCTCTACCTGAAGTCCTGCCCATGGCACAGGGGCTGCCTTTCAGCTGAGCACTGGGCACCCAGTCTTGGCCTGAGCTACATGGTAGGGGAGCCTGTCTCCAGCCCCGCCTCTGGCCCCATCTCTCAGGTGACCCCTTGGACCTTTGCTACAACCTTGAGGGCCCTACTCCCGCTGCTCCTGTCTGGACCCGTGGATGGCCCACCCCCTCATTTTGTCAGGGGCTTTTTTTTTTTCAGCCTGTTACCTGCAGCTCCATGGGCCCCCTCACAGCCCAGCATAGTGGAATGCTGTTCCAAAGCCTACACACCTGTGACAGCCAGACAAACACCCAGCCCTGGCAGCCTGTTAATCTAAATTTCCCCTGGACCCACATAAGAGCTACTAACAGCTGGAGCTCCTACAGCATGTTGGAGTACAGTTCCTTATTTGCTATAAGAAAACTGTCTGGGTTTGTTAGCACTGCACACTAGCATATGTAAGTACCAGATCAATGCCTCACAGAAAGAATAAAGGCACTGTACGTGGTAATAAGAGCAGAATGAATACGTATTTCAGACTCTCTCACCTAGATATATGCCTGTTCTACGAGTTGAATGGAGAAGCAGGCAATGACTATTTTGATAAATATTCTAAAGGTTGTACCAACACAACCTGATGGAACACACTTAAATAAGGACAAATATGTATTTTGTGTTAGTTTTTTCCTTATAAATTACTACAAGAAGAGGACCACAGATTCTCTACTTGAAGTCTTTTGAATAGTGTTATTTACATTAAATGCTTTAGTTACAGTACCAAAAGCTTGGTGGTCTTACATACATTCAGCTGTCCCAACACATACATGCACTTTTTATTATAACAAAAATTGTAATTTCTTAAGTGGGTTATTTAGCCTTCAAAGAGAGCAAACTGTGTCAGTTATTAGGCTTAATTCAATTTAACCCACAAGCCCCAAACCTTATTTTTCTGATTTGTTCAACATCTGATGTGGCTGAAGGTGGAGCTATTTGGGTACATGGACTAACTTACCTGTTAAACAGACGGTATGTTTCTTCACCAGCTGAGACAAAAGGTATTCCTATTCCCAGAACAGTAAGTGCAAACCCTTTCACACTGCCACCCTCTGGCAAAAAATGCATTTGCAATATTAATGATAGCTATTTTTGTCCTGTGATATATTCAGTCCTAGAAGAATAGTGCCAATCTTTTCCTATTTATTGAAAATCTTTTTTCAAAAAAAAAGTGCTGTAAGCTAAGCAAAAAAATCCAGTAAGTTTGACCAAAATAGAGAGAAGAGGGGTGTTCCCCCTGTGCAAGGTGCATGTTTCTAGTATTTTTATAAACATATAAACATGTAGTTACCTATACAGAAGTAACTTACCTTTATAACCACATATCTAAGGCAAACAATATTAGAACATATTTTGCAACCTCAAGTTATAGGGGGAAAAAAACCAATCAAAGGTGAAAGTTTACATAGCGAAGATTTTGCTTTGGGAATGTCTGACTAGAGCCAAACACAGCATGTACCTATACGACTGATCTGTCTGGGGGGGGGTTCTGTCCTGCACAAGAATGAGAAGCAGCTCAGGACCTGATTGAATTGCTGTAAACTTTGGCACTTGTAAAGTAACCAGAATTCACTGGACTAAAATGAGATCCTGTGGCTAGGTGACATTGCTGACTGAAGTTCCAGCTTTAATCTAGGTTACCAGCAGAAACACCAGCAGATCTCACCTGTAGAAAGCATTGCCTCAGTCACATATAACTAAGCAACAGGGTTTTCTGTAAAGCAAACATACATGAAGCAATACTACCCCATCACTCTCAACTGCTCCGCTTGCTTTTAAGAAAATAAAATATGAACTTAAACATATGAACCAGCGGTGAGTTAACAGCTGACAAGTGTGACACGGCATAGACATTATGTCAGCAGAAAACCAGTTTCTTCCTCCAAGCTGTAGAGCCAATGCAGGGAAATAACAGCTTCAAGCGAAACTAACTAGAGTGAGCCCCTCCAGCTGAGAGGTCCCATGTCCAGTCACAAGCAATCACTAGCCCTACCATGCTATATCATGTCTAGCACAGTGGCATGCCCATATTTCAGAGCCGCATGCCCAGTTGCCCTACCTAGAAGAGAGTCTGAGAGTAAGCAAAGCAGAGAAAAGGAAACAAGCTAAATGCAGAGCAATTCATTTGCTAAATTTGCTATAAAATGAGGAAGTCTATGGCTTTGCCAAAGTAACTTCACACAAGCTGCAAGAGAGGTATCAGTTCAGAAAGCTACAGTTTCCATCTCAACATTGGGTATCATTTTTGTTACAGCAGATATCCCACTGGATTGACTCTAGCAGCCACAAAAACCTTATAGCCACTTCAGCCTTCCCACTCCCGAATCTGTTATCCACCAAGGAAAGCCCAAAGCTTGCAGCAATTGCTAGAAGTACATCTCTTTCAGCTCTTTCAGTTTTGGCAGAGAGGTTTTGGGAAGCTTGCCCAGGGGTCAGATCAGGAAAGCAGTTAGGTTTCACAACTTACTTCACCTCCTAGATAATGAGAGTTCACACATACTTCTATTTTTTAACATTTTGTGGTCTTCCTGAAGAGCTGCACAAAACCATTCCTGCTGAACTGGGAGTAGCAATGACAAACACAATCTCCAAGCAAGGACAAAAGGCAACATAACAGATATACAGGTGCCAAAAAAAGCATGTCTTTTTTCCTGTAGGAAACTCAGGCTGAAGAAAGGTTTAACTTTGTCCTACAGGCAGTTGTGGCTTGAGCAATAAATGCTCTGTGCCCCTGTGGAGCTTTTATTCAGTCTCTCCCAGTTTAACCCATATGAACTTGCTTCTTGAAATACCAGCCCTTATGGCTTTGAAACTGCAACAAGGTCCTTTCTGAGACAGTCTAAGAAGTGCCCTGATAAAGATGCTTTTCCAAAGCACAAAAAGCAGTTTGAAAACTGCCTCCCATCTGCACCTCTTAAATATGAGGTAATTTACACACATGTAAAGCAGTGATCGAAATAACTAAGCAGAGAAAAAATATATAGAAAGAACGTTAATTATTATTTAATGTCTTCTGTTTAGTGTCCTCCTCAAATTTAAAACTAGACACTTTTCAGTCCTCTTCCATTTCTGAAGGACAAAAGGGATTTCTGTAAAGCTTTCTTGAGAGGTACCTCATGATGAGAGATTTTCAGCTTTTTTTATTTATTTATTTATTTATTTCAGAAGAAGGAAAAAGATTTAAGTATACACAGACATATTATTTTCTTAGGAGTATTTTAAAAATCCAATGTTAATATGATACTATCAGAGGTCAAAACAGAAACCAGATGCTAGTCGCACCTACTTTCTTTGAGACTGATGTTACAGCTACTCATATTAGGAGCCTAATGGTCTGAGATAAAAACAAAACCAGATCTCAGTGCCAGACATTAGGGCCTTCTTCAGCCACACAAGGTCAGTTTACCCTATTCTGTGTAATCTGAAGCAAAGCCATTTTCATCCGCACATCATAAGATATCATTGACTTGGGTCTCTCTGAATCCACATTTCCTGGACAGCTCAGGAGGATTAAGCAGGTGTACAGTTACCTGCTGAGAGACTTTCATTGTCTCAATCTCAAAGATAGATAGACCACACTCAAGCAATATATACTGTTTCCAATTCTAAAAATAAATCTTTCTTTCCAGAAGGGATCCTCTCACACATACCTGCACACAGAGCTCCTCTCTCACAAAGGAAGCCTTGCACAGTCAGCACAAAATAATCCAGAGCCCCAGTCAGCTGAGCTAGTAATTGCACACAAAATGCATGCTGTTCAAGACCAAACCCATAAAAAAAATATGTATCTCTTCTATATCAACCTTTACACAGGTTCCCTGACAGTAGCCAGGGAGACATACGCAAATTCTGGAATAGTATTCCTGGAATAGTAAGGACTAGAAAGGCAATAAAGTTAGCTGTCACTGCTAGCTTGCTGTACTGCATTCTTTACACTGCTTTTTAAAGTTCTTTTTCATAGATAACTCATAAATACATAGATGTATATTCTGACTTAACTAAAACATGAGCAAGCTATATTGTTTCACTTGCATTTAAGGCAAATCTAATTTTTCAGGATTTGAGCTACCACCTCACACCAGCTTCCACTTACGTGGATTAGACCCACTACATCCAAAGCCCACAGGGATCTGTAATGATACATATATCCTGGTAGCTACTGGAAAGCAACTGGAAAGCAACCTGGGCATTCAGGATTATCAGAGTTAATTTCATCAAACAAGAGCAAGTTGCTTCATGCTTTCCATTCAAAAAGTCTTGGTACCTGTGCCCAGCTGCACGCTAGAGACATCAACACCTCAATTCTAACACATGTTCTCCCATTAGTGTGCTAGGAAACATTTTAGCAATTTAAGTCCTAGTTCAATCATAATTTAAGTCTTATTACGCATATGTAATACAGAAAGTACATTCCACTGTGGAGCCCTCATGTTAAGAAATTCTGGCAGGCACTGCTCTAATGAAAATAAATCTCCTCTAGGACTATGTCCAGGCAATACTCTTTGCTATGGATCTCGGCCACAAAAGAAAAATGGAGCCTACATCAGCAAATGAGAAAACTGACCAGTGCCATGATCATACAGCAAGAATTGTAAAAGTGGCTTCCTTCCTGCCGTAAACCAAATAATCCTTGGCAGATGATAGCAAGGACACACTGAGGCCTCATTTTAGGATTAAAAGCTCTAACACCTGCTAGGCTTTAAGTAAAACACAGTAAGTAATAACTCAGGTACTACAAGAAGAGCAAGTATGTACAAATCAGAGGTGTGGTCCAAATAACTTATGCAAAGGTATTGTGTAGTGATTGCCTTCTCATTAACTCTTGGGCCTCACACTTGGCCAAAATCCAGGAGCCGTCTGTTGGCACTCCCCACAGCTCAAGACTCTGAACCTCACTAAGCTGAATGAACAGGCTGACAAAGAGCAACTCCAGAAGCCTGAACCAATTCAAAGCCACAAGATGTATAATACGCAAAGCCAAAGTTGCACTGTGACAGCAATTTGTGTGTCCACTTCTGCATATGTCTCGTGCAACAGAAGCAATTCACATTCTCCTGGCGGGAGAACAGAACTCCTGAAGCATGCCACCAAATCTCAGTGCAGAGTCTAATCATACCTTTGCCTTCTAGCTCATGTATGAACTCACTTGCAAATATAGTTTTCATCCTAGGATTGCATGTACTAGATAAAGCCAAGGGACTATTCAGGGAAGGACGGACCCCCACACTTACAGTGTATGGTATCAATTTGCAAATTTAGTTACATTTAAGAGCTGAGACCTTAATTCGCTATTTAAGACTGTTGCATTTGCTTTAGTAGTTTTCCTATTACTGTTGTGAATAGTGTCTGTGCTCCTACATAGTTAGGAGCAGTATAATGCCTCCTGAGTGTTTCTAATTTGCTAGGCTGCTTTTTCATGCAAGTGTAAAAAACGTAACCAGGCAATAGCATACAAGAGCCAGAACACCACACACCGCTGGTGCAAGCAATTTTTAGTTTCTGCTTTGAGCAAAGACCTGAAATGATTAGCAAACCACTTCACTGTTCGGCTGTGAAGCACATTCAGTAATCTCAATTCAGATTGCACTTTTGTCTTATACATTTTCAGTGCAGTGTCAAGAAAAGATCAATTAGCTGATTCAGCACACAAATTTTCAAAACACCCTCTGCACCAAAAGAGTCTACAAAGACCCACCTGATACCAAGTTCAGATAAACATGTACATGAAAGTATATATATTCTCCCTATATTTTTCATTAAAATTGCTTAAATCAAGGGATTTCTTTGCACTGCAAGATGAGTCCATTCTCCTGCAGTAACAGACTGTGAATGGTCTAGCCACCAGTTTTGAGACTGTAACACTTATAACTTGAGCTATAGGCAGATGTCCCATGGTTGTCAAATGTCCCATCTGTCTCCTTTCACCACAGAAAGATCTCTCTGGCACTGTCTAGTGTCTAATGCCAGTACAGCAACGGTAGCAATTTCCACTTCCCCAAATTAATACAAAAAATGGGCAGATTTGACATACCAGTCCTGGGGCTGCTCTTTCAGGTGGCTATGCCAGTCTTCCCAAAGCACTCCACACCTCATACAAATTCTCCCACGAGACAATCTCTTACTCTCCTTCCTGCTTGAACATTTTTAATAAGCCCTTCCCTTTCATGAGAGTACTTTTTCTGTATCTTTCTTCACTCTTTTTTATGTCAACCTCTTCTCTCTTTCCCCCCCTTTTTTTTTTACTGTCAGAGAAGTTTTCACATAGAGTTAAGGCTTCACTAGTGCAGCTGCATTTAACTGATGATTTTTAATTCTGCAAGATGCTCTTGCTTGCTGTAGACAGCACACCAAACCAAACTTTAAAAAAACACCTAGAAGCAAGATGCTGACAATACTACAGAATCAGAACCATGCATGCAGACCCTTTATACACACTGCTTCAAATAATTCACACGCATTAGCTAAAAAAGCCACTGTTTTGTTGCAGCACTGACATTTTCTCTTAGCCTAGGAACAGAAAGCAGCTACTGCTCTGTGTTTATCTTTTGGCAAATGTTCATTCCTTTCATTATCAAGCACGTCTCTTTTTAACTTCCCTGATAACAAGTACATTGTTTACAGCAAACATTTGGACAGAAGAATTTAGCTTGCACTGGGGGTCAGACTCTCATGGATGTTTATTAACACAACCAAAAACAGCTGAACGGATGTACAGCAGGTAATTCAGGCTCCATTTTTCTCTGGTATGAAGCCAGCAATACAGAACTATATAGTTTGTTATATGAAAGGTTTGATGTTGCTCCCTATAAAACTGAGTTTTCTCTTAAAAAAAAAAAAAAAAA
>VZRU01015893.1:33779-52565 GCA_013398155.1 Pedionomus torquatus | reverse complement strand
CAAGAAAGAAAGTGGAGAAAAAACCTTTATAGGGCTTAAAACTCGGTGTCGAGTTGTGGATGTGGTAGATAACGGGTGGAGGAAGTCTCAGAAATGGCTCCTGCGCCTCATGTTTATGCCATTTAACACGTGTTTTGCTGGGGAGGGAGGGGGAAAGGAAATGTTTTTCTTTACTTCTTCTGAAAAAGCTGCTGAGAACTCCTCTGGTTTGTGCAAACCCCTCTGCCAAACATACTCGAGTGGGGCCGTGGTGCTGCTCAGGACTCCAGCTCAGCCTGGCACCTGTGCTCGGCTGCCACGATGTGGCTACACATGAAGCTGGTTTTATACCTGTAACTGAAAAAAAGCCCGTTTTCTCCTGAATCCGCACCGTTTGGGTGGATGTCTTCCCTGCTGTTTGCCCATCAGTGTTCATTCCTACCGAGTCTGCTGCAGCCCGTCCCGCGGGGACGCTGCCAACTGCGGCCGGTAACGTCGCGCTTGGGCTGCTTTGGGGCTGCAGAGTGTGCTGGGCTCTGAGGTTTGCTTCTGGCTTCCTTTCCCCATCTTTGTCCGTCTGACACACCTCCCCCTTTCTGCACATGCACACCAATAGGACAAAAAATAAATTGGCGGTTTCAGAATGGCAAGCTTTAGTTGCCCAAAGCACTTGTTCCTTGCCCGGGGGGCTTCTGTCGCACAGCGATTCGAGAGGGGCACGGGGGCAGTCGCTTCCCTAGAAGGGAAGGCTCCAGGGAGATCTTCGAGCAGCCTTCCAGGATCTGAAGGGAGCTCCAGGAGAGCTGGAGAGGGACCCTTTGCCAGGGAGCGGGTTTTAAATTGGAAGAGATTTAGACTTTATACGGGAAAAAACTTCTTTGATGGTGAGACCCTGGCCCAGGTTGCCCCGAGAAGCTGTGGCTGCCCCATCCCTGGAGGGGTTCAAGGCCAGGCTGGATGGGCTTGGAGCAACCTGGGGTGGTGGGAGGTGTCCCTGGCCAGGGCAGGGGGTGGCACTGGGTGATCTTTCAGGTCTCTTCCAACTCCAACCGTTCTATGGTTCTGTGATTCCATGTTACCGTTAGGATATTCGAAATGGCAAGTTCGGTGTGAAGCTGGCTGCCGAGAAGGTTACAGACCGAGGAGGATCAACCTCAACGTGTTTTTCTTCAGATCACTTTTTTCAAGTTACAGAATTGCTGTGGTTTTGGGAGGAGTGTGTTTCCCCGGGCTGCTGGGGTGTGTGTTGGGGCCGTGCTGGGAGCCCCCGATGGGCACCGCGCCGGAGGACTTCACTCTTCGCCCAGGTGTTTATGGCCCGGGCTCTGCCACTGGAGCCATCCCAGAGATGGGAAATTATACAGAAAGGGGGGATTTGGAGGTGGTTCAGAGAAGCACGCGGTCGGGACTTGAGCTTTTGAGGGCGGACGTGAGCAAGACCTGAAGGCAAGGTCTCTTGTTTTTTCCAGTTGAGCGCGGCAGGTAACAGCTCAGGACAATGTCATTTTTCTCCTGTGTTCCCAAATGCCTCTTCACTTACTTGCCTCGTCACAAGCTCCGTTTTCCACCATTTTCCATGTGTGCTTCTTGTTGTGGTGGTTTTTTTTTTATCTAGTACTTTGAAAATAATAATAATAAAAAAAAGAGTGTGTTTAGATATAAATTAGCGAATGGTGATTGCCTCCCACTGGGACGAGGAATGCCATTAAAACATTACTGCCACCCTGTTTGTAAATGTATGAATTATTGGTGAAAGTTCTATAAATACTGGACTGTTGGGATATTGAAACGTCGTTACAGTTTTCACTAATCACCCTGAGTTCAGTTCATAGCTCCTTCCTTAAAATGCAGTTTAGCCCAGCACTGGCTCAGGAATAGAGTCAATCAGGAATTGGAGCTCGCTCCCGAGTTGCTTCAGTTCTTCACGTCCTGAGGCTTCCCCAGGGGCACGTCTGGTTCCGAGTGTCCCAAATAACCTGTTTGCTAATCCTGAAGTTACCGAAGGAGAAAAGTAGGTTGATTAGGCAATATAAATTCCTGCCTGGAACCAAAATGTTTTCCTTCTTTTTACAAGAAATAACACGGGTTTTGGCCTCGTTAAATTTAGAACAGAAGCGTATGAATCTGGAGGGGCTGGGGGTGCAGAAGCGCTCGGCGCTCGGGCCGTGACTCGTCGGCACACGGTTATCCAGGGTTATTGCCTTGATCTGTCCTGTGATTTGATGCTGAAAGCAGTCAGTGGAAATGGTAACGTTTCTACTGTCAAATTAAGGGTGACATTCCTGCCGTAATATATAAAATCCGTGTGCTATTATAGAAAGTTAATACATAAAACACATTCACTTGGGTCTCAGATATCAGAATGATAATGAGCAATAAAGCAGAGGCCGACTGAAGCTTGCCTGGATGGAAGTCTGTCAAATTGTACCTCAAAGCCCCGTTGAGGTCCTGCTTTCTGCGTAGTCTTGTCCTCCCCCTGCTCTCTTTCTCTGCTGCTGGTGGCACGAGCGGGAGGTTTCTCTGTGCCCCGGGGACAGGGTGACGACCGCCTTGGGGAAGGGACTGGGCGAGTGAGTCTGTGGCAGTGATTCTTGTTATTTGGGTAAGCGACGTGCTAACTGACGGGGTAACTCTAGGGTGGTGTTTGTCAGGTCACTTTTTAGGGGAGCTCTCTGGTAATGAATTGCTCAAGTTGCAGACAAACACCCTTTCATTTGCGATCCACCATCCCTCTTCCCAGCAGGTTTCCGTAGCTCCCGTGTAACGATTGCGTAATTGTTGACAGCTCTGATTAATATTAGGGAAGTATTTAATGGGCTTTCATCCTCATTGGGTAATTTAATATCTAAGAACATGGTGTATAACAAATAACTAATTAGGGAGCAGCGGGTGAGCGGGGCCGTTGCCCGGCAGTGCTGGAGCCGGGTGGCCCGAGCGGCGCGGTGCCGCTGCCCGTTTGCAGCCCGGGTTGGCAAGTGCTGGTCCTCGGTGGAGCCAAGGGGAGAGCCCAGGTCTTGTGTTTCCAGCCTTCCCTGCGGTAGCTCGCTTTCTGTCTGCTTTTTGTTTTATTTTTCATTATTGTGGAAGGGATCTGTCAGTTTCAGTGTGATTTTGATCTTTGTAAATCTTGCCTTTGCAGAAGCGCTGGATTTGGGTTTGTTTTGCAAACGCTGCTCTGAGTAATGAAGGGATTTTGGTGGAGCACTGAGCAATGGTTTGAGGTTGTTTGTTTTATTTTCAAAAAAAAAAAAGAAATCCAACCCTTTTCATGACCCAGTTTATAGTAACTTTAAAAACTGTCATGAAGAACATTTACAAGTTCAAAATTAAACAGGTTTGTTTACAGTAGCCGTGATTCAGTATTTAACTGCCGGGGTAAAAATAAGCAGGAGAGTGGCTGTAAGGTCCCAGGTCTCTGCCCCTCTCCCGGGGAAGGTGATGCCCCTGGGGTGGCCGGGCTGGTCCAGGACGGAGGTGCTGGAGCTCACGCACACATCTAGGTGTTTCTCTCCCTGGTCTGTAAAGTGCTGACAGCACGTTTCCCCTTGAAAATGTGAAATATTTTGGTTTCCGCATGTGCCGGCAGACCGCTAGAGAAGGGAGCTGTGGGTGAGGGGGGGGATGAGCTCAGGAGGAGGTTTTTCTTCCCTGAAGCCGGGTGAGTGGTGTTTGAGGGGTCCCCTCTCCCCGGGACACCGCGGTGCATCTTCCTGGGACAAGAGAGGAAGACTCGTGTCAGGCTGGGAGCGCAGGTGGCTCTTCCACCCTGGCTCTGGAACCTGGTCCTTGTGGTTTGGGGTGTCCTCCTTCGGGGCCTTGCTTGTCTCTGTTCCTTTTCTCTCAGCCTTTTTTAAACTAGGGCTGTGCCTTGTGCTTCTTGAGTGAAAATGCAGCCTGCGTTGCTGAGTTGTCATCTGTCTTCAGCCCTGTCCCTGAGACACCGTCAGCCCTTTCGCTAAAAATCCCTCTTTTCAGGTCTGTAGAAATTGGATCCAAGCAAATGCTTGGAGCAGGAGCTGCCAGAGCGAGCTCTGCTTTGCTCCACCTTCCCATTTGATTTGGGAAAATGCTGAGTAAGGATTGTGACGGATTCATTATCTGTTTCTAAACCACTCTGATTTCTGTGGCTCGCGGAACGGGGACGCGGTGGCCGTGGGCGCTCTGCGTTCAGACCGACGGGTTGTCACTCGGTGTGACGGGTTGGGTGGCGGAGCTGACGTGGCTCCAGGAGCTGCACACCACAGGGATGAGTGTTACTTCTTGCTTCCAAAAGCCAGCCTGGTCCTGTATTAAGCAGAAGCGTGAGCTTTATGGTTAGGAGCTTGATTTTTCTTTTTTAATCTGAGGAAGTTCAATTTTGTTTCTTCTTCCTGGAGTTTACCTTAACTGCAAGTCCAGTTTTGAAAGCGTTTTTTAATGACATAATCAAGTAGAAGTTGTGTTTTGCCCAGGCCCCCGGTCTTTGATACACACAAGGTTTAATGGTGCTGGAGTTCTTTTGTATAAGGTAATTTGGATCCAGTGTTCAGAATTCGTGTAGAGCTCCAGTGATAGGGCAAAGGGGAAATTTAGTGACGGGCATGTTTTGGTTTAAAGCCATAAAGAGAAGGTTTGAAGCTTGCATACGCTGTCATTTGAAAAATGATTAATTCTTTTTTTTTTTTTTTTTTTCAGTCCCTTACGGGGAGCCTGGAAAAACCTTCGGCAGGGCTGCTAACACTGATGAGAGATCTTTTATGCCAAGGTATGTGTTTTTTAATGTTCTCAGTGTATTTCAAATGAGATTGCTAGCTGTGAAAACAGCTGGGGAGGTTTGAGTGTTGCCAAGTGTCTAACGCATTGTTTACAATGAGAAGTTGCCCGAATCTTGTTTCCTGTGGTGGGGAAGAGGAACCCTCAAGCTCTGTGTTCTACCTTTCCTCATGTCCTCTGCTGGTGTACAAAATACAAACCTACAGCTACGGTCCGGTGTTTTTAAGGCTGAGTCAAGGATGTGTCTGCTCTGATTGTTTATTTTTTTAAGTCTTTGTTACCGTCTTACTGAATGGAGGTGGTGTCCTCGGTCACGGCCAACGTTTCGCCGAGTTATGCAAAGCCACGGGGTCATGTGCTGGTCTTCCTCGCCCTGTGCCGCAGATCTGCTCCTCCTGCTGCTCCCAGCTCCAGCGGCGTTGGGAGGAGGAAGGAGAAACTAATAAATACAAACTGTGCCTTCAGGGGTACAGACCTGCTCTCGGGTGGCCGCGTTCACAGGGTGCACCTCACGTCGCAGCGGGAAGTTCTTGCACCCACTCTCTGTCTTCACTTATCTTCTTTAGGTAGGCTTCTCTCCCCCCATCATTCAAATTATAAACTTCTTGATGAGCTGACGAAACTTTTGTAAGAGGAGCAACTAATTTTTGCAGCAGGGTTATCTCCTCAGCCATTCTTCCCCCACTGCCTCTACCCGGCTCCTTCCGCTGCCTGGGAAATACCCTGAGAGTTTCTGCTGCTCTGAGCCCTGACTCAGCCCCTGCAGCGGGTGGTTGATGCAGTTGAAGATGGGGCTGAGCTGGGTGAAGCTGGGCTCTGGAACGATGGGAGTGAGCGGGTGCTTGGACCATGTTTCAGGTTACGGCTTCCTCTGCCTTTGCACCCACCTGCCCATCCCTCCGACGTCCTTCTGCCGCCCTGCCCGCGCTGCCTGTCTTTGTTCCTGTGTTGGAACAGGTCTCCTGCGGCTCTGCTTCACGTCTCCATCACTTCACGGGGGAGGACTCTTGATGATTCCTTCAGGAAGGAGCCGAGCAGTTTGGGGCTTGTGCTGAGTACGCGTTTCTGTCACTTGCCAGGCAGTGTTGTGACAGCAGCAGCGGCAGCGAAGAGATGCTGCTGTTAAAAAATAAAGAAGAGATTAATCCCGAGGTGTCAGATGTTTCCTAGTGCAGAAGCAAAGTTTGTTCACTGTCACAGCTGAAACTGAACCCTGCTAATTTACCGCTGCATTTCAGTGGCTGGGCAGGTTGGAAGGGCCCTGCTGCCCGGGGTCAGGGAGACGAGGTGCGGGCTCTGCCCCGCGGTGGTCCTGCTGCCGAGAATGGCCTCGTGTGAGTGGGAAAAGGGAGCAGGAGCGAGGAGACGTGCTCGCCTTTTGCTTTGTTCTCGCACCACAGCATTTGGGACTGATGAGAGCAATTGCACAACGTTGGAATTGACATTATGACAGCAGTAAGAGCTGGGATTTTTACACGGCTTCGTGATCATACATTTTTTCTTGCCTCGAAAGCAGCACTTAACACCCATAACTTCATTCCATTTCGAACCGTAGCCGCTGCTTCCCAGCATGTGACTGTGCTGCCCAGAGCTCGGGTGGCAATGAATGCTGCTGTGTCTGGCTGTATTTAGGTGGGCACAAGCAGTTGCCAAACGAAAAGTTGGCTGGGATGCAGCATAGTAATTTCTTGAGCACTCTATTCATGTTGTATAAACAGATAACATTAACATACTTGTGAAAGAGCTACGAGATAATTAAGGCGTGTGGGGTTTACAGTAATAAGGCTCATGCGTTTCAGGATCTTGGTTTCCTGTTGCACCTGAAAAGAAAAATAATCAGCAGATACTGTAGAGAAGAAATGAGAAGTTAGTCTTGTACTTCTCCCAGCTGAAACTTTCCCACAAGCATTTTTACTATAAATAAGAAGTGAAAGAGTTCACAGCTAAATTTAACCCTTCCCTTGATTGCTTTCCAGATTTTCTTGGGTGGACCAGACCGTGGAGCTATAGGAAGATGAGGATAAAGCAAATTGATAAGTTGCATTTACAATCTATAAAAAAGGCATGGCCTTTTAATTTCTAAGGATTATCAAGGGGAAAACGATCGCTAGTTGGAATTCCCCTCTCATTTCCATCAAAATAATGATTTTTATTTTTTCTTAGAAAAAGGAAGTGGATGTTACTTCTCAGGGAAATTTTGGGGCAGAATTGCTTACAGCTGCCAGAATTTTAGCCAGAAATGTGAATGTAGAGTGTGCAGACATTAGCTATTCAGAGTTACCATTCTGGAAAATCCCTTCCAGTTTGACTTAGTTTCACAATTTCTATGAAGTTAAGAAACTGGGGCTCGTGTAGGTCTTGAGATGAAGAAAAAACCCATCCCAAGGTGCTGAAAACCGGGGGCTGCTGCCGCCGTCACCCTTAGCCCCCCACTAGGGACCAGGGGAGGGAAGGGCAACTCGGCTGCGTGACCCCGAGCCCCAGCGTGGGCTGGCCAACCCTCTGGTTCTCTTCTTCGGGACTTAAAATGAGCTTAAACCTGTGTTAAACCGGTCACAGAATTTGTGTGCCTCTCTCCAGCTGCACAGAGGGGTTTTAATTTCTCTTTTAACCTGTGTTTGTGTCCCGTTCAGGCCGTTAGACGTGAGGGGTGAGGGTGAAGAGCAGGATGTTTGGGCGAGTCTGCGGCGAGGCCTTTGCTGCCGGTGCTGGTGGCTCCAGCAGCACGTGGGGCTCCTCTGCTCAAGCTGTGCTACATCTTTCCCTTGGGAATTTCAACGATAGAAAAAAACCTGCCCCGATTTAATTGCTATATAAACTTGAGACACAGATTGCCGGGGAGTTGTCCGCAGTTGCGAAGCTGTAAATACGATCCCTGTTCTTCGCAGGCCGTTGTCAGCAGTAGCCGACAAGGTGATACATTTCTTTATCAAACTACTTGGAATACATTTTTATTTTTAAAGCAATCCTCGAACTGTCGGCACTGAGCCCATAAATCCTCTGCTAACGTTCGTTTGAAATGCCTTTGAGAGATGCAGCTTGCCCAGGCTCATAGCGCTCGTGTTTCCGAAGCCTTACTTGGGAAGAAAGTGCTATCTTGCCGGGGGAAGAGGGGGAGATAATTAGCTGCTGAGGTCATTGTTTGCTTCGGCTCGTTGATAGGGACAGCCCGGCCTGGCGGGTAATGTAAACATGGTGTAAAATGTTTATCACCAGCATTGTCATTTGCCTTATTTGTCAGGGAATCTCGGTGAGAATGAGGAGTTTTCTGGTGCCACGCAGCGAGCGGAGGGAGTTGCAAGATTTCCATAAAAAGGCAGAGCCCTGGCTGGGGCACGGGGAGGCTCTGCCTTGGCAGCCACCCTGGGCTGGCCTTTTCCAGAGGGAAAATACTGACCCGGAGCCTTCCCTGCTGGGGGTGGGAGACATCAATCTCTCTTCTTGCGTCTTTCTGAGCCAGCTCTCTCGTCCGATACTCATAGTTTAATGCTGTGAAGTGCCGAGCATGCAGAGGACAGGCAGAGAGGGCTTGTGGTCCCCCTGCCCTGGTGGCTGCGCTTTCTTTGTCCCGTGCTGTATTCATCCTCCTCCTCTCCCAGCACCCGCAGGCTCACAGGTCTGGCTTTGGGCATCTCGGATCAAGAGGGGCTGGCGGAGCGGCAGCCTTCTGAACCCAAGTGCCCAGGTGGAAAAATAAAACCCTGTAGCTGTTCCTAAAGAGATTTCTGTTCCCAGGAGTACGTGGAGAAGGGGACTGTGCTGCTGCTTTCAAAAGATGTGAGATGTGTATGTGCAGGTACGCTCTTAACTGTTGGCTTTTTTCCTGCTTTGCAGATCGTTGCTGTTTGAACAGACCACACCATGCGTGAGTACAAGCTAGTGGTCCTTGGCTCAGGAGGTGTGGGGAAGTCCGCTTTGGTGAGTTTTTTGGGAAGCAGTTTTGAAACCAGTACACAAACTTCAACATTTGGCCTATCTTAGTGGAGGCAACGGTCCCTAAATGCATTGGGCTATTTGGGTGGTGTTGAACGCACAGAGTGGCTTCCGCGGAGGCACTGTGACGCCGCTGAAGTATCTGTGAACTTGTGTCACGTTTTTGGAGAAGCAGCAGGTGATTAGTTCTGTGAGAGCAGTTGGCATTTCATTTCTGCTTCCCGCATGGGTATCATACTGGAAATGACCAAATTTCTGAATCGAAGTACAAAAAGCCTGACCCGCACCGGAACAGCGGGCGAAGGCTTGTCGTGCCCAGCAGGGAATTAGCGGAGGTTGCAGCCTCGTGTACCTGGGAGGCTGCGTGTTTTCCATCCTGGATGGGACACAGATGAGCTGCCTGGACTGAAAACACCAAGAAGTCGCCCCCAGCGTGTGCAGCGCGAGGGATCAGCAGACTGATGACACTTTGCACTCCTTAAGTACTTGTGTTGTTTCTAATAAGAGGTTTACGTAGCAGAGTTGATAGCAAAGCATTGTAAGAGGGATTTCTGTCACCTGTTTATCACGACCCAGTCAAGCAGCTCACTGCAACAAGGCAGGCGAAGAACTGATCAAGTGTAAAGTTATCTGAAACAAGGAACTGCCCCGTGTTCCTTCTCACAGAAGATGATAATTCCTGACCAGCCGTTCGTGTCGCAGACGCTGCTTCTTCCACCGCTGTTTATTCTGCTGAAATAGGTGGTTCTAATCTCAGTAAATCACCTGCACGATCCAGATGAGTAGGAGGAAAGATTATTCAATCATGTATAAAATTTGACATACTCTTTGAGACATCCCGTCCTACCCTTCACAAGATGCAGGTGTGAAATCCTTTTTGCACACTCAAGTCTTCCACAGCGATTTGAGCAATCTGTATGACTTTTTCCACCAGCACCCTCTTGATTGAGTGTGTTGCTTTCCTTATGTAACTGTGAAGGACTCTCTAGGTAAAATCCAGCACTTATTAAATCGGATGTATTTGAATTTCCATATTTGTGATGTAAAGTCTGAGTCAGCATCCATCCCTGGCCTTAGTAAAGGCTGAAATGCAAATACTTAGTCTGGTAAACAAAAGTTATGTTCTTTTTGACAGTCTGGGTGCTAAGCAAGTGTATCTTGTAATTCCTGTGTTACATTGATCCATCGTATTTCTAACTGGACACAGTCAGTGCCAGTTAGGAGCCAGGAGTGAATAATATTTAGCTTTTGTGATGATTGTCTGCTTGTGATGATTGTCTGCTTGCTCACAAGCATCAGCAAGGAGAGGCTACAAGATGGGATTTAAAAAGAATATGGATGTCACTTTAAAATTTCTTTCTTCCAACTGTATAAATGAAAACGTCAAACAAAGAGGCTGGTGTTGCTGCTCGGTCCTGTGCTGTCAGTACAATATGGTGTTGTTTCACTGCAAATCCATCTTATTGTTTTAACTCTCCGGTGCTGGCTGTGCGTTTGGTGGTGACAAGGGGACGGCAGAAAACCCTTCGCAGTTGTTAAGGCACGGCTATTTTGCAACTTCTTTAGAAGTGTTTCCTGGGCAGTAGTTTTGTCCCCACTTCTAATGAGAGTAAAGACCTCCTGGAGTGTGGGTGGGCAGACGGCGTCACCGGGAGTGTCCAGTTGTGCGCAGTCCCCTGTAAAACTGGGAACCAGAGCTGGGAACTCAGCTCCCAAACTGATAGAAAGTTATAAAAGTCTTGGATCCATGCACAGCCTGGAAACAGCCTCAGGCTTCCGTCTTCTCCCTTGGCCCAACTTTCCTCCTGTAATCAATAAAAGTGACGTACCTCAGAGATTAAGAATATTCCGTAGTAAGAGAGGTTATGAATGAAGTGGAATGTAGTCATAATTACGATTCTGTTGGTGTCGCTGTGAACACGCAAGCACCAGTTGGGGTACCAAAAGTTAGAAGAGTGATTCATTAGAAATAAAACAATTTGAGAAGAGAATGCATGAGCTCAGTTAATTTTCTTTCAGAGCAGTGCTGTATTTGCAGATATAAAATAAGACTGAGTGTTACAGTAGAGGGATGAGGTGTCGTGAGTGGTTTGCCACGCTTGAAGGCTGGTTCACCAGCACCGCTCCCGGAACTCTGGGGACAGCCCAGTGGGGAATGTTCAGGGTAGTTTTGATTTGACTGGGGGAAATAGATTTACTTATACAGGGGAAGAAAGAGTTCCTCTTTGAAACGAAGGATGTCTCCTTCTTTAATGGCTTAATACAAATCGAGTATCTGGAGATGCTCCAGATTTAACATGTTGCTCTGAGACGCGTGCGTGCTCTGGGCACGTCCTCCAGGGTAGCTCCACTCTAACCCTACCAGGATTTGAACTGAAATGTGGATTTTCCACAGTGTACTTTTCCACAGCCTACAGATTGCCAGTTCTTCTGATTAAACTTCGAGTCTTCCATATTTGGTGACTTTTATTCTCCTGAAGTCAGAGGCACTGAAGTGAGGGCATTTTAGAGGACACCATCTTTTATGAAAAAGCAAGCCAGCAAACGCTGTACACCTCAAAAAAGTTTTGAAAACCTGTTTGAGTAAAGTGATTCTTAAAACAACAGTTAAAAAAAATGAAAATGTCTTTCTCTGCTCTCCACTGTTGAATTTTAACAGCCCTGTTGAGGAGTTTATGTGGTGGTACCTTCTCATAAAGTGCTTCCTGGTGACTCGTGTTCAGTTCACTCAATTCTTCTTTTCTCTCTCCCCAGACTGTACAGTTCGTTCAGGGAATTTTTGTTGAAAAATATGACCCGACAATAGAAGATTCGTACAGAAAGGTAAAATAACAAGGGTCAGGCTGTTACTCAGACCTGTTTGCTGTCACTTGATGCACAATTGTTACTTCAAACCATGAAGATACCAACATTTGCTGTGCGTGTCTGGGGGTGCGTTAGGGAGGGGAGCGCCGTTCATCTCGGCTGCAGCGCTGGGGCCAGGCTGGTGCCTTGTGGGGTTTTCTTTTAAGGATGGCTCTTTTGCCTCAGTTCAAACGCATCGGTCTGAAGGCACATAAAATTCCTTACGGCCGTTTTGGGTGCAGGGTTGCAATTGCAGAGCAAAAGTCCTTGTTGGGATCCCTGGCGCTCTCGTAATACGTAACGCTGCCAACAGAGCCGCTTTCTTCACTGGGCTGATGTCAAGTGACCCATTGTTTCACAGATTAGCATTAATGTTACCAGAATTAAAGGTACCAAAATATAAACCAAGAATGTTGTAGCGTTTGTGCTTGTGGCAGTTCAGTGTAAGTTGTGTGAGTTCTGCCGTTAAATTTCCCTGACTTTCCCAGAATTGCCCTCATTGGATCTGAGACGTTTCTCAAGGGGTGGAAGACCTGCTGAGCCAAGCCATGAGCATCACTAAATACTGTGCTTTTTCTTCTCTTCCCTACTCCCTCCTCGCCCAGCAGCAAAGAGAAATTGAAATTTAGGGTTCTTTGATTTGTAAGAGTGGATTTTATCTCCCTTAAGTTGAGATGTGTACAGTGAGCTGCTCAATTAGGGCTTTATAATCAACAGAGTGCTGGAGCACGAGTGGGCTGACCCAGAGCCCTGGCTGGGGCTGTAATTAGCCCTGTCTGAGCGCTGGGGGTTGCAGGGGCTGGCGCGCTCACACAGACCTTTGCAGGAGAAGGGAAAATTAAGCTGATGCTCCTCTTGCCTGTCCCACTTCTGCCTTCAGTTCTAACTGCGTTTCTCTCTTCCCTTTTCTCCCCAGCAAGTGGAAGTAGACTGTCAACAGTGTATGCTTGAAATCCTCGATACAGCAGGGACAGTGAGTATCGTTTCTTTTTCTAATCGGTCCGGGGTTTCTTTATTAAGAAAGAGGTCAGATGCAAGGTGTCGCCGTCCCACTGTCACTTGGCGTCTGCAAAGTCCTGCCACCGAGTACACAGACCTCGTCATGCCCGAGCGCACGTCGCGGGGGGGACACGCTTCCTCAAAGTTGGTTTTATTCAGAAAGCTTTGAAAATTATTAACAGCGATGCAAAGGCGTGGAGGCAGCAATGGTCCTGGTGAAGTTGCTCTCGCAGACGTGGACAAAGGCAGCTCTGATGGGGTACAGACCGTCCAGCGTTCCCTTGTGTTGAGCCTCTAAGCCCTGTTGGTGCTGGAGATGGCTGCTGTGTCGCTGTGCGTGTTCAGAGCGGGCAGGCAGCGCCTTCCCACGCGGTCGTGCTCGCAATTAATCCTGAGCGTGTGACACCCGGGCCTGTTCCAATAGTGTGTTAGGGAAGGAATTGAATTTCCAGTCCGTGTCTGCTGTCTGGGGGATCCCGATGGCACCCCATCGGAAAATAAAGGAAAGGTCGCTACGAAATCTGTCAGGCCAGTCTTGACACCTTGTGTTATGGTTTGGGGCACCCACTGTCTGTCTGTGGATATTGTTTTATTGCTGCTCTTGGTCTGTTCCCCTTTTTTTTTTTTCAAGATTTTTTCTCTATTAGGGAAAAAAAAAAAGACAGAGGGAAGCAGATGTGTTAATGCTTTTATTGAACTTGCCTGCTTCGGTGGGTTTCTGTAAGGGGTAAAGATGTAAACTCTTGCTGCAGGGTACTATATTCCTTTGTAAATGTTCATTAGCTGCATTCACTAGCTAATTACTTTTTAAAATATTTGATTACAGGAGCAATTTACAGCAATGAGGGATCTCTACATGAAGAATGGTCAAGGGTTTGCACTAGTATATTCTATAACAGCACAGTCCACGTTTAACGACTTACAGGACCTGCGGGAACAGATTTTACGGGTGAAGGACACTGAAGATGTAAGTAGGATATTCTTTGCTTTGCAAATGTTTAACATGCTTTGGTAACGCAGCGCCCAGGGAGTGCGTGTGTGACAGGGGACGTTGCCGGTGGCTTCTGCGTGGTCACCGTGTGGCTGGTGGAGATGTGCGGGAACTCTCTGTAGCTTCCTCCAGAAGAAGCTGAAATGACTTTTTTTTTTTTGCCTGACAGTTGGCAATGTATTCGAGGCTTTGCCCTGAGGAGTGTGAAAATATTGCTCTTTTTATTTTTTCCACCAATGGCCTTTGATGTCGGTTGCTCTGGGTTGGTGTCAGCCCCTGAGGAGCAGCCGCCTCTCGCTCTCCGTACGGCACGGCCCCGTCACCGGGGCTGGGACACGAATTTAGGCCAGATCCTGGTGAGCTGTGTGCATTGTAGTTAAATAACTGCTCGGGACATGCAGTTTGCGCAGTGAGTGGGATGAGCCGAGGGCACCGCGGTGGCTTTCTCTTGGCTCTGCAGTGTTCTGCGTCCCGATTACCTGGTTTTGAACAGCTTTGGGTCCTCCTTGGGCTAACAAGCTGAACTTCTGTTTGTGCAAAACTGGTTTTCGTTTAGGTAGGGATTACACTGGCATAAATCCCTGGTGGCAGCGTCCCTGGTTGGCCGGGTGGGAGCCGGCGCTCCGCTCAGCTGCACTCGCGGGAGGGGAATTTGCACCGTAAGCTGCTCGAGCTGGTCGGACAATAGAGACTGTTGCTTTCGCTTTACTTCAGTGATTTCATTTAATTATTAAAATACGTGTATTTGTTTTGTGTTAGGGGGATGTTACTTGTTGAATCCAAGCCTGAGAACCTTTTGAACGTTAAAGCTGTGTTCTGCTGAGTTGGGAAAATGTGCTCCTTCCTGTATTTGCTTCCAGAACGTGTCTTTTAAAATCGCAATACTCAAACCATTAAATTAGGTGTGTCTACCAGAGTTTGAATTCTAATCTTCTACACAAAATAGTAAATGATCAAAAGCTGGTTGTTATTAGCACTGTTACTTCAGGTTTCTGATGTAAAAAATAAAACTTAGTTCTCAAAAGTAAAACCAGGATCATTTTCTAATCGGTGTGGCTGGGAGTTTTACAGGCAAAAATTCATCTTGAGTGTAGTTGAATCAGGAAGAGAGCATGAGTGCTGAAGTAGATTAAAAACATACAGTGTGTTGTAAATTACCAAAGGAAGTGGATGATGATTTGTTTTCCAGCTGGAAAGTGCTCGTTTTCTGATCTAATGCCGAGAGGCTGCAGGAAGGGGGGCGGGTGCACACCCATTAGCAGCAGCTCTTTAGGTTTCTCTGCGCTCGCACAGCGCAGGGCAGACAGGACGCTGGCACTGCCCGCTGCCTGCCGAGCCCGGCTGCGGGCTCCCCTGGCGAAATGCCCCCAGAGCCCTGCTGTGTCGTCCCTCCGGATCTCTGTGAGCTGCAGGTTGTAAAAGCAAACTTCAGAATGATCTGTAGCTCAGGATTCTCAGGTGCAGCAAGCCCCGAGGTGTCTGTCTCCAGAGGGCTGTGTCCTGTCAGTGCCCCGGAGACGGGTCCGGGGAGGGGAACGATCTCATCGTCTTGTTGGGAATGGCTACCAAGGATAGGTTGGTTTGGTTGTTACGGAGGATTTGGGGGACCTTTGGGTGGTTTTTGTTTACTTGTTTAAGGTCTTTCCAGCCCATTTGTTACATCTGGGTGGGCTGTAGCCCATGTGGAAAATAAATCTTTACCAACTAAAGATTGTGCTGAAGTCCTGCCGTTCAGTTTTACACGTTTTAGTGAACCAGGACATCTATAGTATGGACTTTATTCAACCCTTTCCCAGTGGGCACCCGAATCCCCGTCCAGTCTGTGGGCTCTGCTGACCTTCCGACTGTTCCTGGTTTTCACGCGGTGTTGTCTGTCCCCGAGCCGTCCCCTCCTCAGCCACACCGGTACGGTCCCCCTTGCACATGAACTTGCTGATGCATCCCTCGTTCTTGCTTCTCTCCTCTCCAGGTTCCGATGATTCTGGTTGGCAATAAATGTGACCTGGAGGAAGAGCGTGTAGTCGGCAAAGAACAGGGTCAAAACTTAGCAAGACAGTGGTGTAACTGTGCCTTTCTAGAATCGTCTGCAAAGTCTAAAATCAACGTTAATGAGGTAACTATCAGCTGTTCCCTTCTCTGTCCTGCTTAAGCACGGATGCTGTGTTAAACCAGCACATGGTCCTTCATCCAGTTCTTAATTGAGGAGATTCAGGATGGTTCTGAAATAGCAGCCTAAGAATGGCTTGTGACACTGCGTATTTGGCTACTGCATTCTTGTTTTGAGGAGATCTGCTCCTTTTTCTTTGTAGAGGCGGTGACTTCTCCAGGTAAGTGCTTTCTGTGGCCTGTGGCAGAGGACGTGAATGTCCCGAGCCCAGTTACCTGCAGGCTCTCAGCTTAGATGAACTTTGGTTGGGAAGTGTACTTTTTCAAGAGAACTGCTGCTGCTGTTCGGCGTGGGGATTGTGCCTTTTGTGTTACCCCTCGTGTTGCGTAGTGTTGGCTGCTTTTGAGAGTATTTGCTTTTCACATTCCTGCTACGTCTGGCTGCTCAGGCTGACACCGACACCCCGTCACAGTCCTCCTCTGGTAAACGGCTGCTTCACGGAGACCGTGTCCCAACGTCGCTCTGAGCAGTTCCTCGGGGCTGAACGAGAAACCCCTCAGCAGTCGGTGTGCCTGTTGCTGCTGCCCCATGGAGCTCTGCTTGACATCAGCCCCCAAGTTTTTATTCTCTGCTGTGAATTATCTTGACTGTGACCGGGGCCAGGTTTCCGCCACAAAAGCTAAGGTGACCCCGTTGAGCGTGGGTGGTGTGTGCCAGGAGATAACCAGGACCGTTGAGGAGGCTGCGTGATAAGCAGGAGCAGTCGGATCTTGGACCGGCCCCAGCCTTAATTTGGCTGCCGGTGGGACATGCTCAGCACGGCGTGTGCCCGGAGGGAGGGAAGGGAGCTCCAGGCTGCAGGAATTGCAGCTCCCGTGGCTGGGATTAGCCTGGCTGCAGTGCACACTAATCTAACCCGGTAAATATAGCTCGCTGAGCCAGCCTCCTGCCAGGAGGGAGCCTCTGTGTGTTTGTGTCTGAGCTGTAGTAAAACTGTGACGGGTAAGCAAGAATCTTGTGGCTCAGTCGTCGACCAGATCACTGTGGAGTGTAACAAACTCTGGTTTATTTGTATTTCCACAGTTTGTGGCAGAGCTTGACAACTCTTTAGCCAAAGGTGCCTTAAAGCTCTCCCGAGAGAGGGGAGGGCTGCGGGAACGGCAGAGTGCGGGGCTGTCCCGGGGCCAACGCCTGCCCGTGGTCACAGACCGTCATCCGTAACCTGTGCATCCCCTGGCCCCGGGGTTCCCTCCTCTCTGCTGCCTCCAGGGAGACTCATATCACAGAGAGGAAAATTACCATCCGCAAGATTAGTTTCTGGTTGTATCGTGATCTTAGTTTTCTGGTTTTCTACCAGTTTCTATTGTCTGGTTGTGAAAAGCAACAGCTGAGGAAATCAAAGAAAAGCAACACAAGCGACTTATTGTACTGGTTATTTGTTTCATTTGAAGCTGTTTAACTGTGCACCGGTGCCTTTTCCTGTAGGTAATGGCCAGAAAATCTTAAATTTCCAGTTGCTGCAATTTTTTATAAACTGGCTTTTTGTTTTCTGAATTTCCTTGGAATCAACAAGAATTTGTGAGCTGTCAGCCACTCCAGGAAGGAAAAAAGTAAACAAGGACAAGGGTGGAGCCTTCTGAAGGTTTAAATATTTCTCCTCAATACTGTGACCCAGCTCCAAGCATTTTTGCAAGGCTCATTTTGCTATAAATGGGTTGAGTATTGCTGGGAAAACAACTCGCAGCAGCAGCGTTCACGAGAAACTCGTCTCTGCAGCTGAAAGAGGCCCCTGTAATCGTCTCCTCCTGGAAATGCCCGAGTTCAGGGCAGATGTTTTGCTTCTCCTTGTGAATTCTATTAATAAAACTCGCAGTATTAGACCAGGCAAAAAGATGAAGTAATTAAGAGCTTGACTGTTTTTTGGGTTTTTTTTTTTCAAAGAGGAGTATTAACAGAGCATCCCCTGGAGCAGGTGAAGACCCTTTTGGAGGCGAAAGCCAAGGACAAGGGATGCCTTTCCCTGTGCTGAGACCACGCTGCGGCCTCTCTCTCCGCAGGCGCTCACCAGCCCAGGTCCCGCCAGTGGGAAGATCATCTTTAAGGATATTATACCTGTCTTTTAAAAAACTTTTTTGTCGTTCCCCAGTTTTTCTCCCACTTTTCCGAAACGGACTGTGTTGCCCCTCGTGCTCTTGGGAAGCCCTTGGTCCCACACAGTCTGCAGGAGAGGGCTGTGCTGCGGGGTGGGAGCTCGCAGCTCCCTTACCCTCCGCACTCGGCCGGGAGCCCTGTGCTCTCCTGAGCCACAAGCAGTTGCTCAAGAAACACATTCCAGTCAATGCAAGCAGTTGCACTGGATTTCTGAGACTGCAGCCCCCAGGAAAGAGTATCGGTTTTGCCAACCTGACGGGTTTGATACTTGCGTAGTGTTTTATTGCTTGGATTTTTCAGTTTGTGTGTTTTTTATTTTCAGATCTTTTATGACCTGGTCAGACAGATAAATAGAAAAACACCAGTGGAAAAGAAGAAGCCTAAAAAGAAATCATGTCTGCTGCTTTAGATGCCCATCGTGCAGCAGCTCTGAGCCAGGTAAGAGGTGTGAATTCCACCCACAGGGACTGTGAGCTGCTCCCAGCAGAGGGAGAACTTGCTCCTCTTCCCTCTGTTCCTCCTCCTGGCTGCTCCCAAATACAAAATTCTACATTTGTTGGACTTGCTTAAGAAAAGACAGTTCTACTGACCGACCTGGCAGAGGAGTTTCTGCTTCCCCCTGTTTCCTCTTGTGCTTGGAGTGATGAGTGTGGCAGAGCAGAAACTTCCCTTTTACTCTTGCAGGTTTTCTCTGTCTTGTGACCCCATGCTCAGGGCCACCCTGGCTCAGTTCTGCTTCCTTTTTACCCTCTGCTGAAATTCGGCAGCTTCTCTGTGACCTGTGTTCTTGCAGCTGCTGTCTCAGTGCTCAGTGCTCTGGGGACAAAGGCAAATTGATTTGGGTGGGACACGGATTTCAATGGCACAGAAATAAAAAGCTGCCCACCAGAAAAAAACCCCACCCCAGAACAAAAATGAAAACAAAAAACCACCCCAAGGTTGGAGGTGGCTATAAATAATCTTCCTGTGTATCTTGGCAGGGCGCTCCGTGTGCTTACAGCTGCCCTCGAGTGCTTTTCTGAAGCTTTGG
>VZRU01015893.1:7316-30424 GCA_013398155.1 Pedionomus torquatus | reverse complement strand
GCTGTTCGGGGGCTCCTGGGGTTAGAAACGAGTGTCCCAAGGAAAGGGTGACACAAAAGCCACCCCGGCTCTGCCTTTGACCAGCATCCACCCAAGCCCGGTGCCGTTTTGCCGGGAGGACCGGAGCTCGTCTAAGGGACGTTTCCACCAAGTCCCAGGGTCCCCAAAGTCCCCCAGCTCCTCCTCGGGGGGATTCACCGGGGCCCGTGCAAACGCGCTGCTCCTGAGCTGCTCCATCTGTGTCTGTCTCTGCTGGGTTACCTAAAGGTTATTTTAAATCCCATTTTCCCACCCCATGAGGGTCAGATCATTTGGTGATGGAGCTGGGGATGGGCAGGTTTGGCCAGCGTTTGCCCGTGGAGCTGAGGGCTCTGAGCTCCCAGCCTGGGGCAGCTCAGTGCAGAGCCCTAAGCCAGCTCTAGAAACAGCCCAATTAGCTGCTCTGCCAGGGCTAATTAGCCGTGCTGCAAGCTCACGGTAGCCCTGGCACAGCGCTGTGCTAACGTGGCCGCTCCTGGGCTCTGGGCTTTAGCTCAGTTGCTTGCTAATCCTGGTGTTGGGAAACAGCTTTTGTGTTACCCTGGGACTGAAACGAGCCTTTTCTCCCTCGCTTTGCAGACAACTTGCACACAAATCGACTCAGCTCCTTCCTCGTGTTTGTCAGCAGAAGCAGAGGCAAGTGACACCCCCTTGTCTCCAGTGTCCTGGGTCCCGTCCCTCATCTCCAGTGGGATGAGCTTCGGAGGGAGCAGCAGCCGCCGGAGATTAAGCCATTTGTCAGGGATTTTGGACAAGTCAGAGCTGGAGTTAAGGCGCTTGCCCTGCTGGCCCGGCCACCCCGGCTCTTGGACAAATCCTGGTTGCACCAGCCCTTTTGGGACCGAGGAGTCGCTCAGAGGAGCCCGTCTCTTCTACAGCGCTGGTCCCGGCGCGCCCGCTCGCGCAGCCCCTGGCAGAAGCCCGAGTTCAAGCATCTGTGGCATTTTCTTTGGGTGGTACCAGTTTAAGGCCAAAAGCCACCCCCCACGTTGGAAGGTCACAGTGGCCCCGGGGGCGAATAAGGAGCCTGTTGTGCAGCAGCAGGAGGATGCTCTGGGCGCTGGCAGGGCTCCCGTGCCCGCGGGCTGGGCGGCAGCACCACCAGCATCTGCTCTGCGCCATCACGGGCCCAGACCCAGCAACAAAGGACAAATTGATGGGGCCGAGCCCGGCTCCGTGGGCTGAGACACTGGGGCATTATGGAGCTGGCTGAGGCGGCCTGTGGGTGACGACCACCCCGTGCTGTGCCGAGGGACCACCTTTGCTCGCTCCCGGGACGTGTCTCCATGGAGCCGAGAAACCCCTGAGCATCCTTCAGAGCAGCCCCACAGAGAGCAACGGCCCCCTCCAGCCGAGCTCCTCTGCAGAGGGGAAGTTAACAGGGATTTTTGCCTTGTTTCCCCCCCGCCCCAAGTGTTTTAAATCTAAATGAAGTTTCCTGCAACCCGTCTTGAGTGAATGATGACGGAGCAGAGTGGAAGCGGGCGGTGTTGCTGCCCTCTCCTCCCCACGTTTGTGCAGATCGTGGGACGAGCTGCCTTCAGGTGTGCCAGCCCTGCCCCGTGGCCGGTGCGTGGGCACAACACGTTGAGGGCTGCGACATCCCCCCTCTGACGCCCGTTTTCCGTCCCGTTGTGGCAGCGAGCGCTGTCAGGCTGCTGCGTCAGTGGGGCTTAAATTCACAGGAGAACTCATTTGATTTGAAGCAGTTTATGTTATTAAATACGACTGCACGGGCGCCCCTGCGGGGTAATCCTGTGTGATAAATGATGTTTGAAAAGAGGGAGACCCGGCTCCGGCTCTCGCGTGCCGGTTGTAGCTGAGCTGCGGGAAGAGGGGGAGGCACAACGTGATCACGGAGTGAAGGGCAGAGCCTGGGCTTCGACAGGACGACGGCTGAGCCCGCGCCGGACCCGGGGAGTGACAGCAAAGACACCGCCTGGAGCATCCTCCCGTAACGCAGCGACGCCGGCACTCGCCTACCCTCGGGTTTCTCTCCGTAACGTTCACCTCGAGCAACCAACTCCATCCTGTCTGGTGCAGAAGTGCCAGGATTCTGGCAAGAAACCCAAAGGGCAAACAGAAGCCTCTTGTTTTCTGAAACCCAACTGGAAACAGAGGAGTTTCAACAGAGACAAGAGAAAGCTTCCATTTTCCAGAGGATGGTACCACCGGGAGAGGCTCATTTGTGCTGCCAGTCTGTCATGGGCTGTGACAGCAAGCGCTGACACGTGTTCTGCTGGCCTTGGCGTGAAGTTTTCTGATCTAAACGTCTTGATTTGGTTCTGAAGTGAAAATCCACTCAGGCCCCTGATGCACGGGGTGGATCGAGGTGCCCATCGGCCGCAGCCACTGGCCCATGGCTCGCTCTGGGGCTGCTTGGGCTCCTTGCACCCGAGCCAGGCTGCAGGGGTGATGCCTGAGAGGTCACTGTGTGACTGTGTCGCCACTGGGTTGCCCCGTGGCAGATTTCACAGCTGTTTTTGCAGGAGCAGGACCTGGTTTTGCTGCTCTCCTCAGCTCGGGGTGTTCCCCTCTATTCGGTCCATGATGCGGGGTCTGATTAGCAGCCCACAGGCAGCTTTTGGCCTTTTCCTTCTGAAACATTTGGTGTTTAGGGCTTGACCAAGAAGGATTCATTGTGAGATAAGCTTCCCAGAGCGGGGCCAGGACTGAAGTAATTATTGAATAAGTGTGAGGTGGTGAATAAGACACGTAGGGATGAATCAGAGCAGCTGGAGGCAAAGCTGCTGCCCTTGGGAAGGAGGGAAAAGGCTCCTCGGTGTCTCCTCTGCTGCTTGCCAGCACCGGGACTGAGCTCTTGGAGCCACCAGGAGCAGGTTTTCCAGAGGGAAAGGCTGGGGAAGGATTTCCCGGGGGGCTGTGCCCGGCCCCCAAGCCCCACTGCAGCCCACGCTGGGTGCTGGGTGCCCGGATGGTCCCCACCGCTCTCCCGGGACGGAGCAGCCTGGGCTCGGCACCAGGGAGGGAGGCACGATGTGCCCGAACATCCCCCTGGAGCTGGGGCCCGGGACCAGCCGCGTTCCCTGCCCCTGGAATTCAGGTGTCTGCCCCTGGAAAATGCTCGCCAGGGGAGCGGGGCGTTCCGAAGGGGATCGGGGCTGCGCTGGAGCCGTCTCACTTCACTCCTGTTGGGTTTCCCACTCCCTTTAATCTTTTATGACCGTGTTTGGTTGCTGCTCTCGGTGGAGATGGCTCTGTGGGAAGGAGAAGAAATCAAGTGTTTATTTTTAGAAGCTGCAAAAAGAGTTCAACCCCAGGCAAATACAATTACTTCAGGTTGCATGTGGGCTTCTGAGGAGCAAAGAAGAAATAGCTTCTAAATAGCAAATGCCGTGAAGCCACCGTGCCATGGGAGCATCCCTTGACCGTTTGAGGAGTAGGTTTAGTTCCAGGGGCGGGAGGTGGTGCTGGTGGCTGCTGGGGACACCCCGGCCCTGCAGCCCAGGACGTGCCCCGTCCCCTGGCCGGGGGCAAAGCCCCTCTGCCTCCCTCAGCCTGGAAGCCTCCCTCTGTTCTCTGGGGTATTTTTCTGCTTGAAGAGGCCTCCCCGATGCTATTCCTGGATGAGTTTTAGGGCGTTTGTTGCCCGAAGGTTCTGGTGGGTTGTTTCTGGAGAGCTCGTGGCTGGGGAAGAGGAGAAGGGGTGGGTGAGAGCCTCCTCGGCTGAAAGCCTTCCCTCTGTAATTATCCTGAACAAGAGACTCTGAGCTAAATCTCCGTTTCTCTTGCTCTGCCTGAGCGAGCACAAAGAGCAGAAAAGGACTGAACCAGACAATTAAAACAAGCAATAAAATTGCACAGAGAGGGCCATGGAGTGTTTTTTTCCTTGACACACTCACCCCCAACAAGTGCCACATGCCCTGTGTATAAATAGCAGCTGCCCAGACTTGCTTAATCATCCCATTGTTGCTTTATAATATTAATTAAACATTCCTCTGGGATTGTTCGCATCCTAATTAAGTCGGGAACTTACAAAAGACGGTGCAGAAACCACCCCAGCACGTGCTGGGGGACGCACAACCCAATTCTGCTAAACTCTGTGCAACCGTGCCCCCCCCAAAAAATATGAAAATTGCAGGAGGGCTGTGGCTGAGGGCATTTTGAATGGTCAGAAGCGACGGGGGCTGGTTGATTGACCCGGGGATGGAGAGCTGCTCTTTGCTCCGGGGGGGTTGGAGGGGGAGCTGTCTGGGCGCGCTGGAAGGGACGAGCGTCTCCCCCCGTCAGCGAGACACGAGCGACTCGTCTCTGGCAGGAACCCACCCCTATCAAAGGGCCAATTAATCTGCAGCTGCTCCGCGTGGGGGGATGAGGAGCTTCTTGAATGGCATTTGGGCGGCAGCTGGGGGCCGGGGCTGCGGCATCACCCCCTCCCGCGGGACGGGGAGTCCTGGAAACCCCACTGGGTCTGGGGGCTGTGCAGTTGGGGGGTCCAGAAACGAACCTGCCTGGACACCCGTGTGGTAACACGGTACTGCAGGGCCATCCCGGCCCCGCTGGTCTCTCCGGTGCCGGTGGTGAGACCGGCCCATCCCCTGCCGAAACCTTCCCCAAGGGAAGGAGCCGCAGTGTTCGCGTCCTCTCCCCGCTGCCAGGGCTGGGGTTCGGCCTCCCCATCTTCTTTCATGTCGCGAGGGAGCCTCGAGCACATTGTTCCAGCTCAGACTCATGCACCCTGCAGGGATGTGCTGCGAATTACTTCCCAAATTATGTGAGTAATTAAAATCAATGAGAGGGTATCCTGTTAAATAACGTAATTAGCTGAGCGTAGCAAGCAGGATGAGTGCAATAGCGTTTTTGTTCTCCTGCCTGGAGACAGCTTTTAACTCTTTCCCCCTTGTCTCTTCCTCGGGGAAGGCAGGGAGGGCTCCTCGGCGCATCCCCGGCCGTGCTGCTCCGCACGCTCCGCTCCCACCAGCGCTGGGGTTATTCCAGGATCTCCGAAGCCTCTGCTGGCTCCCTCCAGGGCTTCTTCCAGGCACAGGGTTTTCTTTTCCCCCCTCAGCCTCCATCTCTGCTACGTGGAAGACACGGGTGATGCTGCAACTCAAAGCCCCTGAGCTGAAAAACCAGAGCCCAGGGAGCCGAGTGCCCGCTTTGGGTTGAGACCAAGGCAAAGGAAGCCGTGTCCCGTGCGGTGCCGCAGCCCAGCGCCCGGGCTGCCATCGGGGGGGGAGTGAGAATTAACCTCGCTGTGCATAACGAATTGTCTGAGCCCTGCGGAGGAGGCGCAGCCGCAGGTACACGGTGTGGAGGAAACCTCCCAGTCCCTGGTGTGGAGGAAATCTCCCAGTCTGTTTTCCCATGGCCTAAACTGGGATGTGGGGCTGGGACGGGGCAGCAGGAGCTCGGGACGGGTCAGCAGCGAGAACCAAAGGGCTCAGTCTACAAACCTGTACCGTGGGTTTGACACCTTAATTCCAGAGGAAACTTAAAGGGCTCAGGAACCCAAGTGCTAGGAGTCATTGTTGTTCTGTTTCTGCCTCTTTCAGGGCAGGGGCTGAAGCCTCGGTCCATTAAGAGCCACAGGTGGACGGCTCCTCCTGCACAGAGTGCTATTAACTCCGAGGGGGCTCTGGGAACGGCAAAGGCATCTGGCCAGATGGCTCTCATCGCAGGGCTGGGATCTGAATAATTAATTTATAGTATCGTGTTCATGACTTTGCTGTTTCCCAAAGGAAGCGCCAAAAAGTCCTTCACTTGGTGCTTATTTTTTCCAGCTGCGATGTCCGGAGAGCTGGGAGTCTCTGCTTTCTGTATTATTTTTAAGCTTGTTTGTGATTTTCCAAGATAGTGAATTGTTGCAAAGATGTGTCACATCTAATTACCCTCGTCACATTAAATCATATTACGGCAAAAAAACCCGAACCCCCGCTGGGAACACAATCCTCTCCAGTGGGGAGAGGAGGACACGTGCCTTTGACGTGCTGCAGGGGGGACGGGATGTTCCAGAAGAGATTTAAATGCACCCACGAAGGGCATGAGCCTCACCGAGCCCTCGCCACGTGGCAGCAGAGGTGTCCCCTGCTCAGGTGGGATGCTGGTGCCATCCCCGTCCTGCACCAGGGCTGGGCACGGGGAGGCCAGAGCAGAGGGAGAGGAGGGAGGGGGAATCCCCTGCCGGATGTTTTGCAAAAAAAAACCACTCCAGGTTTTGCTGGTTTTCACAGAGAGGGTAAGAGCGTCTTATCCTGCCCAGTGTAGAGTGATTTAGAGGTGCCATAAAACCTCTGCGGAAGGAGGACTTTAGCTCCACTTCTCCTGGCAATGCACCTTATCTCTGGCAAATTCCCCAGGACTCCGTGGCTGCAAGAAGAGCGTCTGTTCCCGTCCCTGTTGGGAGACACAGAGGGAACCACAGAGGGATTCTGCGAAAAGCTCAGCTGCTCCGGGTAACAGCACAGCTAACCTCGGGGGCGGCTTGAAGCCCAGGTGAGCAGTAACCAGAAAGATCCCCTCTCGAATTCTTTGGAATCCAGAGATCCCTTCGGAAGCAGAGCCCAGCTCAGGGCGCAGGGAACGCGGCACGAAACCCCCCACGACGCCTCTCCCCACGGGTACCCCGAGCACACGCGGCTCAGGCAGCTGCCTGCATCCACACCCGGCTGGTGGCCTTTGGGGACAGACGCTCAGTAACTGGTCTGGAACAGAAGGAACAGAGGAGGAGCAGGAAGGTCTGGGCTGGTCACCCGGGAGAGCTGCAGCCCAGTGGGCTCAGCAGGCGACCCAGCGCCCGCAGCATCCTCGGGGCCGTGCGGGGCTGTGTGATCCCCGGGGAAGGGGACACCCTGGGCACTCCAAGGACATCGGCAGCGGCGGCTCCCAGGGCCTGAGATGCTCTTTTTGCCCTCGCAGGGATGAGGCAGAGACCACCTCCCCCGGGTCCCCAGGACACTTTTCCCGGCTGCCTTGGCCACCCGTGCTGGCTGACAGGAGAGCTCCTGGGCTGGGGGTGGTTGGCAGAGTCTCTGGGCTCATGGATGTACTCAGGGAGCTTGTTCCTCACCACGTCACACCGCTGCCCGCCCCAGCCGCTGCCCACGCTGCTGCCAGCGCGGCCACCAAGGTGCCAAGGTACCGGGGACCTCGCTTCACGCTGACGGTCAGGAGGGATGTGGTGCTGCAACTCCTCCCGTCTGGAGCAGAGGGGAAAGAGGTTCTGCGATGCTCCTGCTCCCTGGAGACACTCCATCGGGCCTCTGAGGAAGGTGTTCAGCCCCAGAAGGTTGTAAGAGACCACAGAGGACAGAAAGTACCACGTGGGGGCCTGGAGTGACCCTTCCATTATCCCAACCAGGCAAAGGCAGGTTGCTGCCAGCAAAAGCATTTAAGAATCAAGCGAGCACCTCGTAGGGCGACTGCGTCTCTCGGTCCCAGCGTCTCCTCTCGGAGCTCCCCTCTGCCAGCCGAGCCCCGGGAGGTGACAGCCCCTCTGCTCTGCCTCCGCGGCGGCTGCCACCGCAGAGCCAGGGGACTAATTAAACCTGACAGAATGTCACGTTCGTTATCTCTAGGTTCGAAATGTCACATTGCTAACTCCAGCCCGACGTCGCAAATGCGGCGAAGCCCTCTGGGAAGGTCCAGCCTGAATTGCCAGCTTGGTCTGTTAATGAGGGAGCAGATCCAGACCCCCCCCAGTTGCCTGTGCAGTGGGACCCCCCCCCCGAGTCCCTGGGGACCAGCACCAGACTGGGGTGGTAAAGCCAGTGTGAACCTCCTCTGCCACGGGCACTGGCACTGCTCCTGCCAGGGTGGCTCCTCTGCCTGCGGGGACCCGGGACCCTATGCCAGCTGCAGGAGGAGGTGGCACTGGTGACCAGAGTCAGCCCGAAGCTGCTCCCCCTCTGCTCCCACATCACGTCCAGCCCCACTGGTGGGGCCAGGGTGGGCTTTGGTGTGAAGAACAGGGTGAGGGTGGGCAGGGCCCCCTCTGCCTCCCCTCTGCGTCCTGGAGCCCGCGTCCTGCCGGCTGACGGGGAGTTAATGGCGCGTTTATGGCATGTTGGGATGTGCCTCCCGAGTTCACCTCCAGCCGGTCCAAGGTGAAGACCGACACAGGATCAGGCAGTTCTTCTTCCTGGGATATTGATTTTCCCCCTTTTGCTTTCCTGTTCAGTGAAAGCCAAGAAATCTGAGCCTGCCCAAGGCTTTGCTCAGTACTGATACTGCAGGAAATGCTCCCGAAACGGAGCTGGAGCGGGACAGGACTGACCCCCGGGTGCGGGACGGCGACCAAGGGGTCAAGGGGCCGATGGGGCCGGGGCAGAGCCGAGGGGCTGCGGGGGCTCCTCCGGCACGGCCACAGCCCGGCCTCGGCAGAGGCAAAGTGCTCAGAAAGCTGGAGCTTATTTATGATTTAAAACCAGCGCATGGGCCTGCCTGGCAGCTGGAGGAGGGTAGGACTGCTTCATCTGAAACGCCAGGTGGATACAAACCCACTCGATCAAAAGGAAAGAGAAAGAAAACAGCACCTCTTTCTGCAGAGACAAGGACACCTCGGTTTGGTTTCAGGTGGTCCTGCAAAGAGCAGGGAGTTGGACTCGATGATCCCTACGGGAACCTCCCAGCTCGAGATATTCTATGATTCTCACTTCTATAACTAATATTTTATAACTTCTGTGACTAAAGGAGTGTGGCCCAGTTTTTAGAAACGCTGCTTAAAGAAGCAGAAGCGATTCTGCTGCTCCTGGATAATAGGCTGAGGTTGATGGGGAATGTGCTGGGGTGAATAAAACACTGCTGGGCTCGCAGCGGAACGGCTCGTAGCTCAGCAGGGCTGTGGCAATGGGTCTCCTTCCTGCTGGATGGACTCGGTGCACAGGGAATAGAGGGGAAATTGTTAAATTTGCTCAGTCTCCAGTCAGAAAGGCTTTCAGGTTCGTTAGGCACATCAGCACGGATGGTTAACGGGGACAGAGCTGAGTATCCTCAGGGAAGACGAGCGCTGGCCCCAGGGAGGCTTCAGCGGCAGCGCGGATCTGCAGGGCACGGGGGCTCCTCGGCCACGGTGGGTAAAAGGAAACCCAACCTGTGCCAGTGTGATGCTGGGCAAGAGGAAAGGAAAATACAGGCTGGCATTGGCTTAAGAAGCCCCATCCCGTTGTCAGAAGAATAAGCTGTGAAATGGTTTTGAAAATAAAGGCACATTTAATTACAGGCATGTTGGAGAGCCTTCTGGAGGCCATCTGGCCGGCGGAGCGGGGTGGCAGCGGGCAGGGCAGCCCAGGGCGGCAGCGAGAGGGGCAGCTCCCGTTAGGGCACTCCATTAATGCCCAGAGCCAAATCCCCTCTGCACGTTAAGCCGAGTGGGCCAGATCCAGCGCCCACCCATTCCCGCAGGGATTAGAGAAGGTGCCGCAGGGCCGGGCAGGGGAAGGGGGAAGCTGCAGACCCCAGTGGCAAATAACCCCTCCTGCGGCCGAGCCACCCCTGCTGCCAACCCCGCGGGGACATTCCCCATAACGGAGCCTCCTCCTCCCCTTCCCCGCAAATTCCAGGTGCTCGGGGAAGAGCCGCCCCCCTCGTGCCGGGTTATTAATCCCCGGTGTTTGCATGTGATCAGTGTCAAATTAACTCCGCCGCGTTTGATCCCACCCAGGATTAACGTACCCCGGGAACAGAGACGGCCAATAAATCTGGGTGCCCCTTCCTCACCCCCTTCGCTGCCCTCCACGGGGCGGGTTCAGGGGAGAACACGTTTCTCTAATTACTGTCCTGTGTTTGGTATTAACCATTCCCATCAACGATGCAGAACACAGCCAGGGCCTCATTAAAGACTGTCATTGTGCTAATTAGGTAGGTTTCATACTTAATAATGGGGAACTATTTGATGGCAGTTTCATGAAAAAAGAAAAAAAAGAGGGAAAAAAGCCATTATAATTTCAGAAAAAGTCCCTGGAGAAGCGAAATGGTAATTCACAAATCCTACCCTGATCTATTAGCAGATCCTGCTCGGGAGACTAAATTAGGTAGGATGTCTGGCTTGGCTGATACTCGTTATTATTTGAATGCCGCTTAAAGAATATTTATTTATTTATTTGTTTGTTTTCTCTTAAGAACTTTGAGATCCAGCTCCGTTACCTTGCAATTTTCTCGCAGCTGCTTGAAGCTCGCACTGAATTTGTCAGTGCAAACCTCCTGGAAAAATCCTCTTTTTGATGCAAAACACTCTTTGAAGAGACACGTAAGAGGCAGAGAAAACATAAAATCATTTGACAGCGCTGGGCGCTGGGTGCCCGTGCAGTGCCCCGCCAGGAACCTGCTCCTTCAGGAAAAGAAGAAATTAAGCAAACGCCACCACTTCTGTCCCCATTGCCCTTCCTTCATGGTCCCTAAAGCCAAATGTTGGCCTCGCTGGCCCTCGGGAGGATGTTGAGGGGTGCCAGGACCCCACGGGGGTTGGGACCCTGCTCTCGGGGGACGGGGGGAGGGCAGAAGGGCTCTGCAGTGCGGTGGCCGTGACAGGAGAGAGAGGTTATTTTGGGTGGGAAAGGAACACGTGGGCGACAGCTGGGGCCAAGAACTGCCTTTTCCATGTGAAACCAGAAACAATAGCGTTTCCTGCCAGCAGGGACAGAGAGGGCCGGGTTCGGCAGCTGATCCCTGAGCAGCTCCCCGGCGTGGACAGGGTGACGTGTGAGGCCAGAATGGCTTTTTCTCAAGAGAAATTTCCCGTCGGCTCCTCATCAGACCCCAGCGATGGGGGAGCTGCACCCTGACAGCTGCCAGGGAGGGGGATCCGCGCTGGCACAGAACCACGGGCACTGGCAAAGTGGGTCTGGGTTATACAGCCCCGGGCTGCGCAGCCTCTGCAGGAGGGGGCTGGCGGGGGTGGCAGGTCCCCGAGAACCGCTGCTCCCACGGACTCGCTTCCCAACGTGCGATTTAGGCTCCAGATCTCTCCGTGTCCTGCAGAAACACATCCTGTTTCCTGGATGATACACGGCCTCGGAGAGGTATCCACCCGCAGAAACGTCCCCCTCATCTCTCACCAAGTGTTGCCCTGTCCCTCCCTCTGCTGCTGCCCTCCGGGCTCAGCCTGGCCCCTTGCTCTCTTCTGGGAAATTCTGCTGCTTCAAGAGAGCTCCTTCTCCTCTTTGCTGCCCCTGTGGAAAGGCTGGTGGGAGCTGGGAGGGTGTGTTTGTAACAAACGGGATGAACTCCTGATAAAAGAGGAGGAAAACAAAACGCCTCAGAAGCAGCCCTCCAGCCTTCAGAGAAATGGAGAAGGGGGAAACAACCAGCCCAAACGCCTGCTCGCAACTCGGGTTCCTGAAAAAGTGCTGAGCGTAGCTGCCGCTGCCGCCCCGCTCCTCTCCTTGTATGGGCACAAACGGGGCTTGTCTTGTGCCTATATTTAATTTGCAAGGGGAAAAAAAAAAAAGAACAAACCACCAAACCATCTCCCTCTGTGCCCCTGCTCCGCTGGCCTCTCTGCCTTGGGATGTTACAGCAGGAATAGAATTGCATGTTTAAAAAAACATAATACTCCTGCTGGCACAGGAGCCCTTCCCGAGCCGGGAGTGAGCGGAACAGGTTCTTGCGACACAACCCTGCGCAGCGCTCGGAGCATCTGCTGGTGGGAACAGGGTCACAGAGCACCCCCGGCTCTGCGCCGCCTCTGCAGCGGGGCTGGCGGAGCTGCTGGGGACCCGCCTGGTCACGACCAACCCCCGGGACGGCGAGGAGGGGGCCCACGGAGGGCCATGGCAGGACCCTCGTGGCCCTGTCCCCCTCCATGAGCCAGGGGGTTCAGGGCTCCCCCTCAGCAGCAGTTTCCCCCCAAAAAAACATTCCTCCCTGTGCTGGGGAGGAGGAATATGGATGTTGAAATGAAGGCTCTCGGGGATGTGCACGGGCTGCAGTGGGATGTGCCTCCAGAGCAGCGCTGGGAGCTGCAGCACGTCCCCCCGCTGTGATTTATAACCTCTCCTTGGATGGAAACTCTCCTGGCTGCTCCCCAGGCTCCCCAGTCCCAGCTCCCACCCCACCAGCAGAGCCTTCGCGCTGGCTCGGCCGGGGTTTCACGACAGCAAAAACCCCAGAAGGGTCCACGCTGGAGACAAGTGGGACCGAGGGTGGCCCCAGGACGGAGACGGCCCCCCAGGACACTGGAGACTGACACCACTTTATTGGTAACGCTTGGAGAGCCGGACACTGAGGAACGTGGTTCTGCGCAGAGGAGTTTGTACACAAAGGGCAAGAGGAAACAACAAGGACAAGGGGCTGTTGCAACTCTGTGTCTTGGTGCAACCTCAACAATAAACTCTGGCAACACTGTCTCTGGTGCCACCCTGGGGGGAAGGGCACCGGGAGAGAAGCAAAGCCCACCCAGGGCTCCAGGGTCACCAAACTTCCACGAAAGGAGCCTTGTGTCCTACTGGTTTAACTGGCAGGGGAAGGAGGCGCTGGGCGAGCGATGGAGATGCAATTGAAGGGGGGAAACCCCGCGGCTGAAACGCAGCGAAGCTGGGGCTCGACACCCCCACCGAGCAACCGTTCAAGTCTTATAAATTCAAACGTATTTCTTTCAATTTAAATAACAAGTGCTTCGGGTACAGCTCTTGAATCGCCTGGTCTATAACCCAGCTTTAAGTGCACACAAGCAGGAATAGATTTTTGTTCTTTTTTTTAAAAAAAAACTATATATATATTTGCACACTCACACACACATGCACACAGTGAATTTCGTGCTGCAGCTGTTTTATCTGGAGATGATGGACTGGGCCCGAAGTGGCCATGGGAAGCCCGGCTCCAGGAGCTGGTCGTCCACAGCATCACTCACCCTAAAGCTGCTGAAGGTTCTGCTTATTTTTGCAAACATCAGTCCCCCCAAGTCTTCCCACACGGGGCTGCATCCCCTGCTGCTCCTGCTGCCCCTGAAGCTGCTGTTCTCTGGGGAATGCCGCTGTGGGAGACTGGAGCCCATGGCACGCTTTGCAGAGGACTTCTCTTTCGTCTCAGTCCATGTTGAGAGCTCGGGGGCCTCCTGAGGAGAGTGTCTGGTCTCCAGCTCCTCCCCAGCAGGAGAGAAGTGCTCAGCAGAGTGGAGAACAGTGACAAACTCAGACCCAAACAGCAGTATTGATGTCAAACCCTGACTGGGTGTAGTCTATGGTATCGTGGACTTTCTTGATGCCAATTTTGGGCTTCTCACTATTGCTCTCCGCCTTTGGGCACCTCTCTGCTTTGCTGTGATGGTTCTGGATGTTCCCATGAAGTGGGAAGTAAAATGTCCCCTTGAGTTTGCTCATTTTTTTGGGTCTCTTAGAAATTGCGGTCTGTTTGTCTTCAGGTGGAAGCCAGCAGGGTTTCTCCTTGAGCAGCCTGTCTCGGTCTGGCCGAACGCTCCTCAGGAACTTCTTGAAGATGTTGGCTGTGAGGGAGAACTTCCTGCAGAGCTCCTGGGACCTGCTCATGGACAGAGACTCCTCGCTCTTCTCCCCCTTCTTATCCAGCTCTGGCAGATCCAACCAGTTCCCAACCAAGTCTGCGAAGATGTTATCCCCTAAGACCAGTGGCTGCCGATTCCTGCTCTGGGACATCAGGGACGACGTCCAGTCATGGCCATCGTCACATCCCGAGCACTCCTGGCATGTTGGCCACCCCTGGGCTGTGCCCGGGCTACTGGGCTCAAATGTCCATGGGTGGACGTGCTCTGCTCTGCTTGACACGGAGGAATGTCCTTTTGGGTGACAAACATCCTCACCACAGAGGCTCCTGAAGGAGGAGGGGGTGTCCCTAAGGTGGCCGCCCTCCGGGAGCCCAGTGGAACGGGACAAACCCACCGGCTGTGGCACAGCACACAGGAGCGGTGTGTGGCTGTGCTCCTCCACCGCTGCCTCCCGCCGGGTCCCAGGCACATCCCGGCTGCTTCGGCAGCACTGGTGCTGCTCAGTGCCAGACACGGTGCCTCGGCTCCCTGAGATGTCCAACTGCTCCAAAGCTGTCTGGACCTGGAGCAGCTTCAGCTCCTGCAGGGCCCCCATCATGCAGTTCATCTGCTCGTGCAGCCCGTCGCCCACCTCCTTCATGGAGAGCTGCCGAGGGAAGGAAGCAGACACAGAGTCAGTGATGCCCCCAGGAGAGAGCAACAAAATTGTGACCCAAGGGCAGGAGAGCCGGGACAAGCAGGTGCCTGAAACATCACCTCTTCCTCCCGTCCGCATCTTAGAGGCACCCTACCTGCAATACACCCACTGCACGGAACAGCAGCTAGATATTTCCTAGGTTTTTCCTAGGAGTTTCCCTCTAGGAATAAAAGAAGCTGACAAGGAGTAGANTTTTTTTTTTTTTTTTTTTTTTTTTTTTTAACCTGACAACAAAAATAAATAATTTGAGTTTTCACTAATTGCTTGGCAGCAGCCCAAGGTGTAGAGCTATGAATGGCTTTGGCTGCTGCCACGTATTCTTCTGCTTTTGTGTCTTTTGTGCCCTTTAACTGACTGAAATCAGGAGTCAGAATAATGCACAGAAGCGTCTTCCACGGAAATCCTTGTTTCTTTACCTAAAGTGCTGCGGTGAATTAAAAGTAAACCCCAATAAGAATCACATCGTCACTGTACAACACGGCTTTGGACCTCAATGCGCTCATGACAGGCACCTCTCGAGGACAAAGACATTTCAATGCACTTCAAATTTTGGACAAAACAACCAACAAACTCTAAAATTACTTACATCACGCTAGCAATCCGAGCCAGGACCGTCAGCAGCCGTTCTGTTTTATCCCTGAACCTTGCTATAAGGACTTCCCTCTCTATTCTAGACTTAAAATAAGCAAGTTATTTTCCGGAGCTGTTAAGCTCCCCCTCTTCTCTTTCGCCCTGTTGCTCTCTCTCTCGTGTAGGCTCTGGCTCATATTCCCAAAGCGGCACCATGAAACAAATGGGCGATACTTTCCAACAGCTGCCGCTTATTTTTTTGGAGCAGGGAGGGGGAGCGGGGCCTGGGGAGGAGAGGGGCCGCGCAGCAGGGGATGGCAGGGCTGGAGGTGACGCCGTGTCACGCCGATGCAAGGTGGTTTGCAGAGGAGATTACCCCCGCCTAGGAAAGGCTTCAGCCTGCACTGCCATGGAGAGTTCAAACGGCTCGTCACAGGTTTTGCACAGCAGCAGATCCCGAGCTTAGGGGGAAAAAAAAGACAGAAGCACCTCGTGTTCAGCTTTATGTTACCAAGCTTCACTCCTCTGCCTCTCCGTTCTGACTAAGCCAGTTCAGCTACTCGCTCCACTTCTGTGCGTGGATCTGAGCGGTGAGAAAGAGCAGCCGGAGAAACGTGGGCTCCTTTGTCACAACCCAGCCCTAGAACGGAAAGCTCCTCAACAGCCCCCGACCACCGATCTCCGTTTCAAAAACCCAGAACCAGCCACCAGGTCACGAGGCTTTTTCCAACCTTCACTCCCAAGAAACTTATTTATCACCCCGAATCGGCGCACCAGCTGCGAAGGTACAGAAAATCTGTTCAGCTTCCCGGCTGCCCTACCAAGCGCCTCCAGCTACCTGACTTTTTAACATCAGCAAACAAACCTCTCCTCCTGCAGACACGCAAATAATGCCCCACTTCCAGACGAGCCCGGCTCTTGTGCTCCCCGGCCATATGCTCCACAAGCCTCAGACGAAACTATCACCTTACCTCTCCAGATTTGCCGTAATGCTTCTCGTCCTAACCTTTCTCGCCTTATTAACGGGAGTCTGTTTTATCTGGGGCTTTGAAAAAGCTGGATTTGGAGCAGCCTGTGCCCTCATTGGCCACTTCCCACCAAATCCCCCGGCCGGCGCAGCGCTGTAATCGCGGCACGGCCAGTGAGGAGGGTCCTGCGGTAGCCACGGGGCCGACGGAGCCCTCCGCATCTGCTGGATGGCTCCGCTCTTCGCCTCATTGATTCAATTAACTCCCCCGTGATGAGGGGTGTCATTACAACGCGTGCCCCCGCCAGCCAGGCTCTAGTAAGCATTAACATTTCACGGGCAGCGTTTACAGTCAGCGTGGTCGTCTCCTCGCAGGCAGATCCCATCTCCTCCCAGCAAGACAAGACCCTGAGCCCCAAAAAGCTCAGGCTCCAGAACTTTTCCATCTCAACAAACAAGCTGGTTCTCCCAAATTTGACCTGGGGGAGCCCAAGCTATTGGAGGAGGAGTGGAGATATTCTCCTCTGTGGGGATGCTTCCCCACCAATGATTCCAAGATTTGGACACTTCTGACACCCGGTGTTGCCTGTGCCAAGGGCTGGGCTGAGACCATCAAAATGGGCACTTTGGGGATGTGACTCGTCTGTTTGGATTCACCAACCTGCCATGGGCTTCACCAATCCTGCCTTCTGGGCTCAGTGTCCCTCTGGATACGTGAATCCCACCGCCACCAAGACAGTTATAAAGATTCTGAGGCTTTTACCTCTGTTTACAAACACTGCTAAAACCTTTGCAGCTTAAAAATCAAAGCAACCAACCCCCTCTGCTTTATCTTCTGCTCCTCGGGGTATCTGGTCAGTCCTTTAGAGAACTGAAGGAGGAGTGAAACCCAGCCCAAAGTGAAGCCCAAGTGAAGTCACAGCCTGGTGACCAAACAGTCTGCAGGGGCTTGGATTTCATCCACAAGTAATTACCCTGTGGTAATTAAGAGTACTTACCCTGGAGAGAAAAAAAAAAAAAAAAGGTTTCTTCCCCAGTGTGTAACCCTGCTCCTTGCCAAGATCTCAGCTCTCCCAAGCTCAGGCTGCCTCCTCCGAGACTCTCCAGAAAAGGAGGGAGACCACCACCCTGGCAAGGGTTGAAGATTGAACTTTCTGGGCTGCTGGAAGGGAAAAAAAGGCTCTGGGAATAATGCAGCAGATTGGGCTGGAGTCAGGGAGATGCTGTGAGGGAGAGGTGACGGGAACTGCAGGCTGAAGGGACACCCCTCGTAGCCTTGCTGCCTCTGCGGTCCTCACGTAGAAGGAACTGGGATTTGTGAGGAACTGAAGTGCAATCCCAACCAGAGCGTGAATGTGACACAAAACCCCGCAGAGCCTGAATCTGGCACCGAGAGAGACCCTGACCCTGTCGCTGGGGTTGCACAAGTTGCTGGAGCACCACGGCCCGTCGGATGCTCTGCACTGTGCGTGTCTGAGCGCTGTAAACCCCAAACCTGACGTTGAATCGCAGCCGTGTGGCAGAGCAGAGCGCGGGGGGAGCCGCATTCGCTGCAGAACTTCAGGTCAAGCACAGACCTCGCCCGTCAGCATCCTCCCTTCTCCCACCTTGTGCATTGCAAGGGGCTTTGGTGTCTGATTTGGGAGACTTTGGGCTCCAACACCAGCGGTTGTTTGGCACCTCTGCTTCCCAGGAAAGCCAAACTAGACGGATGACATCTTGCAGATGTTCAAATTTATAAAAGAGCTAAAGATCAGATGCCTCAAACTGCAGCTCATTATTATTCCTGAGACTTTTGCAGTCCCTAAAAATTGGCACAAGAAAGTTTTAGTGTAATTCTGAACAAGCCAACACAGACGCCTGTTACGGGCAGAGGAGGGGTGCGGGGCTGAGCGGGGTCGAGACGTGCGTGTTCCACTTCCCACGTGTGATGTTGGGTGTTTTCCCCCCGGGGTCAAGGCACTGCCTCCAGGTGACTCCTCCTGCCATGGAATGAGAGGGCAGCTCCGGCTCAATCCTTCTCCACAGCAAAGCTTCAACTTTCAGATAAAGTTCCGAAACTTGAGCTACAGCCACCCTGAACACTGAAAAATGAAGCGCGAACTTCAAAAGCTTTCCCAGCGCTGATGATCATCACGGAATATTCAGCGTCAGGGGAGGGAAAAAAATACCAACCCCAAACAACAGAGAGCATTTTGCAAAACTGCAGAATTCAAATACGGAGGTTTTCCACACTGGAAATCTACCGTTCTGAGAAGCAAAGGTGTCGGCCACTTTGTAAGCTGTGCCTCTTTAATCATTTCCTCAAAATACTTATTCCCAGAACTACAACCACCGCTGGTTACACGGTTTATAAACCACTGATCTCCCACCACCGATTAAAGCAGCGGGAGCACGACCCGCCCCAGGGAACACCCTCCAGCAGCTACTGGCATTTCATCAGACTCAAACCCAAACTCCTGAGACTAGAAACAAGGGAGATCTCACTCGTCACTTCCCACTTCACAGGTAAATAGGTAACTTTTTTAACCCGCTTTGGGAGCCGAGGTTTCCCTCCTGGCATCCACACCTGCCGAGTTCTCAGAAGGCAGTTCCCACGGATGCCCTGCAGCCCCAGCCGGGGCCGTTCCCAGCGGCAGCTTTGGGATGCTGACGGGAGGGAAGGAGAGGAAAACCCGGCCGATGCAGCCCCGCTTTCAGCCGAGCAGCAGGAATGAGAGAGGAGGGCTCTGAGCGTGTTTTTAGCGCTGAGGAGGAAGACAGATGTCCAGCGCGGAGGTAGAAGAGACGCAGAGAGAGGAAGTTATTGCTGAGAGGACAGGAAAGGACAAATGGCAGTTCTTAATAATAGTGCTGATAGGCAACAGAACCGGCAACAAACAGTCGGTATTTAAAGAGGATGACATAATAGAGACCGAAATTATTTTAGAATTGCTGAGCTGATGATATTGTGTCCCTGTTTTCCTTTGGGTCACTAACTGGATTAATCTTCAGCAAGGCTGCAACTGTGGCTGGGCAGAGCTCCGGGGAGCGCGCTGCAGGGCTCGGAGCTGCTCCCCAGCCTCAGGTTGCACCTCTCCTCCTCCTCCCCCGATGGACAGCGAGGGCCTGCAGTCGTCTTCTCTTTGCTTTTCCTTTCACCCTAAGATTTCAAGTCTCTGTTACCTCTTCTCTCTCCAGAGTATTTTACGTGTACATGAGGACGGTAACGGTGAGCTCACAATTATCCAAAAGAGGAAGGATGCAGAGACTTTACCAAAGATTTTTTTTTTCCCCCAATAGTTCAAATAGATCCTGAACAGATGTTAACCACAAAGGACGTGGTTCACATCACCCAGTTAACTCTCTTCCTCACTCAGTTGCCTTCCTGTCCATTGCAGTGATATTGTTCTGTGCTTCCCCATCGCACTCGCTACGCTTAAGGGCAAGTTAGAAAATCCATTCTCTGCAACCAGGAAATAAATGGACCAAAAAGAACCTCAGCCTTCAGACTCCTACTCACAACCCAGGGATAAGAGAGAGCACAAGCCTCAATGCACAGAGTGACCGTGGAAGATGATGCTTAAAAGTGTCGGCTTTCAGCCCAAGGATCTGCTCCACTGGGGAATGTGGTCTTCAACTCCCAGAAAAGGTAAAAATGGGAGCCTAAAAATCTCCACTGTCATCTCTAGAGCCCTGTCTGGGAATAAACAAGTGAACAAAGCCCGTGACTGTTTTTCATCTCCCTGGGTGACAGGTGACGGGATGTCCACTGTCAAGTTACTCCTTTGTACCTTCCCTTAAGGCAACACCGAGGAACGAGATTCTGCGATAACCACCCGAGCGTTAAGGCCACCCAAACAGGGACCATTTTATGGGCAGGGACAGGAATGGAGCTGTGTTCCCACGTGGGAGTGAGCGGTGCTGCGGGCCCCTGAGGTCTGTCGTTCATGCTTTATTCTGCTGCAAATCACAAGAGCTGCCCCTGCAGACACAGCAGCGATGAAAACACCGCAGCCTCCTCCTGCGGCGAGACACAGGCACCAGAATAGCACCCAGTGTGAGATAAAGAGTAAAAATAATTGGCTGTATTTTTCACTCAGACCAAATGTTCTATTCCTGCAAGATATTCATAGCAAGAAACATTGTCTACCAGGACATAAATTAATGTAAGAAGGAAGACTCTATCAGACTCAATAATGTGATGCAATTATGATGAATGTGCAGGGAGAAGACTCAGAAGTTCCAGCCCGAGCAGTGGAGTTCACTTGAAATACCTACCTTAATACTTTTCCTCCTAGAAAAAAAGGAACAGAAAACCCAGATATATCCGGGATTCCTCAAGAAAGACCAAACCATGCGAAATAAAGTTCCAAGTACAGTAACTCCAGTGTGACCCCTTGCCTGTTACAGCCGCACAAGCCCCAAGTGCAAGATAAATCTGCCCCGTGAACTCACCAGCCCCTGGCCAGATAATAAGTGATTTATTCTTACTGTAGAAGAGCCTGGAAACCCCAGCCCGATGGTATGTGTGCTGATGTTGCTATGTATAAATGCAAACAATCTCCGTGTCAGAAAGTTTAGGGAGGTAATGCCATCTGCAGCGTGGGACACGGAAATGAAATTCCTCTGCGCTAATCCCCGAGCAAGACAATTCTTGTTAAATCTGATCTTTCAGCTGCGATAACATTCTGTGACTCGGAAAGCAGACATCATATTTCTGTGCCCCAGCATGATGTCTGCAGACTCTGCATCCAGCTGATAAAGTCAAGAGGACTTTCAGTATTGGCATTAATTGCGTTAATAGGAGGTTCGCAAGCTCTGCGGCCCATTTCAGGGCTGCCATACACGGGTCGGGTGACAGAAGGGGGGGAAAGCTCAGCTTACTGCAACACCAGGGCACAGCCCAGCACTGCGCGTCCTCGCAAACAGCACCGTGTCCCTAAATCTGCAGGGGCTTTCCAGAGGAGGTGAACGAGGTCTTCTGCATCTTCTACATGCAGAGAGCTGGCACGGCTCGTCCAGGATGGCTGCGTGGGCCGGGGCCAGCACTGCGACAGGGACCCTGGCCTCGGCCATCGATCGGACCGAGAGCCGCCCCGGTCCCGCAGCCGTCGGGGAGGAAGGGCTGCGCCAGCTGAGGCTCTCCTGGCTGCGAAGCACTCGCTCGTGGAAGCTTCTGAATGAATTCCAATCAAAGGGACACCACACATGCCAGAAACTATCAGCTTACAATGGAAAACATGCGATTGGAATAGGAGAGCTCTCATTGACTGAAACGGGTCAGGTTCATCCTCGGGGAGCCCTGGCAGAGCTTTCCCGGGGGAAGGAGAGGGGGTAAGAACGCCCGGACCCCACTCATCTGTGCCCTCTCTGGCAGAGCATGGCGTGATCCCAGTGCCCGGGCTGGATGCCGAAATGCCTGGGCACAGCCCAAACCAAACACACAGGTATTTAAACACGCTTTTAGTACATACAGCAGGAGAAAGAAAAATCAGAGCTGGAATCCTCGAATCCCACACTGGTTGGGGATAGAATTGCACTGGAAGATAACCTTTCCTTGGGAACCGGGAGCTGTGCCAGCATCCGCTCTTCTTTGAGAAAACCCCCTCCTCAAAACCAGCCAAAGGCTGTAGTAGGTTACACAAACTAAACCTCTGCAGCCGGCAGTGCCCCCACCCCACAGAGCTGCTCCTTCCACACCACACCAACTCCTTGCTTCCAAATTCCCAGTGATGCCCGGGAACTGGGCTCCTCTTTAGCCACACACAGGGTGGCTCCTTGTCTCCATCTGGCCGAGTCCTTCCCACCATTCCTCCCGCATGAGTCTCGGTTCTGGTGCATTTAGAGTCTGGAGGCAGGACCTGCCCAGCAAAGAGGAAAGTGGTGCAGCAGCAGGGTCAAGAGGTTCAGTTCCCACTCCCCGTTGGGTGCAGATGGTCCCAGCTGTCTATCGCACCACTTGCTGGTCTTTAAAGACACATTAATCTATTTTATTTCCAGGCTATCTTGACAGTATTAATTTTTTTAAGCTGTTATTGCTCAGGTTAATATTTATGGTTGTTTTAGTTAATACAGTGCTCCTACCTCCACTAAGCATCATCTGCAACTCACTGAAGTTGCTGCTGGAAGGGTCTGTTTGAGACGGTGCTGTAGGGCAGGGGGTCTCTCCCGCTGTCCCACCCCACGGGTTGTCCTGGCACAACAGCCCCGGGGCTGCGCTCTGGTACCCGGAGAATTTGGTGTTAAAGGAAGTTTTTAAGTCCGAGTAACAAAAACTGGGGAGTGGGAGCTGGAAAGAATGTGCCTAGTGAAACCCAAATGTATGAAGAGCTCGGGCTACTCTCAGTTAAGTGACAAGTTGTCCTCCTGAAGGTGGCAACTGCCCCTCCCCAGTTTTTAAGCCAAGCATATTCATAAATCTTTGCCAGGCTAAGATCTGGGTTTATTAATGTAATAAAAATTGACGTTTTTCTACAACTCAAAGATATCTATTGCTGCATTGTAGCAAGGGTGAGAACAAAACCAGAATTTTCTCATTTTAAGTATTTTTTTAGTTTTCACATTAAGTGTGAGACACCTGCCTTCCTTTCAAATATAGTAAAATCCTTCAGAAGTTTTGCTGCGCACTGCAGGATAGGCGTGTTTTGGACTCACAAGTAAAGATGCAACATTTAAGCTTCTACTAAAAATTACTGCCCAGATCGTGAAACTGATTTGTTTAGAAGACAAAATACAGATTTAGGAACCTCACTCTAAGAACGCTTTTTTAAGAGTTCCTCTTTTTACCCCTCTCATCTTCCAAGTTACCCAGATTTTAGAGATCTCCCAGGTGACAGCATACGTGCCCTGGTTTACAGTTTGCATTTCACCCATCACACCCAGCGCAGAGAGCACCCGCGGCTCTCATTTTCCTTTGTTTTAGTTTGTCTTCCAGCTCCTCTGTTTGCTCGGGAAACACCGGTAACGCTGCCAGGTTAAATGTCACTCTTCGCTGCCACATTTACTGAGGGCAAAGCGCTGCCGCCCGAGCCCGGGTGTCACCAGCCACGTCCCATCTGCGGGACCCCCAGGCACCAGCGAGTCCCCACTCTGCCGTGGGCTCAGCTGGGACTTCACGTGTCTCCGTCGACCCAAACGGTGTTGTTCACCCCCGGGATGCTCCCCGGACGGCGGGCGGGATGGCGATGCTGCACAGAAGCCCGTTTTGTACAGCTCCAGTTCGCACAAACGCCAGCTGCCACCGACGTCCCATTAGGTCCGACCCCGGGAAGCTTTTGTGCCTTCAGAAACTTCCCTCCCGCCCCGGTTCTGCTCTGCCTCCTCTCCCCCTTTTGTTCCCAGGATCTATTTATCCGCACGACGCCGGCTCCGGCCCAGCCCCGCCGGGCACCGGGACCCGCTTTGGGGCAGAGTCGGTTCTGGCCACCAGCCCACCC